>VDFB02373365.1:319627088-319659159 GCA_007258455.2 Sequoia sempervirens
CCACTCTCTCAGGTCACTCTCTCACACACTAAATCCATCTATCTCTCTCCCCTATACCCTTATAACCCTAAACCTTAAAGTTTAACCCTTAAACCTTCTACCATATACCATTAATCCTTAGGTCTATGTGTACACAAATCGGATATCCGTTTCAAATCGGATATCCGATTTGAAACGAATATCTGATTTCTAGACCATTATTTTAAAACAACAACAAATTTTGTATATATATGCTTTTTACAAATTAGATATCCGATTTGAAACGGATATCCGATTTGTAAAAATCATATATATACAACTATTTTCGTTGTTTTAAAGTAACAGTCTACAAATCGGATATTTGATTTGTAGACCATTACTTTAAAACAACAACAATTTATATATATATTCTTTTTACAAATTGGATATCCGATATGGAAAACTAGGATTGGTGTTTGCTTTGGTGGTGTGTACTGACAGAGCCTAAAAAGTCAACACGATATTTTCGCCTTTTTGGGTCAATGAAAGACATGTTTTTTTCCTCATTGCCACTTTTTGGCATACCATGATCCTGCACATACTCGGGCATTTCCTTTTTAAAAAAAAAAAACTATCTCTTCCACCTCCTCCAATAAGATAGGCTTAAGAAGCATCTCATTTTCCTCAAGGGAGACACTTGAGGGAATACAATCTAGGATAAGGTTTTCTTCCACTTCTTCCATGGGAAAATCCTCCTTGAATAGAGAAGAATAAAATTGAGTAGCTTCTTGCAAAATATCCTTGAAGGAAGTTAGTTGCTACTCCTGGGAGGACACCAGAGAATACATCAAATTACCATGTCTTCTAGCTTTAATTGAATTGGAGAAAAAAGTAGCATTCTTATCTCCCTCTTGCAACTAATCAATTCAAACCTTCTATTTCCAAAATATCTCTTCCCTCAGCTTCCATTGTGCATACTCTTTCCTGGAATCCTTTTCTTCTCTAAGAGATTCCAAGACATCCCAAGATCCCTATTCTTCCTAGTGAAGGAGTCCAAACGTTGTTGGGCCCTCAAATTTGGCCTAAAAATATTACCAAAACTCTGTCTATTCCACTTTTTAAGATGATATTTCACAAACTGGAGACTTTTAACAAAATTAAACATAGTAGTACCATATTCAGGTGAACCCTTCCTCCACCATTCCTTCTTGAGATCCTACAAAGAAGGCTCACATAACCACATAAGATAGAATTTAAAATATGGGTTCTTAGCAAAGTTACTCTCACTCACACAAAATTTGATGGGCTAATGGTTTGATCCCTTCCATTCCAAAATTTCTAAACTAGAAAGCCAACTGCTACCAATTTAGAAGCTAGAGACCAAAAATATATCTAATATCTCTTAGATAAAGCCCTCCCCACATCTTCTATTGGTCCATGTGAACATACCATTACCAGGTCTTACATCAATCATCCTCAACAAGTTAATATTTTTAATGAAAATCGTAGATGAGGGATCAGGTCTATCCACCCCTCCCCTTTTTCCCTCCAGATTGGTAATACCATTAAAATCACCAACAATAATCCAAGGAAGAAAAGGACCTAAGGAGCACACAAAATCGATATGGTCCCAAAGCTGACACTTTCTAGGAAGCTCCATTGGAGGATACACATTAGTAAGCAAGTCTATTTCGCTAGACTCAAAGATTGGAGCAACCATGGATAAGGAATTTCTATCAGTTATCCACAAACTAGGAGAAATAATGCATGGGTCCTATAGGAAAGCAATCCCTCCAGATCTACCATGTGCACCAATACACTGACATTGAACCTTCCCCTAGACCTTGGAGGCCACATTAATCATACCATCCATAGATAAATTAGTCTACTGAAGGAACACAACATCAGGAGAGAGTAGTTTAATTAAATTTCAAACAAAGTTTTGTCTAAGGGAGCTACAAAAACCAATCTTAATGGAGATGGCTTACCATAAATAATTCCTAGTCCTTTCCATTTCTTACCATAAAACAATGTACCTAGATTTAACGAGGCTAATTTATTCACAACGAGTAATTAAATGAAGCACATGTTGTAGCATGATAGAAAGAGATTTAGGTATTCTTTTATAGGAAATGAATAGAGTGATTAGTATCCAATTACAAGTATATTTTGGATCTCTAGATTTAGGTATAAATTTGATGTTTCCTTGCTAATAATATTATCTGTAGAATGGGAATTAAAAAATTCAAGATAAAATTTGTGGGGATCTTTACCATTCAAATCTCATAAGGCTTTATATAGTATTCACAAAATAAGTAATCATAATCAAGAGCTTTATCATTAGCCATGGAGGATATATATTTATAGAACCCTTCAAGAGTGAGAATTTGATCACAATTTTTTTGTATGTAACCTAACAAGGGACCACACTCAAACAATTTTGTAAAGTAGTCTCATTCAAGAGTATCCTATTTGGATTTAAAAACTAGTCATAATTGTCCATAAAATCCTAAATGATAGCAATTAGTTATATTCATGGGTGTTGTAATTTCTTGATTCTTTTATTAGCATGAGTAGTGTGAGGAACATGCAAGAAGTGAAAGAGTTTCTTATAAAATTTGTTACCAATTTTAAGCTAGTGAATATGAGATTTTATTTGAACTTCTCTAGTAGTATGAGTACTAGAAATTTGTAACTTATGTTGATGAAGTTTATCATCTCTTATTTATAGAGAAAGAGAAAAGGGTTGGGATTCAAGAGTTGAGTGATATGGAAAAGCTCCAAGTTGGTGACCTTATAGGAGTAGAATAAAAAAACACCAGCTAATGCCCATAGATTTAGAGGAAGTGGGAAGTGTGTTTGAGAGCACTATTCCACTAGTCAATCTAACCTATTTGATAACAAGGAAATGGTTTCAAACTCCAAAAAAATTAAATGTTGGCCAATGTGGGTTGATGATTAATTTTTTTTTTTTTTATAAAAAACTATTTTTAGCCCTAGGTTTAGAAAACTACTATTTAATGCAAAACTATATGGGAAAATGGTCTAGAATTATCTTATCAAGAAAAGGTTCAAATGAAAATGAGAACTAATATCTAAAAGGAAAATAAATTTTGGCATATTATCATATGGCTTTGTTAAGACATTTTCAAATTCTGTCAAATCTAAATTAATTTTTTTTCCACATATAACACATAACTTAGTTGTGAAAATGACCAAGATTGGATCAAAATATTCTAATTTATTGTGTATTTTAGTATCGAGACTCTCATTGACTAGATGTTTAGCATATATAAAGTACTACATTTATCATATGCCACTTCCATCATATTAAAATGTCCACACATAACAATCAACAATCCATGTCCAAAGAGAAGATATTTCAATAACATCATTAGGAGCATCAACATTAATGATTCTAAAAGAACAATTGTCAATATTAAAAGAGCCTATAAAGCATGATTAGTGTGACCACATCCCTAGTCAAGTAAATATAGTTACAATTTAGGAGATATAAAATTAAAAGCACTACAATGACTTCATACTTACGACATAAAAGTGAATTTCTAGACGCATGACATAATAAACAATATAAAGTAAAAAAACCTCTTATAAATATAGAATGTCTAACCCTATAAATTATTATTGAGTCTTTGCATGCAATATTTTAATGTGATGTCTATTAGACCGTGAACATTACAAGAGATAAAATTTGTTGACAATAGTCAAGATTCACATATTTTAGCTCATCTAAAGCTACATAGTACTTCTACAAAAAATCATCCTTTAAAAGGGTATTAAAATAACTTAATTGAATTACTAGTTGATTATATGTTGTTTTGTGTAGAACATACTCACGCCTTCTTCCAAATACCCATTTTGAACAAAATACCATTATGGAACCTCTAGAGGGGAAGATAGGGTGAGAAAATAAAAGCTTTTGGTTGAGAAGATAAAATAGAAGCTGTAAATAATGTTCCAATAAAAAATTCACTTATTTGATTGGAAGATGTTCCTTTGGAGGGAAAAACATATTTCCCATTTTTTAAAGGTTTTGAAACTACACCATCATAAGATTTAGGTGGTAGATAATCATTACTAGTTGATTTTTTAGGTGTTAGACCACCATTACTAGCATTTTGGTTATTCTCATGGCTCCCAATTGTAGATCACCCTTCATCTTTTTTAGAGGTGAGAATGATTTATATACTTTAGAGTGGGTTTACTACAAGGAGAACTAAGAGGATAATCTGTAATTTTATGATCAAAGGACTAACACCTATAACACATATTTGGTAGGTTAAGATAGATGACATGTTGGATTTGCTCATCTAGCCAATTTAAATATCAATTAACTCATTCTTTAGAGAGATTAATCTTGATGTATAGATTTTTTTTTTAGGAATTTTAAGAAAAAATTATTTAGATTTACATATACAAAATTGCCTAGAATAAAGCTATTATTCGAGGCAAGAAATTTCAACATGATAGAAGTAACCCTAGGAATTTCATCTAGGTAGAGACACAACAAGATTTCTCGTTAAAAACAACAAAATCTCTAATTTAGAGCATGAAAACAATAAGAGATGTATGGAAAAACCAAGGGATATGTTTGAAATGGCTCCACATGGTTGGATTCAACAAAAAAGAGAATTAACTCTTGATGAGGTCTTTGATAGGATCAAGAAAGACCCCATGTGAGGTCCAATCTTTGTTCACCCATTCATGAAGTATTCTTATAAGGGAAACTCTCCTAACGAATGTAACCTATGAAGTCCGTTTCCAAGGAATTTCATGAGGCATGTCTTTAAAAAACCTTTAAATGTGGTTGTTTTTAGCCTAGAATTTGACAATGTTTGTAGATGGCTAAAGTGATGAATTTTGAGGCTATTTAAAAAGAAAAAGAAAATCCCACAATCATACTATACAAAAAGATCCTACAATAAATGTAGAAAATGAATGCAAAATCTTGCTAAAAAAGTATTATGATATAAAGAATGATAGAAGTTAACACAGACAAAGCTAAGATCTAAATCTTACTAAATCACAATTTTCTTCTCTAATAATTTTTTTAACATTGTGTGAATAATTAATTTAACACTAAATACGATTTTTTAAAATTAGTAAGAAAAAGAAGTGTAAATATTAAAATCTAAAGAAGTGGAAAAAGATTTATGTATATGTGTGTCTATATAAAAAAGTAAAGAGTGAAGAGTGTTTAAAATACATAGACAAGAAGCTTTTTTAGTACTAAAAATAAATTTTAATATATATTCAATTTGAAGGGAGTTAAATTTTATAGTTTTCTTTTGAACCGTGCTTAATTTAGGTAAGGCAAGTGTATAGAATTATACTTTTAACTTGGAGTTGGGTTGGCTAAATATTATTTAGTTTTCAAATATTCTTTTTCAGTTTGGAGGAAAGAACCCAATAGTTGAGCATGTTCCTATAGTTGTTATAACATTTGTTGATTTAATGTCCCAATATTTTTAATAATATTGTACCAATAATTGTGAATTTAAAGTTGTTAGTGTTGATGATGAGTACCCATAATCAAATGAAATGTATTCCTTAGAACTAGAAAGCAACAAATCATGTGATGCCACATCAGTGCACCAATATAACATGACTTAGTGCACAACTATCTATCTAACTTTTTTTGGGATCTTTTGGGACACCTCAACAAAAAGCATTCTGATGTGGCATCATATTTGATGATGTAACTCTGAAATGTTAGTTATAAGTACGAGACTCGTCAAGTAAGCTGTTGTAAAAAAATAAAAGTGATTTGAAATTTTTACATAAGATTTTGAGAAGCACAAAGTTAGGGAGTTCAACTATTGAATCCTCTCCCCTTTCTAAAAAAATTAGAATGATTATGTAGAAAGAGATATTAGGGTGCTCAACTACTGGATCCTCTCCCCTATCTAGATGGATTAGAATGATTATGTAGAAAGCGAAATTAGAGTGCTCCACTACTGAATCGTCTCCCCTATCTAAATGAATCTACTTAATCGTCTCCCCTATCTAAATGAATCTAAATGATTATGTGAAAAACTCCGTACAGTTTTTGGTATCAATTGTTTTTCAGCTTTTTCAACTTATTTACGATTTTTTAACCCCCCGCAAAAAAAAAACACGTACCAGTAGCGTGCAAAGACAACAAAACGGGCTCCTACGAAAGCTATTACGTATGGAAGAAGAGAAAACAGAAAACAATCTTAACAGGTTAAGAACTGACTGGTTCACTTCCATTGAAGAAGTGGAACTGGAGAAATATAAACAAGTACATAAAACCTTAACACTTTGACAATATATATTATCGTATCCTCTATCTTAAAACATGATGAGCCACTGAGACACATTATATTATTTAGTCATGCCTGAAAACATGCACTATCATAGCTGACAGACATATCTAGTTCCAAAACAAAAACTAACAGCCTACTACATTAACATGATAAGACTAAAACTCCCCATATCGTTGAGGCAACTTCCTTTTATTCAAACACTTTGCACCAGGGCAATCAAAAATAGTACTGCTCATAACGAAGAGAACAGGAAACCAGGCGCTCTTCGCCACCAATAGCATTAGAGCATCTGGTCCAGATGCCCTCGGTGATGATCTGGAGGCAGTCGTGGCACTCGTCGCGGGTAATGTAGGGCATGCATTTGGCTGCCACGTAGGCGGTGGGTGCCTCGTTGCCGCCATGGCTGGTCTTGAAGTTGTAGTCATGGTACGCCGTGTTCATCAGCGCGTCAGCGAACGCAGAGCCCAAATTGTCGAAGAAACCGCTTCCAGACGGTATTTTTATATCGTTGCATTTTTGTGAAACGTATTGCGTGTAGTTTGCATTGGAACCCACATAGCAACAGAATGAGACGAGAATGGCCAGTGCCACTGTGGGAGCGAATCTCGCAGGGATCGCCATGCGTTCGGTCTAAGCAAAGCTTAAAAGGCTTCTGTAATTGAAAAGTTGAAGATACTGTTAATGACTGCAGAAGAGAATGGTTGTGTAGATATATATGAGTTTTCAACATTGGTCATGGAAGTTGCATTACTTACTGTTCATGGAAAATGTACTGCATTTTTTGTTAGCAATAACTAATGTCTGTTAGACGCCTCACCAGTGCCGACTGCATGATTTTTTTCTCTTTTTGGGATGGGGGGCAGGGAAATGCAATCGCTTAACAAATGACTTGAGTTTTGCTTGGAAGTTTTCTTTAATTAATTCATAATGACTAACTATTGATTCTCATTACCTTCTATCTTTAGCTTCCATTCATAATCACATTAAAGACTTTGATGTATTTTTGCAATGTATTATATTGATTCATTCATCTTTGACTCACTTATCTCTTTTCTATTATAAGGGTAGTGGTCAGTATTCTAGGATGGTGTATTTCCATTATGAATGTGATTTGATTTTTTAAAATTGCTTAGATTTCTTTCACTCATTTATATATTTGATATTGATTGGATTTTTTACATGGATGATGTAAGTTGTAATGATAATATTGTTTCTACTAAGACTAGTAATGTACTTACTATTGATTAACCTTTCATTAGTAGTGATAATGTGTTGGTATTAATCACAATTCATTCTATTCATACCGTATCTAATGAGAGAATCCTAAATAATCTTATTCATAGTATACATTTTCTATATCCATCCTCACATTATGTTGTTCCATTTGATTATATTCATACATTTCCAACAACACATGTTGATACCTTGGCTAATGTGAATGTTCCTCCTACTTGTTCATTGCTATCATTCATGCTCATAATATTGATTGGATTTTTTACATGGATGATGTAAGTTGTAATGATAATATTGTTTCTACTAAGACTAGTAATGTACTTACTATTGATTAACCTTTCATTAGTAGTGATAATGTGTTGGTATTAATCACAATTCATTCTATTCATACCGTATCTAATGAGAGAATCCTAAATAATCTTATTCATAGTATACATTCTCTATATCCATCCTCACATTATGTTGTTCCATTTGATTATATTCATACATTTCCAACAACACATGTTGATACCTTGGCTAATGTGAATGTTCCTCCTACTTGTTCATTGCTATCATTCATGCTCATAATGCATATATTTTTAATGAATCTATGTTTGGTAAATTAAGTGAAAATGAAGATGTGCATGCCATGTTAAATCCTTTATATCTTCACATTATGCATATTTATATGATGTATTTTTTTAAAGCATTTAAAAATAATTTGATTGATAAAGCGTTGTAATGGTTTCTTTAGAGTCATGATTATTATAATTCATTTTACACTTTAATATTGAATGCTTTCATTGAGTTCTTTGCTCCTTTCCCTAGAGAGTTTTTGTTTAATGATGTTATTATCCCTTCCTCTAGTGGTCTTTCCCTAAAGATAATAGTGAAATATAACTATTTAATCTCTAATGAGACATCTTTACAAAATATTCTCTATAGTCCCATTATGGAGTCATGTCATATGTCACAATTACATCATTTGTGTTTGACGCTAATGACACCTTTTAGTTTGACATTTATAAAAAGGAGAAGGTAATTTACCATACTACTAATCTCCCTTCCACGTCCCAACCTTATTATCTCAAAATATTATTCAACAAAAAGGTTCATCACACCTATTCAACCATTGATTCTTAAAAGCGCATCTTCTAATAATGGTCAATCTAATAGTTTCCTTTCAAGCCTAATATTTTAAAAGTAGAACATGATTCTTATATTATTAGTTCACTTACATATACTTAGAGAAACAATTCCTTATTATCATGTTATTTATCATACTTATAGGAGGCTAGCTAGAGGTCAAAAGACAACATCAAATCAATAAAAAATACCTACCAATTGTCTTGATTTTCTTCCTACACTTATCTTGTTTACTAAAATCCTCGAATAATATCATATTATTAATCAATTAAAAATATTCTAGCAAATATTCATCATGGGAATTAGTGCATATGTAAAAAATAGATTATAAGGAAATCTTAAAAAGGGCCTTAAAAACCATTGTTGTGAAATTTAGTTGTAAGGCTAAAAATTTCCTACATTACTATTGTTGCCTTATATTCTTGCATTATATTTAGTGTGCATTCTCATAGGTGTGTTATATGGTTCAAATTTTTCCTTTCTACAATTAACCCATTATTGGACAAATTTTTAGTCATCCATGAGCTTATTCTAACCTAAAAGTTTCAAGTAAAAATTCTAAAAGGGAAAGTAAGTAAAAAAAAACTAGTGTAATAGACAATTTTGCACTTGGAACACTCACATTTGGGTCAATTTCATAAACTTACAATTTTAAATGAGAATCCATTATATAATACAAGACATATTTCTAGGCGTGATGCAAGTGGAAAAAATATTAGGATATTGAAACAATTTATAGTTATGAATTTTTAAGAACTCCTAAAGCCACAACAACTAGCACCTGGATCTAATGGTAGTGTATAGATATATAGTGGCACAAGTTCATAGATTGATTCCTAGTATCTAGACAAGGATATAGATAGGGGCAAGAGCTACTAGGTCCAATGATGGTGTACACATTGATGATAAGAATCTAAAAATTTATAGGTGCCAAGATCTAGTATTCTTCTTGTCAATTCTTCAATCAAACAAAATCCTTAAACTTTATAGGGATGCCTATTTTCTATTTTCTTTATTACTACTTCATGTCCCATCTCTGGCATTATTTTAGTTGAAAAATCTAAAAAAATCATGCTCTATTTTATTATTTCATAACCTATTACAGATTATTTTTAGATAAAACTAATATATTGAAAGAAGTGTTGATGGTGGTTTTAGCATGATAAACTCTAAGTAGAATGATAGATCATTATAATTCTCTTGAAAATAAGGAAAATCAGCTCCAAGGTTCCTTTCCAGTCATGGCATGACTATGTTGGATAGATAAGTGGCCAATGTGATTTATTAATAAAGGGGAATATGCTGGTAAATCAAGTCTAGACACTGATAACCAATCAAATTATTTAGATCTATTTAGAAATGAATGATTCAATGCTTTAAAACACATAAATCTGGAGATGTTTTTAATTTTATGTAAATAATTAATATGAATCTAGAGAATACCTCATATTTTAACATAGATCTAGATCTATCTTAAAAAAAATTACAAAAGAAAGATCAAAAGATGATCAAGGTTTAGAAGATAAACTTAAACACACAATTGAACAATGATAAATTTCACCCAATTTCTCAAATGTAAATAATTAAATGACATCCCAGAGCCAACATTGTAACGAATAATAGCTCATAAAACCATTCACAATATTTATGTAAATATATTTAAAATTGCATGTGATGAAACCACCATATTCCATGTGTAGATTTGAGACACATTTTTATGAAAAGCTCAATCAACATATTGATTTCACTAGGTTATTTTCTTTTAGAGAAATAAAATATAATACATCATTACCATGATAAAAACATTGATAAGAATAGTAGGAATGATCCTTATATTGATGTTAAAATCTATAAAACTATAAAATCTAGTGGAAAGTCCACACTTAAAATGTATAGGATCACTATAAAATTTAATTTCTAACCCCTAAAAATGTCCCAAAAAGAGACATATATAGCCACCTTGGGCACTCTAAAACTTAGGATTTGAAATTACTCGATTGGAACCCTAACTTTGGAATTTATATTTAAACTAATTTCCAATTACAAATTGAGATGGAATTTCAATGCCACTTTCATAAACTATCAACATTTGAGTTGACTTATTACAATTATTGAAAAAGTAGATTAAAATAATTAAATAGATTCCAAAATGATTGATTGCAAAATTTTTCACGCTGACCCTAAGAAATGCGCCAAAGAAGAAGTGATATATTCAATAAATTATTAGTATTTGGTCCCTTGTGATACTTCAACTTTATTCTCTTAGCAAAAGTAAACTGCCTAATATTATCTTGTAACTCTCTAAAATCTATCAAATATTCATAGAAATTGCAAATGGCAACCTTACCTTAACCATATAATCTATAGATTCTTGAAATATTTGCTGATGGAGAGAACTTATAAAATCTTGGATTATATGAGGCCCTAGATATACCAATAAAGGATTTTTCCAAAAAATTCAAGGAAGATCTCTCAAAAAAATTTCTACTATGACCATTACCTTATCTACTAAGTCTTTACTCTTATTTAAATTGCCTTTACATTTCTTAAGTATCTTCACTCTTAGTTTACTATCTTTCAACCATTCCTTCAATAACTATTGAACTTCTTTATCAAAAATACCCAATCAAGATAACTCAATGGAGGATTAACTCTCATCCTTTGTAAAATTGGAATATATTCTTCCCACATCAAAAGGTCCTCATCCACTTCATTTTCCATTTCCATTTCTAAAATTGTCTCATCATTGATATTGTGATAGGCTCTTAATGGTTATCTAATTACTCTACCCTCAAGAGCTTGTAGTACTCTCAATTATGTAGTAGCTAAGAGAATACCTTTAAGATCAAGATGTTTATCCCCCTCATTTAATGCTTCTAATAATGTGGTGCCAAGTGTAGTCAAGTAGTTAATAGGGCCAACCATGTGATTGATATATGAGGTTAGTCGTCCCACATGAACCTTAAGTTTTTTTTTTGTATGCTCATCCATCTTCATTTTCTTAAGTATTGTGGTGATAGCTAGCTATAATGATTATTTTTATTCTTCTCTATTAAAGGATCTGAGGTTCACCTATTGTATGGTATAATCCCTAGGTGTCATTTTAGCCTCTAGCTTTTCTACCATGGGGGTGGCTATTTGTGCTACTCTATCTCCTTGCTCATTTGCTGATACAGTGGTGGGTCTTACAGACCTCTTTTTAATAGGTTGGACATTAAATAATTATGACAATGAAGATAAATCCTCCTCTTCCTAAATATATGCTATCTTCCTATTTTGCATAGTATGGTTAAGCCATATTGGAAGACTAATAATTTTTGCTTATGGAGTTTGAGGGGAGGAGTTGGTGTTATAATTGAACTATCCCAATATTACTTGGTGAGTGTTATATTTGGTCCTCAGGTCAAGGAAGCTCTTCTTACACTAGGGTATCAAGGTCATTGATCCTTATTTCTTCTAGAAATTCATCCACTTGGTCACCATCTCTAGGTTGATTTTATTTCTCTAGGTGATGAGGTGAAGGTACAACTATAGGTGGAAAAGAATGGAGAGGTGAAGGGGCTAGAGTATGATGCAAAGGACTAGGAATTTATGGTGGAGATGGAGGAGGTGTAGGAATAGGAGATTGATGGGGAAAATTCTAAGTTGGAGGAGGCTTACTAAGAGGAGATTGATTTGGGGAGTTGTGAGGTGGAGAGATTTTGGGTAGAGAGTTGTGAGGTGAAGAATGAATGGTTGACTCCATTGCAAGAGATGAAGTTGAAGATGGAGATGAAGATGAGAATGGGGATCCAATAGAAAGAGTTTTTTTAGGACATTTCCTTCTCCTCCTATTGAGTGAGAATTCATCTTCTTCATCCTCAATCTCACTTGAATCTAAAAATACTAGATTTTTTTTATCTTTTTTTCTCTTTTGTGTTCTACCTTCCTTGTCATTGCACTAGAATATTCTCCATTTTTTTTTGTTCTTGAGCATTGTGATGTATCTCTAATATGTGATAAGGCATCTCCAACCATTGTATTTATCTAGATATGACATTGATGACCATATTGTCAATTGAGGAGAAATATGGGGTTGAATAATCCACCACATCCATTGGTTGATAAAATATCTTATCACTATTATGTACATAAGATGTAAGAAATTTTCATCCTCTTATTACCCCTTGGGTATATTCCCCAAATTACATACCTTTATTATGTTCAAATCTATCTTGCAATAATCCTTTATTCTAACCTCATATTCATTTAAGAAATTATCCCAATGGTCTTCTAGCATAGGCTCATATTTGAAGAATACTTCTATTACTGGACTAATTTTCTCAATAGGATCAATCTTTATCCTTAGATCGAACCTATAAAATCCATAGCTAAAGGAGCCATCTCAACTGATACAGTTTTAGTACACTGCATGTTGGCACAAGAGTATACTTCCACTTTGATGGGGAAGATATACCCAAACTTATATTTATTGACTATTAATTTATGAACCTTTTCCACTTGTCTACAAATTTCCACTAGAATCAAATTTTCATTAGGGTACCTGGGAAATTTGTAGCGTACCTTGTGAAAGCCTAAAACCTTGATGTATGTGAAATCATTGAACTAGATGTATCAATTCCCCCAATTTACTAGTTCAATTATTGCTTCTATAGATAAGATCTTTGTAAATTAATTCTCAAGATCCCTTATGACAACAAAAAATGCATCATGTTGAGTATGTAATAATTTATTTGACTTCCTTTAGCTCCAACTAAGGGTAATGATCTTACACTCTTATGTTACCAACTCTTGTTAATACAAGGAAAGTGGCTTGGTAAGCCAATAAGTATGATACATATGAAGTCATGTAGAACTTGGTTTTCTCCAACACATCAATCAATTGATCATGTATACTCTTATTGATCATTTCCCCTTATTCAATTTTCTTCTCATCTACTATATTCAAGATGTAATAGTAGATCCATGAGTAAAATTCCTTGGTATTGGGGTATCCATGCAAACTATTGTAGCATTGTAAATTATCAACCCTAAAAAATTACACAACATAAACACCCTATTTGGCCTATAGCATTAATTATATTAATAATTTATTTATTTCAAGGACAAATTGAGTAAATAAATTAAAATCCCTAACATCCCAACAAATTTGGGGCTAAATCACCCAGTCAAGGGTGAGGGCGCCATTGACCTTAAAGGTGACCTATTCAAAATTCAATTCTTTGGTGTTTGGTGTCTAGTATATCAACTAAGCTAATATTTTTATAATCCATTTGCTCTTGAGGCTGAATTGGTGATAAACGTTTTCGAAAAGACTACTAATTCGGAGAAAATTGCTTGGATGCATTCCGAAAAGATGACTTAGATGTATTTCGAAAAGATGGCTTAGATGTATTCCGAAAAGATGGCTTAGATGTTTTATGAAAAGATGATTTAGATGTTTTATGAAAAGATGATTTAGATGTTTTATGAAAAGATGATTTAGATGTATTATGAAAAGATGGTTTCATTTTATTCGTAGTTTGTTTTATGAACCTTTCAAATATTATTTTTTCAAAATATTTCAAAAAGAAATATTGACAGTGACATATTTTTTGAAAATACAAAGAAAGAGAAATATCTTTGATATATTTATATATCTGGGTAGGAATGGTAAATTCCTATTTTTGTAGATTCAATCTATTTTTTTATTTCTTCATGAATAGTATGCTTGTAACAATAAGGACAAAATTTCTTTAATTCCAATCGAAGAGGAGTATTGCGGCGATTTTTTCGAGTCGTATATCTCAAAATACCCGACGATTTTTTATCAACACTATCTTGGGTACAACTAGTACATTCTAAAGTAATTGTTACTCTTACATTTTGACCCTTGGCCATATAACTTACTTTGGATATTGTATCTACTTCTTTTCTTTACAATTTGGAAAAAAGAGAACACTGAACAACCTATAATAAAAAATATTAATTGGTTCATGCATATATAAATAATTTTTTTCTCATTTGGACATTAGGAATAATAATGTACAAGAATCTATTATGATCAATCATGCACTATCATGAAGATGCGTTGAGTTATCCTCTACATGATAGCTACATCAAATTTGTGGACTAACCTCTTGTAGGTCCTCAAGAAATTTAGGCATCCATGAAACAACCTTTGGTGGAAAATTATGGCATGGACATCTCTTTGACAAAGGGTTTCATACTTTAAGTAATATTATCCATTTTCATTTATCATTTCAATCAATTATTGTTATTTGGCCTTTGTCTGACCTAGGGTAATCCCTCTTGATTATCATCATTTATTTTTCATGGAGGTGGAAACATAAAAATGGGGTTTGAATGAGGAAAAATACTATACAACACAACCTTCCCCCCATCTTTTCATGTGTGCAGGTTAGATACAAAAGTTTCATCAACAACATATTATATGAAATATAGATCAAACTATAACACATCAGTTGAGTGTTAAAGATCCTAAAATCCATCCATTTTGGTCTAGGGTGCCCACACCTTTGACCCTTAAATTTAGGATCAAGTTTCAATTCCGAGTTCCTCTTGGTATCCCTTTCTCAGATCTACATCTATTCTGCCAATTTTTATTTTTGTTTGTGCAATAAATTACATTCACATATCTAGGGTTTATGTCAAATATGCTAAATAAAATGTTCACATATAAAATTTATCCTCTTTGTAACACAAAATAATTAAACCCTAGTAGATTGGCTCTCCCTTATGGAAGCTATCCAATCATCAAACCCTAGTTGGTTTGTGTTTGAATGTGGAGTTAAGAAAAAGAGTTAATCCTAGTTAATCTACTAGTTAGATCTAGGATCACTTTTTCTACTTCATATTTTGGTGAACCCAAAATTTATTACACTTGTAATTCTATGATTTACATAGCATAAGGTTTGAAAATTGATTAAAAACCTAGGTTACTTAACTGTCTTGTTATTGATTTTTTCATTTTTAAAATTAAGCATTAAAGACCTTGGTGAATTCAATTTAGAAAAAAATTACAAATATTTATATTTAATTTCATAAATTCATATTTTATTTTCTTTGTTTAGGTCTTTAGATATGCATTATTTCATTTGAATTTGAAAATGTTATATGTTACTTTGAAAAATAGAGAATTTAAAGCATTTTGTTCCTTCCAAAAACATAAATGTAAACACATATTCCCACCATTTCATTGACATATCTATTTTACCAACGCTTTCTCCTACCTCCTACCTCTTAGGGGCACTCATGTGTGTATCTAATTTCATCTATCAGCTCCTTTGAATGCCTAAAATCCCTTATTTATTCTTTCACATGCCTTTAATCGTCAAATTAGGGCATACTAATTTTCTTGGGATCTGACAAAATTTAGATCTGGACTGTCATAGAAAATAACCTACAAAAACCACTTAACCCATGCAAGATCTTAACTCTAAAATATCTATATTTATGAACTAGGGTGCTTTTTCCCCTGTCCAACCACTTTGACCTCATTTTTTATGCTGGACCTTTCTCTATAGCCTTTTCTTAGATTTGATCCTAGTTTCGAGCAATCCACCTTGAAACTTCTAGATTCTTCTATGCATTTCCAATTTGACCCCAATTCAACTAATTCATTGCAATACCCTAAAAAAGGACATTCCAATACTTTTTATTTTTTAAAATCTTATTTTTCATAGAAAAATATTTGTTTTTTTAAAATAATTTGGGGCACTACCTTGAACCCCATTCCATATTATCAATAGTGATATATGTCGTCCTTCAATTGACCAATATTTTTCTTACCCATGAGAATAGTTTTTTGTAAGAGAATGCAATCATTGATACTTTACCTAATCTTCATTATTAAATCAATCATGAAACTTGTGTTTGTCCCTCTCCCAATATCTCTCCTACTTGTGAGGATATCTTGGTACAAGAAGATGCAATCATTGATACCTTTCCTAATCTTCATTCTTCAAGTAGTCATGAAACTCATGTTTTCCCTCTCCCAATATCTTCCCTACTTGTGAGGATATCTTGGTGCAAGAGGATGCAACCATTAATACCCCATTAATAGAAGGTTATCAAAAAATAGTTAACTCAATTAAAATTGTAAACCCACAATTGATTATTTATCCTTCTCATGTTCCTCAACCGAAATTTATTATTTTTCCTCTTTCTCATCACCATCAACCTCAAACTATGTATTCTCTCTTTATTGGACCTCCTTCCATCTAGTCTAAACCTCCTAGTCATGTCCTCAACTTTGCAAAATAACTATATACTCCAAAATGTGTCACAACAACCACATTATCATATAATTTCTCACACATATAAAACCTGAAATAACAAACAACCAAAATAAATATAAACCCCCATTCCATTTCCTCAACTATATCTACCTCCCACACCTTTTCTTCCTCATCATAGTGGAAAAAAATATGATCTTGTTGAGAAACTTTGTAATACTCTAGCTAATATATCTCTTTGGGACTTAATTCAAACTTCACCTACATACCATGAGATTCTCCAATCTTTGAGGCTTTACAAAATATTATGATACCACCAAGTCTACTAAACTAAATGATGTAGTAGCTTTGTTAGATGATATGAAGACAACAAACTTGGATATTACATTCCCTCAACATGAATTTTCTCCTCCTAAAACCCAAAATCAAAACGATGCCCTCATGGTTATTATCATCATTAAAAATTACAAAATTAGGTGTACTATAGTCTATAATGGATTATGTCCTAATGCTTGTAGCATCAAACTTTTTCATAAGATCGATGTGGATAATTCTTTCATAAAACTTGATAATATTTTTATTTGTGGCTTTGATAATATTGGTAGGCAATCTTTGGTACAATTATACTACCCATTAAGGTAGGACCCACAACTTTTTCCTACCCTTATCCATGTCATTCCTAATAATATTTTATATAAATCAAATCTTTTTGGTAGACCATAGATTCATATCATGAAGGGAGTCCCATCTACTATTCATTTTATAATAATGTTTGAATATAATAACAAGGTATATAGGTTAAAGAAAATGGAAAAAATTATTAAGAAACTGAAGTTGAACATAACATTTCCAACTCTCTTATTACTTTAATTCCATCTTCAAAAGATGAATTATTACCTTCCAATAATAATGATACTATGAATGTGCTCTTAGGTAATGATTGGGGATTGTTAGATTTTATGTACCTAATCTCATTGGGAAGTATAAAATATCACCATCAAATCCTAAAAAGTCAAATGTTGTTTCAGTAGCTTAAACATAATATTTTCATTCCCCTTCTCAAATTGCAAATAATGATCAAAATAATATTTCATCTCCAAGTACATGTTTTGGTGACGATTGGGGTTCATTATATTTTACACCCTCCTTTTTAGGGGAGTTAAAAAAATCACAATCGAAGCCTACAAAATCCCTTATTTCATCTGCACAAACTTCATCTACATCAATAAATACATAAACATCATCATATTTTGATAGCGATAGGGGCTCTTTAGCTTTCATCCCTCATGTGTTAGAAAAATATAATAAAGATCCTCCTAATCCTAACATCTCAACACCTAAAATTATTTTCATTCTTCCAAAAGAATCAATTATTCTCATAATAATTAAAAAAATACTTCTCCATTTGAGTTGGAAAAAAATAATGGGATTGGATTTAAAATTCTTTCTAAAACTAGATATTTAATTGTAATATGGAACATGGAGTCAAGGATAATGTGAATTCTACACCATACCTTGCTAAAAAGGGTTTAGGTTTCCAACCTTTTCCTTTGTCGACATGATGCCCTCCATCATATACTATATTTATAAACTCTAGTGGTAAGCAATCAAAATTTTCTTCACAAGAGAAAGAGATGTCTCCTAATTCTTATCCCCTATATGAGGAAGAGCATATTTTATTGAGGCTTCTCAAAGCCCACTTTATAACTCTTCCTCCTCTAACACATAAGAAGTTCCATACAAATCACTCTTTTTGTACACATCATAGAGTGCTTGGTCCTAGTTAATGAGTGTCAACCCTTGCATAATAGAATACAACTTCTTTATTGTGGTGCTATCACTCTTCAATGTGATGATGCACCTATTCATTCTAAATGAAAAACTCTCCTCTATTTGTGTTTTCTCCTCACTATGTGACATTTTCAGCTCTATGTGTGTGCTCATTAACATTCATGGTGATACAATCTTACATGCAACCATATTTCATCTGTGGTAGAAAAACAATAATTTTTAGCATGTTTTTCATTGCCTATACACCTAGGGGGAAATATACACCTAGGGGGCAAGGATAAATTGTTTTGGAAGTGTATATCCTTCTTAACATTCCCCTCTTCCTACTTCTTTTCCTTAAAATATCAACATAACAAGTATGTTGACATTTTAAGGGGAAGCATCACCCTATCCATTTTTATATATCTATTCCATTTATGTCTTGTGAGATTTAAATTATTGACATACCCCCTTGGTGGTGGTGATTTTTATAATGCCCCATGAGGTGTGGTTATCAATTCATCCCTTGTGATGCTAAGCATTTATGTTCTCCTTGAAGCATGGTTGTATTCATCCCTCATGATGTTAAACCACCCCCTACGAGGCTTAACATTTATGCATTCCCTAAAGCGTGATTGCCAAATAGTCCATATACCTAGCATAATGGAGCTTTCTAGCTTGTGAACTTGATAATTTTATATGGACACCTAGCATAAGACAAAAACCTAGCTAGTAATTTTCCTGCATTGTCTTGATACCTTGAGTCATATAGTAGTGCCTAGTCACCTGGCTAAAATTTCTTCTCCTTGATGAATTTTTCATGCCATTTTATTCTTTGATTTTGTACTACCTCTATGTGGTGCAAGACTTCTCTCCTCATCTCATCCAAAGCATTCAGCTACATGAATCTCTCTTTTTGTGCTTCAAAGATATCCATCCCCAGGTCTATTGTAGTCCTAAGAGTCTTGTGTTCAAATTCAATAAGCATCATAGATATCTTCCCATACAACAAATCAAATGGAGTGAAGCCTGTAGTTGTTTTCCAAGTGGTTCTGTAGGCCCAAACAACTTCTAGTAATCTACTTGTCCAATCCTTTTTGTGGATGGCTACAGTTTTGGTCAGAATGGCTTCAATTTCTTTGTTGGTCACCACAACATGACCATTGGCTTGAGGGTGATAAGGGGTAGAATTCCTATGCTTGATGTTGTACTCATTAACCAAGGATGTAACAAGATTTGACGTGAATTGAGCTCCTTGATCAATTACTATCTCTCTTGGGACTCCATACCGTGTGAAGATTTCTTCATAAAGAAATTCTTCAACCTTATTGTCTCTTGCATGCTTCATGGCCTTAACCTCTGCCCACTTAGTTACATAATCAGTGCATACCAAGATATAAGACTTACCATTTGATGGAGGGTCAATGGGTCCCACAAAATCGAATCCCCATTTGTCAAAGGGAGTGATTACTACTTGGGGATAAAGCGACATCTCATCAGATTTGGTTGGCCAGCCCATCCTTTGACACCTATCACATTTTCAATTGAACAAAAATTTTGTATGGGAAGAGAATGAACCAGTGTGCAAATAGATTTATATTCATTCTATTCCACATAAAAATCTTGGTGTTATGATGTTATGGTTGTTTGCTTCATGTGCTTGCATATTTACTTTTGGTTAAGTACTGTAATTGGTTTAAATATCTGGTTTATAAAGTTAAAGTTTTGTAGAACACTGATTCACCCCCCCTTCTCAGTGTTCCTTGAGTCCAAGAAGTAAATGCTCTAGAGTTTACTAAACAATTATGAATATTTTTATCGAAAAATTCTCAAAGTGAGTAAAAATGGTGGAGACTCTAACATTCCTTTGTAAAAGACTACTTGTGCATCTGCTATGGGAACAATATTTTTATCTTTTTTTTTAGACTGAGTATCTTTCACTTGAGTATCCTTAAAATTTCCTTCATTTGGAAAATCTTCTAAAGTATTTAAGAAGGCTTTCTTGATCATAGGTGTTTTGAGAAATTCTGATAGAGAAAGGCTAATCTTTACCTTTTTAATTTCTTCTGCTAAATAATGAGTCAAGTTATTTTGACCTACGAAATCCATCCTTTTATTTTTCGAAACATTTGATGAATTATAATGAGAAGTTACCTTGGGTAACCCCAAGTTATTACTTGATTTATCATCTGGTGGAGTATTAAAGTTATTAAGTGGGATAGACGTTGTTAATGGCTCATTGAATTTACCTCCACTATTGGCATTATTTCTCGTGTTGTAATTATGTCCTTTTTGATATTGTTGAAAGAAATGAACTTCATCAATTTCTTCCTGAGGTTCATTTTCTTCTTGAAATGGAAAAGTGTACATTTCTAGTCATAGCTGAATTATCTCCTCCATTTCCATGAATGTGACTCATAACAATAGTGCAGGTGGTTTAAAACGTTCATAACTTTCAAACACTAAAGCAAAGTCATATCCTATCGGGACTAACTCATTTCCCTTAGGAGGATGAGATTCACAATGTTCATTATGATGAGTAGCAGCTAGAAAAATATGAGGCAATTTAGAACCGTGAACAATCTACTTCAGCATGAGCATTTGTATTATGAATTCTACACCAATTGTTCATCGCAAGATGAACTATATTCAATTTTGATGTAGATCATTCATCAACAGGATCAATATTGTCTAAAGGCATTGATACTCATCCATTATTAGGTCATGTATTCCAAGGTTTAAATGGTCTAGGAGTATTATTCATCCGATTTTGTGAGTTTTGATTGTTATTATGAGCATAAAAAAATTGATTTCTTAATTGCATAACCTCTGTGGTTAATCTTTTGAGTTGAGCTGTGATTTCTTTCATGTCTTCCTTTTCCTCTACAATTTTAATATTATGATTTTCTTGAGTTTTGGAGAAAAAATAATTTCTATTAGGATGCAGCTCTGTGATAGCTAGACCAAGGTGAGGGACTAAAGCTTGACTATTTTCTGGTTGAAAGAAAGTATTATGAGGAAAATTCCCATTCTGGACCACTGAAGGATAAACATTGGGAGCCATAGGATGATCTAGAGGGACTCCATTTACATTTGGAGTAGGATAATTGTTCAATCTATTTCCACCATTTTCAAAAGATCCATTTCCAAGATGCTTCATTTCCAAATTCACACTTATGGCTTCGGCATAGGCTTTTGGTAAAGTAGTAGGAGGATTTTCCCTTCGCTTGAAAAACATAGTAGTTAAAGGATCTATTGCGGTATAATAAACTATGATAGTAGACAAATTGTCTACTACGTAAGGTGCTTGTAACCTAGAATAATCCTTTTGAAACCTATCATTAAAAGCAATTATAGGTTCTCCTTCGAACCTTTTGATTTGAGAAAATTGATGATATAAAAATGAAGGATTAGTAGGTGTTAAAAATTTGGCCAAAAAATTGAGTTTCCATATCTTGCCATGATCTGTTAGAATTTCGGGGTAAGTTGATGTACCATTGGTAAAATTCATCACTTAAAGTGTATGAGAACAACCTACATAAGACATCTTCATGTTGAATCCTTGCTCTAAAGCATGTATCTTTAAAAATTCTAATGTGTTCTTCAACATATTTATGAAAGTATTATTTAGGGAAGAACTTGTTAGGATTGTTAGGTAAATTGATGTACACAAAAAATTGTATTGGTGACTCTATGTTAAAGAATTCCATCACTATAGGTGGTGGTGGTGTTACATCAACAGTCAGATTCTTTGAACTTGCACTCACACTTCCAGGCTTTTGAGGTCTAGATGATGCTCGACCACTAAGTTTGACCAAAGTTATGCGGGGATTACTAGATTGAGATCTTGTAATTCTATGGAAATCCAACTTAAAACTTATCAAAGACCAAAGAAAACAACAATAGGCCATCCTTCTATGTTGACAATGATTTCACTCGCAGGTGAACAAGGCGAATAATACCTTCACAGACAAGTACTGTGAAGAGGCCTATTCTTCTTGAAATATATGAAACAAGACAATCTAAGGAATATTTTGATTTAAAAGAGAAAGATTGGCTTTTAGTTTAATCCCATCTTTGATAACTAGGTCATGGTTGCACTAGGGTCACTCTGGGGTTTGATGTGATGATGCTGTTAATCTCAAAGGGACTATGGTAATATTGAATGCTTTGCTAAGAATCATAAACATTTCACATAAAATTTCCACTTCATTCACAAAATAATATCATGAAATCTAAAGATTTAAAATAATATTTCATGACTATCATCAAATTCCTTTGCTATCACTTAAGTAGATTTAGCATTAAGCATTCAACAATTTAATAGAAAACTTAAAGATTTTCAATAAAATTCCATTCATTCAACTATTTTTTTGGAACTTTTTTAGAAATTTAAACATCTATTCTAAAATAAAACATTAAAAATGCTAAAAATTAAAAGGCGCTCCTAGTTATTCTCCATGCATGCCCCAAAGAATCAATTAAAATAGAGCAAACCACTTTATACTTAACTAGAATTATTCACAACTACATATAAAATGGTGCGAGCTTTTGAAGAGGGGAATTTTTGGGACACCGAGTAGGTTCTGTATGCACCCTTAAATGGTGCAACATACAGTCTTGTTCACCTGAACTAACAAAACATGCTACAAAAGATACTAAGATAGGTAGCTATCTAATGAGCTCTGATATTAATCAATGTCTATGTGCATACAAAGTTTTACGCTAGAATGATCCAGAAAATAGTAAAAATGAACAAAACTTAAAAAAGTATGCTCTTCCAAAATCCACAAATTCTGAACTTAAAATGAAAATAAAGCATGAAATGGCATTTTATAGGAAGAAGGCCCCAAGAGTTCAACTTAAAAGTCTATCAAGAGAATCAAAAATAAAAAATTAAAATGTAGCACGTGGGAAATGCCAAATGTCATCAGAAAATTATAGGTAAAGTCAAAACTTTGACTTCATTAGCAGCAACACTTTCCACTTTGTACTAAAGCATTCCAGACTCTACATCTATCAATGCTATCAACTTCTTTCAAAATACTGAAAAGAGGAACATCTACCTATTGATGTGTTTTTTATGCACTTCTCAACATAGGTAATGCATAGGTGCATCACCTCTCTTGAAAGACAATCTTCTATAATCAAATTATAGAACACTATCCCAAGGTCTCTAATGTCAGGTCTTGATAGTGCTTGGAATATCTCAATTGTTTCACGTGATTTTCTAGAATCACAAGGAAAAATTACGAATGAGTTACAAAGTGTGGGAAGTTGGGTCTACAAATACAGTTTCAAAGTATTGGAAGTAAATGAACAGTGTCTGTCCACTCAAAACAACAAGCTAAAAACCATCAAGTTCATTTGATTTAGCTTCATGGTGATGCTTTGGAGCCTACTCTAACAAGGAGCTAAAAGAAAGAGGAAAAGGGAAAGGGTAAGAGAAAGTTGTTCTAAATCTAAGCTACAAATGAATAGTAACAATGGTGGCTGCTACAGTAGACAAGCTTCCTAAAGCTGGGTTTTGCTTGACCAAGAGAACCTACAACTATAAAAAACTAGTGCAATCTCCTAAGGTCTACATATTTTTAGATTACACATGCACATCATGAACATACAATTGAACTAGGTTGCAACAATGGAATAGATAAGCCTAGGCTAACCTTGCACAACAACTTGCAATCAACAAGTGCTAAAAGTATGGGCTAAAAGCTCATCAAATACTATAACAACAAATACCATCATCACTTCCACTCAAGAAACTAGCAACTAAATCTAACATGGAAGGTAGAACCATGCATGCATAATGAAAAAAATCAAAAGAAACACCCATAAATCATGCAATGTTTCTTTCTATTGCTATCGAATGCCTTTACATTAGTTCTCCAACCTTCTTACAAATGAGGGGGAGACCCCTATTTATATTTTTCCAAATCCCACATGAATGGATAGGATTAATTTGCACCGTGTGGCTCAGATTTGTTACAAGTTAGGGTTTCACCTACCCACCATTATATAGCAATTTAAAATATATCTTTTATCTTTTCCCTATTTTGTCTTTTAGTGGCCAGTCATTGTAGAAATTTTGTCTTCTAGCTAATTTCCCTTTCGTTGTAGCTGAGAATGTTCAAAAACTTCCTTTTTACTTGATGTGTTCACAACATCTCTCAATCAATCAAATACACCCTTTTTGTAGTTTTGCATCATTATTAAATGGATTAGATGATCTGATGAGATAGCTTCTGATGGATCATGATTGTTTGTTTGGAGGGAGGAAATAACCGCTCCCTCCAACCACCTTCAAGGCCACCCTTTGTAGTTTTGTCATTGACTTCCTTGACATGGGCCTCCTTTTAATGTTAGCTCCATTGATGGGTGCTAGGGGGAGAGACAAGCATAAAATGAATGGTGAAAGGAGCAATGTACTTTTTCCTTGTTTAGATTTCTCAATGGGCCTCCCTGACGGACCCGTGGTAGGTTCCTTGAATCTTGCATACATGAAGTGTTATAAGTGATTTCATATGAAAATCAAGGAAAACCTTAGTCAAATCCTGCAAACTCCTTGTTAGATCCACCCATGCATCATTAAAAGATCATAATATTCATATCTTATTTGGACCATAAACATAAATGCGGGCTTAAGGGTGTGGGCTTCCCCTAAGTCAGAAGGACGACGGGAGGACGACAGACAGCGGGTGAATAACAAACAACAGACAGAAGGTGGAGGCCAGATGGATGGAAGATGACAGGTGAATGATGGATGGATGACGGATGCCGGCAGAGGACGATGAACAATGAGTGAATGATGGACAGAGGATGAGTGTGGATGATAGAAAATAGGCAGACGACGGATGACAGATGGACAATGAATGACGAATGATGAACGAGTGACAGACAACGGTGGTGGATGGCGGACAGCAGAAAACTGGTGGATGGCGGACAGCAGAAAACTGGTGGACGACAGATGGCCGACAACCAATGGATGAAAAATGGTGGACAACGGTGGACGAACGAAAATGGAGAGATGCCAGCCTGCAAGGAAAGTTCCCACATATGACAATAGAGGGATGATGACCCATAAGGAAAGTTCCCAAATCACCACAAAGGGACGGTGACCCGCGAGGAAAGCTCCCAAATGGCCACAGAGGGACAATAGCCTACAAAGAAGTTTACACAATGTCTAAACACATGGAAAATTTGATCCAAACCCCTTTAGGCATGTGAAGAAATTCATTTGATGGTCCCTAGATGATGAAAAATTGAATTTTGCACCCATTTCAGAAATGCGGAAATTTGGAAGGGGGAAGCCAGAGGGTCACAACCATTTTGAAAACAAAAATGAGCACACGATGACCTGCAAGAAAAGTTCTAAAACGGCCACAGAGGGACAACGACCCACAAGGAAAGTTCCCAAATGGCCATAGAGGGACGATGACCTGTAAGGAAAGTTCCCAAATGGCCACAGAGGGACGATGACCTGCAAGGAAAGTTCCCAAATGGCCACAAAGGGATGATGAACTGCAACAAAAGCTCCCAAATGGCTATGGAGGGATGGCAATCCGCAATGAAGTTTTTGCAACATCTAAACACATGGAAAACTTGATCCAAACCCCTTTAGGAATGTGAAGACATTCATTTGATGGTCCCTTGATGATAAAAAATTGAAGTTTGCACCCATTCTAGAAATGTGGAGATTTTGAAGGGGGAAGCCAGAGGGGTCACCACCCTTTTGAAAACAACAATGAGCACATGGATACACACATAGGTTTCCCACAAGGAAAGTTCCAAAAATGGCCATGGAGGGACGACAACCCGCAAGGAAATTTCCCAAATAGCCACGGAGGGATGGTGACTCACAAGGAAAGTTCCCAAATGGCCATGGAGGGACGGTGGTCCCTAAGGAAAGTTACCACATGGCCACAGAGGGATGACAACCCACAAGGAAAGTTCCCAAATAGCCACAGAGGGATGATGACTTGCAAGGAAAGTTCCCAAATGGCCACAGAGGGACAACGACCCACAAGGAAAGTTCCCAAATGGCCATGGAGGGACAAAAAACTGCAAGGAAAGTTCCCAAATGACAATGGAGGGATGACGAACCGCAATGAAAGTTCCCAAACTTCCCGAAACTTAACAAAACCTTGGCAGTTCACTTAGGCATCACAAAAACATCTGAAATCCATAGGAAACTTGTCCCCAAAGTAAAAAAATGATGGAAAATGCAAAGCAAGCAAGTAGGGACCAAGTAATAGGAGCAAGGAAAAAGAAAATAAAGGAAGGGGGGACTTTGTTTCTCCCTCAGATTAGAATGCCTCAAGTAAAATGAAAGGAAGGGAGCAACATTTATAGGCCAATTTCCATTAATGGCATGCATTGATTTCCTGGTACGATAGACTCGGGTTAGGTGAGATGCGAAAACCCATGCTCATTTGAATGCTTGGTCAAGAATTAGATAGAGAAACTAACTACGGATCCCACCATGCAGGAAAAAGTTGGGCATCAATCACTACTCAACAGTGGAACATGAACGGAAAACTGCATGAGGTGACTCATAGCTGTGAGTCTGTGAGGCTTGAGGGATGCCAAGGCAACGGGTGAAGGGAAACTTGTAGGGGTGTTTCTGTGAAAGAAAAAGACTTAGCAAAATTTAGGCAGGTGAATCCGATCAAGGGGAAAATTGATCATTTTATGGGTCGTGACAGTCTTGGATTTGGAAATAGGGGTGCATAAAATGAGACAAGAACAAAATAGCCCGTTGGGAGTGAAAAAGAGGGTTCCCTACCTTTGGTGGGGCTTGTGTGCAAAACATGCACAAAAAATGGCAACTCACTGGGGGAAATGCTCCAGAGCATTTCAATGACAAACTGGAATCACGAATCTAGAATCTCTGGTTCCGATCTTCATGTCAAACCAAATGCCTGACCAAGGCTCAAAACCACTAGTTAACCCAACCTTTAGTATGTTGAAAATCCAAGTGTGTGCAATTGCATTAATTCCCATCCTTTGGTTGCTATAGGAACCCAGGCCTTGTCAAGTTAAGTTATGTAGTTTATTCTAACTCCAAAAGCATCTGAGACATTGCATCACTGCCAGTCAGGCATCCATAACCTCAACGAGGTTGTCGTTGTGATTCTCCTGAACATTGCTCTACTATCGGCCGAGTGTCTATAGCCTCGGTAGAGTTGTTTGTAACCTCCTGAAAAGTTGAATTTTATTTCTTTTGATTTTCAATGCTTTCTTTTCTTTTCTTTTGATTTTCTCTTTTCAATTCTTTTATTTCAACCCGTAAGCAGTGAAGCTCGCACTCAAGGCTGAGAATAAAAGTGGCACTGAAGCAAAATTTTAGATTTTTCACTTAACTAGACTTCACAATAGGGCCTACAATGACCGCCAGATTCTGAAGATGTAAAAGATATAAGATTTCAGAATACATCAAAGTCAAACTGAACCATTGACTTATCCTCTTCGAACAAACATCTGGATCACTTGAAATTAAAAGAAGATCCTCACCATCCACTCTGAAAACTTGATTAGATTTTGACAAAGAAATGCATAGAACAATCCCAGGTACTTAAAATGGTTGTGTGCACATAGATGTGCCTAGCTAAAAGCATATGGACCCTGAGTAAAACATCAACAAAGCAACAACAAAACAAAAAGAAAACAACCTACACTAACCAAAATGAGAAAGCAGAAAGGGGAAAATAAACTAAAGAAAACTAACCTACTACAAACCAACTAACATAACAAAAATATGAAAGTGAGATATTTATAGGAAAACTATACTACTCAAAATAGACTATGTACCAAGATATTTACAAAGCACTATGTTCAAGAAAGGAAAACCGAAATTCACATTCATTGGATTTCGCAAGGCATGCACAAGCAGATGGGAAATGGTTACAGTTCTGAACCACATATAGTTATCCTTATATTCAGAAAAATAAAGTTCAACATAGCAACATTCAAATTCAATCACGTCATCATGAAAAATCAGCAATTGTGGTGATTTGTTAAAACCATGATTAATCCATAAACACATCTATCTTCCCTTGTTTCCATAATCAAAATGATAAATGAAATTATAAGTATTCATAGGAGCAAGGAATGATAGAACCTGGATGTCTTCATGTGATGGCGACAACGTTTGATAGTCTAGAGCGAGCACCGCATCATTGATCATTGCATCAGTAGCCTCGGGTGGGCATGGTGGAGGGCATGTCATTTTTTATCTTGGGCATGTGTAGGGTTGGGAGAATAGGGTAGAAAATAGCTCTTCCAAGCCTTGAGTGGGATCTACAGCCTCGACTGGCCGTTCTTTAAGGAGGAACACCTCATCTTGTTGATCTTCCACAATATCAATGTTTACTTGACTGCTGTCCTCAAATGGAAACATGTTGTCCCATTTCCTTTCCCAAGTGTTGACTTTATTTTTATTTTCAATGTCATGGGATGATGACATGCACGAATCTATCCTATGCAGCCTTTTGATCGTGTAAGAATATCAGCAATGGTCAAGGTGGAAGGACCCCCAGTTATATCTTGCAGTTGACCGAGCATGTCATGTTTGTTGGCAGCCATCAAAACACCTCTGCCCTTATCTTCTTTTTTAGTCCATGTATTTCATTGTGAATCTCACTTATCTCATCTTGTTCACTATTGCTATAGATCAAGAAGGAACCCCTCTCCCACTCCAGAGGCTCCAATGGTTCATCAACGAGAGGTTCAGGTAGTATGTCTCTATTGCTACCATCTTGCGGAATGTACTCTTCCCCAACATCGGCATGCCTCTGAAGTATAGCTCCCAACAGAAAGAAGTCATCAATTGAGGGAACCTCCCCAAGGGGACCGAAATCCTTTGCATTATCTCCCTCCAAGGATTCCCCATAAAGCTTTTCATCCATGGCATATGGATGCTCTCCAAAAGGGAAAGGCTCTTGATGTTCTAGGGACAATGTTCCTATTTGTTTTGTTTTATCATTCGGATGCTCGGGGCTGTGCCATTCTTCCACTGTTTCTGTCCCAACATCCTTATGAGGGCTGACTTCAACTACGTTATCACTTAGTTGTAGCTCTTGATCCTCTAGTTCAATCCTTGACTTAGCTATAGGAAGCAATGTATTTGGCTGCCCCACTTGTTCTTTAACTTGCTCAATGGCTTCTTGAAATAGTTCACATGTGAACTCCAAGTGTGATGAATCATGGAGTTTGCACTAATTTGGGAGCAACAAAACCTCCAAATCTACTTGATATCTTAGTTTAGACCAATCCCTCGTGAGCCTTGAAACGAGTTTGTTGTATCTTTCCACTATGGGGTTCTAATCATTTGTTGGGAAGGAAGTTTGATAGTAAACAACCACGACATATGATTGTTCCCACTCCAAATCTTCATTTTCAGATGCTTGGTCACTATCATTCATGAAGGATAGGTCCTCTAACCTAATTTCACTTATGCTCTCACCATCATTTCCTACTACCCCAAAGCTATCAGCCTCTTCCTCTTTTTGTTCTTCATCATTTACGTTGGCTTCCCTAGCATATGTTGCCGCAAAATTTCTTGATTCATCCTTGATTGCAAATAGCTCCTCTTTTGGAGTGGAGGACTGCCTTTTATGGATGGAAGGAAAGCCTTCTAAATTAGCTACAATCAAATTTTCATCAAGGCACTTTTCTGTCCCAATGAAATCAGATTTTGTGTTTGCTGTCCCAACACTAGCTCGTGTCAAATTTCTTGGTTCATCGTCAAGGTGCTATCCTCCAGATGTTGACAGCTCTCCCACCTCATGGGATGACATATCCTCATTGAAAGTTGGCTTCTCCAACTTGTTTAAACAACCCTTGGATTGAGTGATGATGTTTGTGCATGATGAGCATGTGAATTCTTAATGAGGTGCATTGTGAAATTTACGCCAACTTGACATCAGTACCTCCTCCAATCTTGGCCCACCATTGCTATTCAAACATTCTTGGATTAGCTCCTTGAATGCCTTAGCTGCCATGGTTGTCAATTCTTCCTCTAGGTCTATAAGAGCCAAAGGTTGATAGATTTCCCAAAGGGGAATTTCTCCTTGCAATACTCTTTCAATTCTGTCCAAGAATGTTACACATTCCAATTTGTTGTGTCTGTGAGTGTAATGGATTCTACATTTATCCACCAATGCAAAATGCTGCAATGGTCTCCTCAATCTCCTATTTAGATCTGTATGTAGTTGGGTGACATTCATTTGCAAATGCTATTCTATCTCAGCTCAAATCTTGTTTGCCTTCAAAATTTTCTGATTTTAACTTTCTAGCATGTAATGAGATATCCTTATCTTAGTTTTTTCACTTGAAAGCACTCTTTTCAACTTCCAATTTTCACCTTTGTATCCTCAACATGCCATGCCCTCCTTCTAACACTATTTATGTTGATGTTTTTTTTATGCACTTCTCAACACAAGTAATGCATAGGTGCATCACCTCTCTTGAAAGACAGTGCTTGGAATATCTCCGTTGTTTCATGTGATTTTTTGGAATCACAAGGTAGCCTTACAGATGAGTTACAAAGCATGGGAAGTTGGGTCTGCAAATGCAATTTCAAAGTACTAGAAGTGAATGAACAATGGCTGTCCACTCAAAACAACAAGCTAAAACTCATCAAGTTCATCTGATTTAGCTTCATGGTGATGCTTTGGATCCTACTCTAACAAAGAGCTAAAAGAAAGAGGAAAAGGGTAAGAGAAAGTTGTTCTAAATCTAAGCTACAAATGAACAATAACAATGGTGGCTATGACAGTAGACAAGCTTCCTAAAATTGGGTTTTTCTTGACCAAGAGAACCTACAACTACACAAAACTAGTGCAATCTCCTAAGGTGTACATATTTTTAGATTGCACATGCAAATCATGAACATGCAATTGAACTAGGTTGCAACAATGGAATAGAGAAGCCCAAACTAACCTTGCACAATAGCTTGTCATCAACAAGTGCTAAAAGTATGGGTTGAAAGATCATCAAATACAATAACAACAAACAACATCATCACTTCCACTCAAGAAACTAGCAACTAAATCTAACATGGAAGGTAGAACCATGCATGCATAATGAACAAACTCAAAAGAAACACCCATAAATCATGCAATGTTTCTTTCTATTGCTTTAGAATGTCTTTACATCAGTTCTCCAACCTTCTTACAAATGAAGGGGAGACCCCTATTTATATTCTTACAAAGCCCAAATGAATAGCTAGGATTGATTTTCATTGTGTGGCTCATATTTATTACAAGTTAGGGTTTCACCTACCCACCATTATATAGTACTTTAAAATATATATCTTTTGTCTTTTCCCTATTTTGTCTTTTAGTGGCCAGTCACTGTAGCAATTTTGTCTTCTAACTAATTTCCCTTTTCCTGTAGCTGAGAATGTTCAAAAACTACCTTTTTACTTGATGTGTT
>VDFB02373365.1:319659259-319884516 GCA_007258455.2 Sequoia sempervirens
CAAAATGGGATCTTGTTTCATAAAATTTAATTTTTTTTAAGCTTTTATGAAACGAGATCCTTTTTCTACAAAATAGGATCTCATTTTTGGCTTAGTGTATCAAAGCGAAACGAGATCCCATAATAAAGGGATCCCATTTTGTTTTGCCTAATTTTAGGTTTTTTTCTAAGTTTGAAACTTCCACTAGAAATGGACTTATCTTCTTGAATTTACCCCCCATTAATCAACATTGAATAAGAAGTTGACACAACACAACTCATCACCCATTCAATCCATCCTTCCCAAAATCCAAAGGTAGAGAACATCTTACACAAAAAGTCCCATTTAATCCAGTCATAAGCCTTGGACATATATAGCTTAATGAACATATCCTTCTCCTTGGATCTATCTATAGAATGAACTGATTCAACAAAAATAACCAATTGATCAAGGATTTTCCTCCCTACTCTTCAGAGATGATCTTACCAAGCCATGACTTAAGTCTCTCTTCCAATAACTTAGAAATAGTCTTGTAAACCACATTACATAGGCAATTATTTTGAATTGATCAAGAGAAGTAGCTCCCTCCCTCTTAGAGATAAGTATAAGGAAGGTAGAATTCATTGCTCTCATCATATGCTTGCCACACTATGATTCTTGCACTACAACTAGTAGATCAAATTTGATAATCTCTCAAAACTCCTAGAAAAATTATATCGAAAAACAATCTGGTCTAGGGGCATTTCCTTTTTTCATTTTAAAAACTATCTCTTCCACCTCCTCCAATAAGATAGGCTTAAGAAGCATATCATTTGCCTCAAGGAAGACAATTGAGGGAATACAATCTAGGATAAGGTTTTCTTCCACTTTCGCCACAGGAAAATCCTCCTTGAATACAAAAGAATAAAATTGAGTAGCTTCTTGCAAAATATCCTTGAAGGAAGTTAGTTGCTACTCTTGGGAGGACACCAAGTTATACATCAAATTACCATGTCTTCTAGCTTTAATTTAATTGGAGAAGAAAGTAGTATTCCTATCTCCCTCTTGCAACTAATCAATTCGAGCCTTATATTTCAAAAATATCTCTTCCCTTAGCTTCCATTCTACATACTCTTTCCTAGAATCCTCTTCTTCTCTAAGAGATTACAAGACATCCCAAGATCCCTATTCTTCCTAGTGAAGGAGTTCAAACATTGTTGGGCCCTCAAATTTGGCCTAAAAATATTACCAAAAATTTGTCTATTCCACTTCTTAAGATGATATTTCACAAACTGGAGACTTTTAACAAAAGTAAACATAGTAGTACCATATTCAGGCGAACCCTTCCTCCACCATTCCTTCATGAGATCCTACAAAGAAGGCTCACATAAACACATAAGATAGAATTTAAAATATGGGTTCTTAGCAAAGTTCCTCTCACTTGCACATAATTTGATGGGCTAATGGTTTGATCCCTTCCATTCCAAAATTTCTAAACTAGAAAGCCAACTGCTACCAATCTAGAAGCTAGAGACCAAAAAAATATCTAATATCTTTGAGATAAAGCCCTCCCCACATCTTCTATTGGTCCATGTGAACATACCATTACCAGGTCTTACATCAATCATCCTCAACAAGTTAATATTTTCATTTAAAATAATAGATGAGGGATCAGGTCTATCCACCCCTCCCTTTTTCCCTCTAGATTGGTAATACCATTAAAATCACCAAGAATAATCTAAGGAAGGAAAGGACCTAAGGAGCACACAAAATCAATATGGTCCCAAAGCTGACACTTTCTAGGAAGCTCCATTGGAGGATACAAGTTAGTAAGCAAGTCTATTTCACCAGACTCAAAGATTGGAGCAACCATGGATAAGGAATTTCTATCAGTTATCCACAAACTAGGAGAAATAATGCATGGGTCCTATAGGCAAGCAATCCCTCCAGATCTACCATGTGCACCAATACACTGACATTGACCCTTCCCCCAAATTTTGGAGGCCACATTAATCATACCATCTATAGATAAATTAGTCTACTGAAGGAACACAACATTAGGAGAGTAGTTTAATTAAATTTCAAAAAAAAATTTGTCTAAGGGAACTAGAAAAACCAATCTTAATGGAGATGGCTTACCATAAATAATTCCTAGTCCTTTCCATTTCTTACCATAAAACAATGTACCTAGATTTAATGAGGCTAATTTATTCATAACGAGTAATTAAATGAAGCACATATTGTAGCATGATAGAAAGAGATTTAGGTATGCTTTTATAGGAAATCACTAGAGTAATTAGTATCCAATTACAAATATATTTTGGATCTCTAGATTTAGGTATAAATTTGATGTTTCCTTGCTAATAATATTATCTGTAGAATGGGAATTAAAAAATCAAGATAGAATTTGTGGGGATCTTTACCATTCAAATCTCATAAGGCTTTATAGTATTCACAAAATAAGTAATCATAATCAAGATCTTTATCATTAGCCATGGAGGATATATATTTATAGAACCCTTCAAGAGTGAGGATTTGCTCACAATTTTTTTGTGAGTATGTAACCTAACAAGAGACCACACTCAAACAATTTTGTAAAGTAGTCTCATTCAAGAGTATCCTATTTGGATCTAAAAATTAGTCATAATTGTCCATAAAATCCTAAATGATAGCAATTAGTTATATTCATGGGTGTTGTAATTTCTTGATTCTTTTATTAGCATGATTAGTGTGAGGAACATGCGAGAAGTGAAAGAGTTTCTTATAAAATTTGTTACCAATTTTAAGCTAGTGAATATGAGATTTTATTTGAACTTCTCTAGTAGTATGATTACTAGAAATTTACTTATGTTGATGAAGTTTATCATCTCTTATTTATAGAGAAAGAGAAAAGGGATGGGATTCAAGAGTTGAGTGATATGGCAAAGCTCCAAGTTGGTGACCTTATAGGAGTAGAATAAAAAAATCACCAGCTAATGCCCATAGATTTAGAGGAAGTGGGAAGTGTGTTTGAGAGCACTATTCCACTAGTCAATCTAACCTATTTGATAACAAGGACATGGTTTCAAACTCCAAAAAAATTAAATGTTGGCCAATGTGGGTTGATGATTAAAAAATTGTGTTTATAAATTTTTTTTTTTAGCCCTAGGTTTAGCAAACTACTATTTAATGCAAAACTATATGGGAAAATGGTCTAAAATTACCTTATCAAGAAAATGTTCAAATGAAATTGGTAAATCAATATCTAAAAGAAAGGAAATGGCATATTACATGGCTTTGTTAAGACATTTTCTTAACTCAATAAATCTAAATTAAAAATTTCTCCACATATACCACACATAAATTTAGTTATGAAATGACCAAGATTGGATCAAAAATATTCTAATTTCCTGTGTATTTTAGTATTGACAAGAAGTTTGTACAAAAGCCATATGTCACACTTTTATAAAAGGAAACGCATCAACACTGGGATCTAACTTTTAAACTTCAATCACTTGAAAGTGGCATATATGTTTTGAATTTTGAAATGATGTAAACTAATAAAATGCATTTTTAGTATATTTTATGTTTGTATTTTTTTAAAAATTAAAATTACTTTGAATATTTTTATAAATTAACACTAGAATTTAGTTGGTGATAAAATGCTGACAAATGACGTTACATGGGACGCCAAGCTTTATATAGTAAATTTTCTTCTTTTTTCTTCAATTTTTTTTTTGTATATTTATAATTGTAAACTTTAGGGCATGGATATTTTTTTCTATAATTTTAATAAATATATATTTTTAAATAAATATTTAAATGTGTGTGAATTAAAACATGACTGTTTCTAGTCGATGTCAACTTTTATATTAAATATTTATCTAAAATAGAAAACAAATTATGCTATCTTAATCTTGATTCTTTTCTCTAGGGCATCATATTTTTTAATTTTTTTTTACTAAGTTTTAGTATTTTTCTAGGCATGATAATCAACCTAATATTTTTGTGTTGATAACCTAGTTTTAGTAAAAAATAAAAATAAAATATAAATAATAATTGAACTATTAAAATAAATATATATTTTAAATCTACACTTATGGATCTACAAAAGGGTACTTTTACATTTAAAAAAACATATTTATATGAGTAGGAGTTGTTGAAATGCTAAATTTTTTCAAATATTGCATTTTTTAGTAAATTGGCCTCAAGTGTTATAAGTATTTAGCCAACAATTTTAGTTGGAAAAAGTTGTAGAAGTATTCAATTTATCTAGAATGAATCTTACTAGATCATATATGTTTGGACTAAAATTGATTTTAGTTATAAATACTAAAATTTTACTTCTAGCCGATAATTCACAAAATGCATTACACAATAACTTTTATAATTTCTTTGAGTATGACTCTCATTGATTAGATATTTAGCATATGTAAAGTACTACATTTATCATATGTCACTTCCATCATATTAAAATGTCCACACATAACAATCAACAATCCATGTCCAAAGAGAAGATATTTCAATAACATCATTAGGAGCATCAACATTAATGATTCTAAAAGAACAATTGTCAATATTAAAAGAGGCTATAAAGCATGATTAGTGTGACCACATCCCTAGTCAAGTAAACATAGTTACAATTTAGGAGATATAAAATTAAAATCACTACAATGACTTCATACTTACGACATAAAAGCAAATTTCTAGACGTATGACATAATAAACAATATAAAGTAAAAAAAACCTCTTATAAATAAAGAATGTCTAACCCTATAAATTATTATTGAGTCTTCGCATGAAATATTTTAATGTGATGTCTATTAGACCGTGAACATTACACAAGATAAAATTTGTTGACAATAGTCAAGATTCACATATTTTAGCTCATCTAAAGCTACATAGTTCTTCTACAAAAATCATCCTTTAAAAGGGTATTAAAATAACGTAGTTGAATTACTAGTTGATTATATGTTGTTTTGTGTAGAACATACTTGCGCCTTCTTCCAAATACCCATTTTGAACAAAATACCATTATGGAACCTCTAGAGGGGAAGATAGCGTGAGAAAAAAAAAAGATTTTGGTTGAGAAGATAAAATAGAGGCTGTAAATAGTGTTCCAATAAAATTTTCACTTATTTGATTGAAATATGTTCTTTTGGAGGGAAAAACATATTTCCCTTTTTTTAAGGTTTTGAAACTACATCATCATAAGATTTAGGTGGTAGATAATCATTACTAGTTGAGTTTTTAGGTGTTAGACCATCATTACTAGCATTTTCGTTATTCTCATGGCTCCCAATTGTAGATCACCCTTCATCTTTTTTAGAGGTGAGCATGATTTCTATACTTTAGAGTGGGTTTACTACAAGGAGAACTAAGAGGATAATCTCTAATTTTATGATCAAAGGACTAACACCTATAACACATATTTGGTAGGTTAAGATAGATGACATGTTGGATTTGGTCATCTAGGCAATTTAAATATCAATTAAATCATTCTTTAGAGAGATTAATATTAATGTATAGATTTTTTTTTTAGATTCACATATACAAAATTGCCTAGAATAAAGCTATTATTCGAGGCAAGAAGTTTCAACATGATAGAAGTAACCCTAGGAATTTCATCTAGGTAGAGACACAACAAGATTTCTCGTTAAAAACAACAAAATCTCTAATTTAGAGCGTGAAAACAATAAGAGATGTATGGAAAAATCAAGGGATATGTTTGAAATGGCTCCACATGGTTGGATTCAACAAAAAAGAGAATTAACTCTTGATGAGGTTTTCGATAGGATCAAGAAAGACTCCATGTGAGGTCCAATATTTGTTCACCCATTCATGAAGTATTCTTATAAGGGGAACTCTCCTAACAAATGTAACCTATGAAGTCCGTTTCCAAGGAATTTCATGAGGCATATCTTTAAAAAACCTTTAAATGTGTTGTTTTTATCCTAGAATTTGACAATGCTTGTAGATGGCTAAAGTGATGAATTTTGAGGCTATTTAAAAAGAAAAAAAATGCCCACAATCATACTATACAAAAAGATCCTACAATAAATGTAGAAAATGAATGCAAAATCTTGCTAAAAAAGTATTATGATATAAAAAATGATAGAAGTTAACACAGACAAAGCTAAGATCTAAATCTTACTAAATCACAATTTTCTTCTCTAATAATTTTTTTAATATTGTGTGAATAATTAATTTAACACTAAATACGACTTTTTAAAATGAGTAAGAAAAAGAAGTGTAAATATTAAAGTCTAAATAAGTGGAAAAGGATTTATGTATATGTATATGTATATGTGTGTGTATATATAAAAAATCTAAGAGTGAAGAGTGTTTAAAACACATAGACAAGAAGCTTTTTTAGTACTAATAATAAATTTTAATATATATTCAATTTGAAGGAAGTTAAATTTTATAGTTTTCTTTTGAGCCGTGCTTAATTTAGGTAAGGCAAACGTATAGAATTATACTTTTAATTTGGAGTTGGGTTGGCTAAATATTATTTAGTTTTTAAATATTCTTTTTCAGGAGGAAAGAATGCAATAGTTGAGCATGTTCCTATAGTTGTTATAACATTTGTTGATTTAATGTCCCAATATTTTTAATAATATTGTACCAATAATTGTGAATTTAAAGTTGTTAGTGTTGATGATGAGTACCCATAATCAAATGAAATGTATTCCTTAGAACTAGAAAGCAACAAATCATGTGATGCCACATTAGTGCACCAATATAACATGACTCAGTGCACAACTATCCGTTTAAATTTTTTTGGTATCTTTTGGGACACCTCAACAAAAAACATTCTGATGTGGCATCATATTTGATGATGTAACTCTGAAATGTTAGTTATAAGTAGGAGACTCATCAAGTAAGCTGCTGTAAAAAATAAAAAGTGATTTGAAATTTGTACATAAGATTTTGAGAAGCACAAAGTTAGGGTGTTCAACTATTGAATCTTCTCCCCTCTCTAAAAAAATTAGAATGATTATGTAGAAAGAGAAATTAGGGTGCTCAACTACTAAATCCTCTCCTCTATTTAAATGGATTAGAATGATTATGTAGAAAGCGAAATTAGAATGCTCCACTACTGAATCGTCTCCCCTATCTAAATGAATCTAAATGAATTAGAATGATTATGTTAAAAACTCAGTACAGTTTTTGGTATCAATTGTTTTTCAGCTTTTTTCAACTTATTTACAAATTTTTAACCCCAAAAAAAGAAAAGAACACGTACCAGTAGCGTGCAAAGACAACAAAACGGGCTCCTACGAAAGCTATTACGTATGGAAGAAGAGAAAACAGAAAACAATCTTTACAGGTTAAGAACTGACTGGTTCACTTCCATTGAAGAAGTGGAACTGGAGAAATATAAACAAGTACATAAAACCTTAACACTTTGACAATATATATTATCGTATCCTCTATCTTAAAACATGATGAGCCACTGAGACACATTATATTATTTAGTCATGCCTGAAAACATGCACTATCATAGCTGACAGACATATCTAGTTCCAAAACAAAAACTAACAGCCTACTACATTAACATGATAAGACTAAAACTCCCCATATCGTTGAGGCAGCTTCCTTTTATTCAAACGCTTTGCACCAGGAAGCGACAAGGGCAATCAAAAATAGTACTGCTCATAACGAAGAGCGACAAGGGCAATCAAAAATAGTACTGCTCATAACGAAGAGAACAGGAAACCAGGCGCTCTTCGCCACCAATAGCATTAGAGCATCTGGTCCAGATGCCCTCGGTGATGATCTGGAGGCAGTCGTGGCACTCGTCGCGGGTAATGTAGGGCATGCATTTGGCTGCCACGTAGGCGGTGGGTGCCTCGTTGCCGCCATGGCTGGTCTTGAAGTTGTAGTCATGGTACGCCGTGTTCATCAGCGCGTCAGCGAACGCAGAGCCCAAATTGTCGAAGAAACCGCTTCCAGACGGTATTTTTATATCGTTGCATTTTTGTGAAACGTATTGCGTGTAGTTTGCATTGGAACCCACATAGCAACAGAATGAGACGAGAATGGCCAGTGCCACTGTGGGAGCGAATCTCGCAGGGATCGCCATGCGTTCGGTCTAAGCAAAGCTTAAAAGGCTTCTGTAATTGAAAAGTTGAAGATACTGTTAATGACTGCAGAAGAGAATGGTTGTGTAGATATATATGAGTTTTCAACATTGGTCATGGAAGTTGCATTACTTACTGTTCATGGAAAATGTACTGCATTTTTTGTTAGCAATAACTAATGTCTGTTAGACGCCTCACCAGTGCCGACTGCATGATTTTTTTCTCTTTTTGGGATGGGGGGCAGGGAAATGCAATCGCTTAACAAATGACTTGAGTTTTGCTTGGAAGTTTTCTTTAATTAATTCATAATGACTAACTATTGATTCTCATTACCTTCTATCTTTAGCTTCCATTCATAATCACATTAAAGACTTTGATGTATTTTTGCAATGTATTATATTGATTCATTCATCTTTGACTCACTTATCTCTTTTCTATTATAAGGGTAGTGGTCAGTATTCTAGGATGGTGTATTTCCATTATGAATGTGATTTGATTTTTTAAAATTGCTTAGATTTCTTTCACTCATTTATATATTTGATATTGATTGGATTTTTTACATGGATGATGTAAGTTGTAATGATAATATTGTTTCTACTAAGACTAGTAATGTACTTACTATTGATTAACCTTTCATTAGTAGTGATAATGTGTTGGTATTAATCACAATTCATTCTATTCATACCGTATCTAATGAGAGAATCCTAAATAATCTTATTCATAGTATACATTTTCTATATCCATCCTCACATTATGTTGTTCCATTTGATTATATTCATACATTTCCAACAACACATGTTGATACCTTGGCTAATGTGAATGTTCCTCCTACTTGTTCATTGCTATCATTCATGCTCATAATATTGATTGGATTTTTTACATGGATGATGTAAGTTGTAATGATAATATTGTTTCTACTAAGACTAGTAATGTACTTACTATTGATTAACCTTTCATTAGTAGTGATAATGTGTTGGTATTAATCACAATTCATTCTATTCATACCGTATCTAATGAGAGAATCCTAAATAATCTTATTCATAGTATACATTCTCTATATCCATCCTCACATTATGTTGTTCCATTTGATTATATTCATACATTTCCAACAACACATGTTGATACCTTGGCTAATGTGAATGTTCCTCCTACTTGTTCATTGCTATCATTCATGCTCATAATGCATATATTTTTAATGAATCTATGTTTGGTAAATTAAGTGAAAATGAAGATGTGCATGCCATGTTAAATCCTTTATATCTTCACATTATGCATATTTATATGATGTATTTTTTTAAAGCATTTAAAAATAATTTGATTGATAAAGCGTTGTAATGGTTTCTTTAGAGTCATGATTATTATAATTCATTTTACACTTTAATATTGAATGCTTTCATTGAGTTCTTTGCTCCTTTCCCTAGAGAGTTTTTGTTTAATGATGTTATTATCCCTTCCTCTAGTGGTCTTTCCCTAAAGATAATAGTGAAATATAACTATTTAATCTCTAATGAGACATCTTTACAAAATATTCTCTATAGTCCCATTATGGAGTCATGTCATATGTCACAATTACATCATTTGTGTTTGACGCTAATGACACCTTTTAGTTTGACATTTATAAAAAGGAGAAGGTAATTTACCATACTACTAATCTCCCTTCCACGTCCCAACCTTATTATCTCAAAATATTATTCAACAAAAAGGTTCATCACACCTATTCAACCATTGATTCTTAAAAGTGCATCTTCTAATAATGGTCAATCTAATAGTTTCCTTTCAAGCCTAATATTTTAAAAGTAGAACATGATTCTTATATTATTAGTTCACTTACATATACTTAGAGAAACAATTCCTTATTATCATGTTATTTATCATACTTATAGGAGGCTAGCTAGAGGTCAAAAGACAACATCAAATCAATAAAAAATACCTACCAATTGTCTTGATTTTCTTCCTACACTTATCTTGTTTACTAAAATCCTCGAATAATATCATATTATTAATCAATTAAAAATATTCTAGCAAATATTCATCATGGGAATTAGTGCATATGTAAAAAATAGATTATAAGGAAATCTTAAAAAGGGCCTTAAAAACCATTGTTGTGAAATTTAGTTGTAAGGCTAAAAATTTCCTACATTACTATTGTTGCCTTATATTCTTGCATTATATTTAGTGTGCATTCTCATAGGTGTGTTATATGGTTCAAATTTTTCCTTTCTACAATTAACCCATTATTGGACAAATTTTTAGTCATCCATGAGCTTATTCTAACCTAAAAGTTTCAAGTAAAAATTCTAAAAGGGAAAGTAAGTAAAAAAAAACTAGTGTAATAGACAATTTTGCACTTGGAACACTCACATTTGGGTCAATTTCATAAACTTACAATTTTAAATGAGAATCCATTATATAATACAAGACATATTTCTAGGCGTGATGCAAGTGGAAAAAATATTAGGATATTGAAACAATTTATAGTTATGAATTTTTAAGAACTCCTAAAGCCACAACAACTAGCACCTGGATCTAATGGTAGTGTATAGATATATAGTGGCACAAGTTCATAGATTGATTCCTAGTATCTAGACAAGGATATAGATAGGGGCAAGAGCTACTAGGTCCAATGATGGTGTACACATTGATGATAAGAATCTAAAAATTTATAGGTGCCAAGATCTAGTATTCTTCTTGTCAATTCTTCAATCAAACAAAATCCTTAAACTTTATAGGGATGCCTATTTTCTATTTTCTTTATTACTACTTCATGTCCCATCTCTGGCATTATTTTAGTTGAAAAATCTAAAAAAATCATGCTCTATTTTATTATTTCATAACCTATTACAGATTATTTTTAGATAAAACTAATATATTGAAAGAAGTGTTGATGGTGGTTTTAGCATGATAAACTCTAAGTAGAATGATAGATCATTATAATTCTCTTGAAAATAAGGAAAATCAGCTCCAAGGTTCCTTTCCAGTCATGGCATGACTATGTTGGATAGATAAGTGGCCAATGTGATTTATTAATAAAGGGGAATATGCTGGTAAATCAAGTCTAGACACTGATAACCAATCAAATTATTTAGATCTAATTAGAAATGAATGATTCAATGCTTTAAAACACATAAATCTGGAGATGTTTTTAATTTTATGTAAATAATTAATATGAATCTAGAGAATACCTCATATTTTAACATAGATCTAGATCTATCTTAAAAAAATTTACAAAAGAAAGATCAAAAGATGATCAAGGTTTAGAAGATAAACTTAAACACACAATTGAACAATGATAAATTTCACCCAATTTCTCAAATGTAAATAATTAAATGACATCCCAGAGCCAACATTGTAACGAATAATAGCTCATAAAACCATTCACAATATTTATGTAAATATATTTAAAATTGCATGTGATGAAACCACCATATTCCATGTGTAGATTTGAGACACATTTTTATGAAAAGCTCAATCAACATATTGATTTCACTAGGTTATTTTCTTTTAGAGAAATAAAATATAATACATCATTACCATGATAAAAACATTGATAAGAATAGTAGGAATGATCCTTATATTGATGTTAAAATCTATAAAACTATAAAATCTAGTGGAAAATCCACACTTAAAATGTATAGGATCACTATAAAATTTAATTTCTAACCCCTAAAAATGTCCCAAAAAGAGACATATATAGCCACCTTGGGAACTCTAAAACTTAGGATTTGAAATAGCTCGATTGGAACCCTAACTTTGGAATTTATATTTAAACTAACTTCCAATTACAAATTGAGATGGAATTTCAATGCCACTTTCATAAACTATCAACATTTGAGTTGACTTATTACAATTATTGAAAAAGTAGATTAAAATAATTAAATAGATTCCAAAATGATTGATTGCAAAATTTTTCACGCTGACCCTAAGAAATGCGCCAAAGAAGAAGTGATATATTCAATAAATTATTAGTATTTGGTCCCTTGTGATACTTCAACTTTATTCTCTTAGCAAAAGTAAACTGCCTAATATTATCTTGTAACTCTCTAAAATCTATCAAATATTCATAGAAATTGCAAATGGCAACCTTACCTTAACCATATAATCTATAGATTCTTGAAATATTTGCTGATGGAGAGAACTTATAAAATCTTGGATTATATGAGGCCCTAGATATACCAATAAAGGATTTTTCCAAAAAATTCAAGGAAGATCTCTCAAAAAAATTTCTACTATGACCATTACCTTATCTACTAAGTCTTTACTCTTATTTAAATTGCCTTTACATTTCTTAAGTATCTTCACTCTTAGTTTACTATCTTTCAACCATTCCTTCAATAACTATTGAACTTCTTTATCAAAAATACCCAATCAAGATAACTCAATGGAGGATTGACTCTCATCCTTTGTAAAATTGGAATATATTCTTCCCACATCAAAAGGTCCTCATCCACTTCATTTTCCATTTCCATTTCTAAAATTGTCTCATCATTGATATTGTGATAGGCTCTTAATGGTTATCTAATTACTCTACCCTCAAGAGCTTGTAGTACTCTCAATTATGTAGTAGCTAAGAGAATACCTTTAAGATCAAGATGTTTATCCCCCTCATTTAATGCTTCTAATAATGTGGTGCCAAGTGTAGTCAAGTAGTTAATAGGGCCAACCATGTGATTGATATATGAGGTTAGTCGTCCCACATGAACCTTAAGTTTTTTTTTTGTATGCTCATCCTTCTTCATTTTCTTAAGTATTGTGGTGATAGCTAGCTATAATGATTATTTTTATTCTTCTCTATTAAAGGATCTGAGGTTCACTTATTGTATGGTATAATCCCTAGGTGTCATTTTAGCCTCTAGCTTTTCTACCATGGGGGTGGCTATTTGTGCTACTCTATCTCCTTGCTCATTTGCTGATACAGTGGTGGGTCTTACAGACCTCTTTTTAATAGGTTGGACATTAAATAATTATGACAATGAAGATAAATCCTCCTCTTCCTAAATATATGCTATCTTCCTATTTTGCATAGTATGGTTAAGCCATATTGGAAGACTAATAATATTTGCTTATGGAGTTTGAGGGGAGGAGTTGGTGTTATAATTGAACTATCCCAATATTACTTGGTGAGTGTTATATTTGGTCCTCAGGTCAAGGAAGCTCTTCTTGCACTAGGGTATCAAGGTCATTGATCCTTATTTCTTCTAGAAATTCATCCACTTGGTCACCATCTCTAGGTTGATTTTATTTCTCTAGGTGATGAGGTGAAGGTACAACTATAGGTGGAAAAGAATGGAGAGGTGAAGGGGCTAGAGTATGATGCAAAGGACTAGGAATTTATGGTGGAGATGGAGGAGGTGTAGGAATAGGAGATTGATGGGGAAAATTCTAAGTTGGAGGAGGCTTACTAAGAGGAGATTGATTTGGGGAGTTGTGAGGTGGGGAGATTTTGGGTAGAGAGTTGTGAGGTGAAGAATGAATGGTTGACTCCATTGCAAGAGATGAAGTTGAAGATGGAGATGAAGATGAGAATGGGGATCCAATAGGAAGAGTTTTTTTAGGACATTTCCTTCTCCTCCTATTGAGTGAGAATTCATCTTCTTCATCCTCAATCTCACTTGAATCTAAAAATACTAGATTTTTTTTATCTTTTTTTCTCTTTTGTGTTCTACCTTCCTTGTCATTGCACTAGAATATTCTCCATTTTTTTTTGTTCTTGAGCATTGTGATGTATCTCTAATATGTGATAAGGCATCTCCAACCATTGTATTTATCTAGATATGACATTGATGACCATATTGTCAATTGAGGAGAAATATGGGGTTGAATAATCCACCACATCCATTGGTTGATAAAATATCTTATCACTATTATGTACATAAGATGTAAGAAATTTTCATCCTCTTATTACCCCTTGGGTATATTCCCCAAATTACATACCTTTATTATGTTCAAATCTATCTTGCAATAATCCTTTATTCTAACCTCATATTCATTTAAGAAATTATCCCAATGGTCTTCTAGCATAGGCTCATATTTGAAGAATACTTCTATTACTGGACTAATTTTCTCAATAGGATCAATCTTTATCCTTAGATCGAACCTATAAAATCCATAGCTAAAGGAGCCATCTCAACTGATACAGTTTTAGTACACTGCATGTTGGCACAAGAGTATACTTCCACTTTGATGGGGAAGATATACCCAAACTTATATTTATTGACTATTAATTTATGAACCTTTGCCACTTGTCTACAAATTTCCACTAGAATCAACTTTTCATTAGGGTACCGGGGAAATTTGTAGCGTACCTTGTGAAAGCCTAAAACCTTGATGTATGTGAAATCATTGAACTAGATGTATCAATTCCCCCAATTTACTAGTTCAATTATTGCTTCTATAGATAAGATCTTTGTAAATTAATTCTCAAGATCCCTTATGACAACAAAAAATGCATCATGTTGAGTATGTAATAATTTATTTGACTTCCTTTAGCTCCAACTAAGGGTAATGATCTTACACTCTTATGTTACCAACTCTTGTTAATACAAGGAAAGTGGCTTGGTAAGCCAATAAGTATGATACATATGAAGTCATGTAGAACTTGGTTTTCTCCAACACATCAATCAATTGATCATGTATACTCTTATTGATCATTTCCCCTTATTCAATTTTCTTCTCATCTACTATATTCAAGATGTAATAGTAGATCCATGAGTAAAATTCCTTGGTATTGGGGTATCCATGCAAACTATTGTAGCATTGTAAATTATCAACCCTAAAAAATTACACAACATAAACACCCTATTTGGCCTATAGCATTAATTATATTAATAATTTATTTATTTCAAGGACAAATTGAGTAAATAAATTAAAATCCCTAACATCCCAACAAATTTGGGGCTAAATCACCCAGTCAAGGGTGAGGGCGCCATTGACCTTAAAGGTGACCTATTCAAAATTCAATTCTTTGGTGTTTGGTGTCTAGTATATCAACTAAGCTAATATTTTTATAATCCATTTGCTCTTGAGGCTGAATTGGTGATAAACGTTTTCGAAAAGACTACTAATTCGGAGAAAATTGCTTGGATGCATTCCGAAAAGATGACTTAGATGTATTTCGAAAAGATGGCTTAGATGTATTCCGAAAAGATGGCTTAGATGTTTTATGAAAAGATGATTTAGATGTTTTATGAAAAGATGATTTAGATGTTTTATGAAAAGATGATTTAGATGTATTATGAAAAGATGGTTTCATTTTATTCGTAGTTTGTTTTATGAACCTTTCAAATATTATTTTTTCAAAATATTTCAAAAAGAAATATTGACAGTGACATATTTTTTGAAAATACAAAGAAAGAGAAATATCTTTGATATATTTATATATCTGGGTAGGAATGGTAAATTCCTATTTTTGTAGATTCAATCTATTTTTTTATTTCTCCGTGAATAGTATGCTTGTAACAATAAGGACAAAATTTCTTTAATTCCAATCGAAGAGGAGTATTGCGGCGATTTTTTCGAGTCGTATATCTCGAAATACCCGGCGATTTTTTATCAACACTATCTTGGGTACAACTAGTACATTCTAAAGTAATTGTTACTCTTACATTTCCACCCTTGGCCATATAACTTACTTTGGATATTGTATCTACTTCTTTTCTTTTCAATTTGGAAAAAAGAGAACACTGAACAACCTATAATAAAAAATATTAATTGGTTCATGCATATATAAATATTTTTTTTCTCATTTGGACATTAGGAATTATAATGTACAAGAATCTATTATGATCAATCATGCACTATCATGAAGATGCGTTGAGTTATCCTCTACATGATAGCTACATCAAATTTGTGGACTAACCTCTTGTAGGTCCTCAAGAAATTTAGGCATCCATGAAACAACCTTTGGTGGAAAATTATGGCATGGACATCTCTTTGACAAAGGGTTTCATACTTTAAGTAATATTATCCATTTTCATTTATCATTTCAATCAATTATTGTTATTTGGCCTTTGTCTAACCTAGGGTAATCCCTCTTGATTATCATCATTTATTTTTCATGGAGGTGGAAACATAAAAATGGGGTTTGAATGAGGAAAAATACTATACAACACAACCTTCCCCCCATCTTTTCATGTGTGCAGGTTAGATACAAAAGTTTCATCAACAACATATTATATGAAATATAGATCAAACTATAACACATCAGTTGAGTGTTAAAGATCCTAAAATCCATCCATTTTGGTCTAGGGTGCCCACACCTTTGACCCTTAAATTTAGGATCAAGTTTCAATTCCGAGTTCCTCTTGGTATCCCTTTCTCAGATCTACATCTATTCTGCCAATTTTTATTTTTGTTTGTGCAATAAATTACATTCACATATCTAGGGTTTATGTCAAATATGCTAAATAAAATGTTCACATATAAAATTTATCCTCTTTGTAACACAAAATAATTAAACCCTAGTAGATTGGCTCTCCCTTATGGAAGCTATCCAATCATCAAACCCTAGTTGGTTTGTGTTTGAATGTGGAGTTAAGAAAAAGAGTTAATCCTAGTTAATCTACTAGTTAGATCTAGGATCACTTTTTCTACTTCATATTTTGGTGAACCCAAAATTTATTACACTTGTAATTCTATGATTTACATAGCATAAGGTTTGAAAATTGATTAAAAACCTAGGTTACTTAACTGTCTTGTTATTGATTTTTTCATTTTTAAAATTAAGCATTAAAGACCTTGGTGAATTCAATTTAGAAAAAAATTACAAATATTTATATTTAATTTCATAAATTCATATTTTATTTTCTTTGTTTAGGTCTTTAGATATGCATTATTTCATTTGAATTTGAAAATGTTATATGTTACTTTGAAAAATAGAGAATTTAAAGCATTTTGTTCCTTCCAAAAACATAAATGTAAACACATATTCCCACCATTTCATTGACATATCTATTTTACCAACGCTTTCTCCTACCTCCTACCTCTTAGGGGCACTCATGTGTGTATCTAATTTCATCTATCAGCTCCTTTGAATGCCTAAAATCCCTTATTTATTCTTTCACATGCCTTTAATCGTCAAATTAGGGCATACTAATTTTCTTGGGATCTGACAAAATTTAGATCTGGACTGTCATAGAAAATAACCTACAAAAACCACTTAACCCATGCAAGATCTTAACTCTAAAATATCTATATTTATGAACTAGGGTGCTTTTTCCCCTGTCCAACCACTTTGACCTCATTTTTTATGCTGGACCTTTCTCTATAGCCTTTTCTTAGATTTGATCCTAGTTTCGAGCAATCCACCTTGAAACTTCTAGATTCTTCTATGCATTTCCAATTTGACCCCAATTCAACTAATTCATTGCAATACCCTAAAAAAGGACATTCCAATACTTTTTATTTTTTAAAATCTTATTTTTCATAGAAAAATATTTGTTTTTTTAAAATAATTTGGGGCACTACCTTGAACCCCATTCCATATTATCAATAGTGATATATGTCGTCCTTCAATTGACCAATATTTTTCTTACCCATGAGAATAGTTTTTTGTAAGAGAATGCAATCATTGATACTTTACCTAATCTTCATTATTAAATCAATCATGAAACTTGTGTTTGTCCCTCTCCCAATATCTCTCCTACTTGTGAGGATATCTTGGTACAAGAAGATGCAATCATTGATACCTTTCCTAATCTTCATTCTTCAAGTAGTCATGAAACTCATGTTTTCCCTCTCCCAATATCTTCCCTACTTGTGAGGATATCTTGGTGCAAGAGGATGCAACCATTAATACCCCATTAATAGAAGGTTATCAAAAAATAGTTAACTCAATTAAAATTGTAAACCCACAATTGATTATTTATCCTTCTCATGTTCCTCAACCGAAATTTATTATTTTTCCTCTTTCTCATCACCATCAACCTCAAACTATGTATTCTCTCTTTATTGGACCTCCTTCCATCTAGTCTAAACCTCCTAGTCATGTCCTCAACTTTGCAAAATAACTATATACACCAAAATGTGTCACAACAACCACATTATCATATAATTTCTCACACATATAAAACCTAAAATAACAAACAACCAAAATAAATATAAACCCCCATTCCATTTCCTCAACTATATCTACCTCCCACACCTTTTCTTCCTCATCATAGTGGAAAACAATATGATCTTGTTGAGAAACTTTGTAATACTCTAGCTAATATATCTCTTTGGGACTTAATTCAAACTTCACCTACATACCATGAGATTCTCCAATCTTTGAGGCTTTACAAAATATTATGATACCACCAAGTCTACTAAACTAAATGATGTAGTAGCTTTGTTAGATGATATGAAGACAACAAACTTGGATATTACATTCCCTCAACATGAATTTTCTCCTCCTAAAACCCAAAATCAAAACGATGCCCTCATGGTTATTATCATCATTAAAAATTACAAAATTAGGTGTACTATAGTCTATAATGGATTATGTCCTAATGCTTGTAGCATCAAACTTTTTCATAAGATCGATGTGGATAATTCTTTCATAAAACTTGATAATATTTTTATTTGTGGCTTTGATAATATTGGTAGGCAATCTTTGGTACAATTATACTACCCATTAAGGTAGGACCCACAACTTTTTCCTACCCTTATCCATGTCATTCCTAATAATATTTTATATAAATCAAATCTTTTTGGTAGACCATAGATTCATATCATGAAGGGAGTCCCATCTACTATTCATTTTATAATAATGTTTGAATATAATAACAAGGTATATAGGTTAAAGAAAATGGAAAAAATTATTAAGAAACTAAAGTTGAACATAACATTTCCAACTCTCTTATTACTTTAATTCCATCTTCAAAAGATGAATTATTACCTTCCAATAATAATGATACTATGAATGTGCTCTTAGGTAATGATTGGGGATTGTTAGATTTTATGTACCTAATCTCATTGGGAAGTATAAAATATCACCATCAAATTCTAAAAAGTCAAATGTTGTTTCAGTAGCTTAAACATAATATTTTCATTCCCCTTCTCAAATTGCAAATAATGATCAAAATAATATTTCATCTCCAAGTACATGTTTTGGTGACGATTGGGGTTCATTATATTTTACACCCTCCTTTTTAGGGGAGTTAAAAAAATCACAATCGAAGCCTACAAAATCCCTTATTTCATTTGCACAAACTTCATCTACATCAATAAATACATAAACATCATCATATTTTGATAGCGATAGGGGCTCTTTAGCTTTCATCCCTCATGTGTTAGAAAAATATAATAAAGATCCTCCTAATCCTAACATCTCAACACCTAAAATTATTTGCATTCTTCCAAAAGAATCAATTATTCTCATAATAATTAAAAAAATACTTCTCCATTTGAGTTGGAAAAAAATAATGGGATTGGATTTAAAATTCTTTCTAAAACTAGATATTTAAGGGTAATATGGAACATGGAGTCAAGGATAATGTGAATTCTACACCATACCTTGCTAAAAAGGGTTTAGGTTTCCAACCTTCTCCTTTGTCGACATGAGACTTACCATTTGATGGAGGGTCAATGGGTCCCACAAAATTGAATCCCCATTTGTCAAAGGGAGTGATTACTACTTGGGGATAAAGCGACATCTCATCAGATTTGGTTGGCCAGCCCATCCTTTGACACCTATCACATTTTCAATTGAACAAAAATGTTGTATGGGAAGAGAATGAACCAGTGTGCAAATAGATTTATATTCATTCTATTCCACATAAAAATCTTGGTGTTATGATGTTATGGTTGTTTGCTTCATGTGCTTGCATATTTACTTTTGGTTAAGTACTGTAATTGGTTTAAATATCTGGTTTATAAAGTTAAAGTTTTGTAGAACACTGATTCACCCCCCCTTCTCAGTGTTCCTTGAGTCCAAGAAGTAAATGCTCTAGAGTTTACTAAACAATTATGAATATTTTTATCGAAAAATTCTCAAAGTGAGTAAAAATGGTGGAGACTCTAACATTCCTTTGTAAAAGACTACTTGTGCATCTGCTATGGGAACAATATTTTTATCTTTTTTTTTAGACTGAGTATCTTTCACTTGAGTATCCTTAAAATTTCCTTCATTTGGAAAATCTTCTAAAGTATTTAAGAAGACTTTCTTGATCATAGGTGTTTTGAGAAATTCTGATAGAGAAAGGCTAATCTTTACCTTTTTAATTTCTTCTGCTAAATAATGAGTCAAGTTATTTTGACCTACGAAATCCATCCTTTTATTTTTTGAAACATTTGATGAATTATAATGAGAAGTTACCTTGGGTAACCCCAGGTTATTACTTGATTTATCATCTGGTGGAGTATTAAAGTTATTAAGTGGGATAGACGTTGTTAATGGCTCATTGAATTTACCTTCACTATTGGCATTATTTCTCGTGTTGTAATTATGTCCTTTTTGATATTGTTGAAAGAAATGAACTTCATCAATTTCTTCCTGAGGTTCATTTTCTTCTTGAAATGGAAAAGTGTACATTTCTAGTCATAGCTGAATTATCTCCTCCATTTCCATGAATGTGACTCATAACAATAGTGCAGGTGGTTTAAAACGTTCATAACTTTCAAAAACTAAAGCAAAGTCATATCCTATCGGGACTAACTCATTTCCCTTAGGAGGATGAGATTCACAATGTTCATTATGATGAGTAGCAGCTAGAAAAATATGAGGCAATTTAGAACCGTGAACAATCTACTTCAGCATGAGCATTTGTATTATGAATTCTACACCAATTGTTCATCGCAAGATGAACTATATTCAATTTTGATGTAGATCATTCATCAACATGATCAATATTGTCTAAAGGAATTGATACTCATCCATTATTAGGTCATGTATTCCAAGGTTTAAATGGTCTAGGAGTATTATTCATCCGATTTTGTGAGTTTTGATTGTTATTATGAGCATAAAAAAATTGATTTCTTAATTGCATAACCTCTGTGGTTAATCTTTTGAGTTGAGCTGTGATTTCTTTCATGTCTTCCTTTTCCTCTACAATTTTAATATTATGATTTTCTTGAGTTTTGGAGAAAAAATAATTTCTATTAGGATGCAGCTCTGTGATAGCTAGACCAAGGTGAGGGACTAAAGCTTGACTATTTTCTGGTTGAAAGAAAGTATTATGAGGAAAATTCCCATTCTGGACCACTGAAGGATAAACATTGGGAGCCATAGGATGATCTAGAGGGACTCCATTTACATTTGGAGTAGGATAATTGTTCAATCTATTTCCACCATTTTCAAAAGATCCATTTCCAAGATGCTTCATTTCCAAATTCACACTTATGGCTTCGGCATAGGCTTTTGGTAAAGTAGTAGGAGGATTTTCCCTTCGCTTGAAAAACATAGTAGTTAAAGGATCTATTGCGGTATAATAAACTATGATAGTAGACAAATTGTCTACTACGTAAGGTGCTTGTAACCTAGAATAATCCTTTTGAAACCTATCATTAAAAGCAATTATAGGTTCTCCTTCGAACCTTTTGATTTGAGAAAATTGATGATATAAAAATGAAGGATTAGTAGGTGTTATAAATTTGGCCAAAAAATTGAGTTTCCATATCTTGCCATGATCTGTTAGAATTTCGGGGTAAGTTGATGTACCATTGGTAAAATTCATCACTTAAAGTGTATGAGAACAACCTACATAAGACATCTTCATGTTGAATCCTTGCTCTAAAGCATGTATCTTTAAAAATTCTAATGTGTTCTTCAACATATTTATGAAAGTATTATTTAGGGAAGAACTTGTTAGGATTGTTAGGTAAATTGATGTACACAAAAAATTGTATTGGTGACTCTATGTTAAAGAATTCCATCACTATAGGTGGTGGTGGTGTTACATCAACAGTCAGATTCTTTGAACTTGCACTCACACTTCCAGGCTTTTGAGGTCTAGATGATGCTCGACCACTAAGTTTGACCAAAGTTATGCGGGGATTACTAGATTGAGATCTTGTAATTCTATGGAAATACAACTTAAAACTTATCAAAGACCAAAGAAAACAACAATAGGCCATCCTTCTATGTTGACAATGATTTCACTCGCAGGTGAACAAGGCGAATAATACCTTCACAGACAAGTACTGTGAAGAGGCCTATTCTTCTTGAAATATATGAAACAAGACAATCTAAGGAATATTTTGATTTAAAAGAGAAAGATTGGCTTTTAGTTTAATCCCATCTTTGATAACTAGGTCATGGTTGCACTAGGGTCACTCTGGGGTTTGATGTGATGATGCTGTTAATCTCAAAGGGACTATGGTAATATTGAATGCTTTGCTAAGAATCATAAAAATTTCACATAAAATTTCCACTTCATTCACAAAATAATATCATGAAATCTAAAGATTTAAAATAATATTTCATGACTATCATCAAATTCCTTTGCTATCACTTAAGTAGATTTAGCATTAAGCATTCAACAATTTAATAGAAAACTTAAAGATTTTCAATAAAATTCCATTCATTCAACTATTTTTTTGGAACTTTTTTAGAAATTCAAACATCTATTCTAAAATAAAACATTAAAAATGCTAAAAATTAAAAGGTGCTCCCAGTTATTCTCCATGCATGCCCCAAAGAATCAATTAAAATAGAGCAAACCACTTTATACTTAACTAGAATTATTCACAACTACATATAAAATGGTGCGAGCTTTTGAAGAGGGGAATTTTTGGGACACCGAGTAGGTTCTGTATGCACCCTTAAATGGTGCAACATACAGTCTTGTTCACCTGAACTAACAAAACATGCTACAAAAGATACTAAGATAGGTAGCTATCTAATGAGCTCTGATATTAATCAATGTCTATGTGCATACAAAGTTTTACGCTAGAATGATCCAGAAAATAGTAAAAAAGAACAAAACTTAAAAAAGTATGCTCTTCCAAAATCCACAAATTCTGAACTTAAAATGAAAATAAAGCATGAAATGGCATTTTATAGGAAGAAGGCCCCAAGAGTTCAACTTAAAAGTCTATCAAGAGAATCAAAAATAAAAAATTAAAATGTAGCACGTGGGAAATGCCAACTATCATCAGAAAATTCTAGGTAAAGTCAAAACTTTGACTTCATTAGCAGCAACACTTTCCACTTTGTACTGAAGCATTCCAGACTCTACATCTATCAATGCTATCAACTTCTTTCAAAATACTGAAAAGAGGAACATCTACCTATTGATGTGTTTTTTATGCACTTCTCAACATAGGTAATGCATAGGTGCATCACCTCTCTTGAAAGACAATCTTCTATAATCAAATTATAGAACACTATCCCAAGATCTCTAATGTCAGGTCTTGATAGTGCTTGGAATATCTCAATTGTTTCACGTGATTTTCTAGAATCACAAGGAAAAATTACGAATGAGTTACAAAGTGTGGGAAGTTGGGTCTACAAATACAGTTTCAAAGTATTGGAAGTAAATGAACAGTGGCTATCCACTCAAAACAACAAGCTAAAAACCATCAAGTTCATCTGATTTAGCTTCATGGTGATGCTTTGGAGCCTACTCTAACAAGGAGCTAAAAGAAAGAGGAAAAGGGAAAGGGTAAGAGAAAGTTGTTCTAAATCTAAGCTACAAATGAATAGTAACAATGGTGGCTGCTACAATAGACAAGCTTCCTAAAGCTGGGTTTTGCTTGACCAAGAGAACCTACAACTACAAAAAACTAGTGCAATCTCCTAAGGTCTACATATTTTTAGATTACACATGCACATCATGAACATACAATTGAACTAGGTTGCAACAATGGAATAGATAAGCCTAGGCTAACCTTGCACAACAACTTGCAATCAACAAGTGCTAAAAGTATGGGCTAAAAGCTCATCAAATACTATAACAACAAATACCATCATCACTTCCACTCAAGAAACTAGCAACTAAATCTAACATGGAAGGTAGAACCATGCATGCATAATGAAAAAAATCAAAAGAAACACCCATAAATCATGCAATGTTTCTTTCTATTGCTATCGAATGCCTTTACATTAGTTCTCCAACCTTCTTACAAATGAGGGGGAGACCCCTATTTATATTTTTCCAAATCCCAAATGAATGGATAGGATTAATTTGCACCATGTGGCTTAGATTTGTTACAAGTTAGGGTTTCACCTACCCACCATTATATAGCAATTTAAAATATATCTTTTATATTTTCCCTATTTTGTCTTTTAGTGGCCAGTCATTGTAGCAATTTTGTCTTTTAGCTAATTTCCCTTTTGTTGTAGCTGAGAATGTTCAAAAACTTCCTTTTTACTTGATGTGTTCACAACATCTCTCAATCAATCAAATACACCCTTTTTGTAGTTTTGCATCATTATTAAATGGATTAGATGATCTGATGAGATAGCTTCTGATGGATCATGATTGTTTGTTTGGAGGGAGGAAATAACCACTCCCTCCAACCACCTTCAAGGCCACCCTTTGTAGTTTTGTCATTGACTTCCTTGACATGGGCCTCCTTTTAATGTTAGCTCCATTGATGGGTGCTAGGGGGAGAGACAAGCATAAAATGAATGGTGAAAGGAGCAATGTGATTTTTCCTTGTTTAGATTTCTCAATGGGCCTCCCTGATGGACCCGTGGTAGGTTCCTTGAATCTTGCATACATGAAGTGTTATAAGTGCTTTCATATGAAAATCAAGGAAAACCTTAGTCAAATCCTGCAAACTCCTTGTTAGATCCAGCCATGCATCATTAAAAGATCATAATATTCATATCTTATTTGGACCATAAACATAAATGCGGGCTTAAGGGTGTGGGCTTCCCCTAAGTCAGAAGGACGACGGGAGGACGACAGACGGCGGGTGAATAACAAACAACAGACAGAAGGTGGAGGCTAGATGGATGGAAGATGACAGGTGAATGATGGATGGATGACAGATGCTGGCAGAGGACGATGAACAATGAGTGAATGATGGACAGAGGATGAGTACGGATGATAGAAAATAGGCAGACGACGGATGACGGACGTACAATGAATGACGAATGATGAACGAGTGACAGACAATGGTGGTGGATGGCGAACAGTAGAAAACTGGTGGATGGCGGACAGCAAAAAACTGGTGGATGACAGATGGCCGACAACCAATGGATGAAAAATGGTGGACAATGGTGGACGAACGACAATGGAGAGATGCCAGCCTGCAAGGAAAGTTCCCACATATGACAATAGAGGGATGATGACCCATAAGGAAAGTTCCCAAATCACCACAAAGGGACGGTGACCCGCGAGGAAAGCTCCCAAATGGCCACAGAGGGACAATAGCCTACAAAGAAGTTTACACAACGTCTAAACACATGGAAAATTTGATCCAAACCCCTTTAGGCATGTGAAGAAATTCATTTGATGGTCCCTAGATGATGAAAACTTGAATTTTGCACCCATTTCAGAAATGCGGAAATTTGGAAGGGGGAAGCCAGAGGGTCACAACCATTTTGAAAACAAAAATGAGCACACGATGACCTGCAAGAAAAGTTCTGAAACGGCCACAGAGGGACAACGACCCACAAGGAAAGTTCCCAAATGGCCATAGAGGGACGACGACCTGTAAGGAAAGTTCCCAAATGGCCACAGAGGGACGATGACCTGCAAGGAAAGTTCCCAAATGGCCACAAAGGGATGATGAACCGCAACAAAAGTTCCCAAATGGCTATGGAGGGATGGCAATCCGCAATGAAGTTTTTGCAACATCTAAACACATGGAAAACTTGATCCAAACCCCTTTAGGAATGTGAAGACATTCATTTGATGGTCCCTTGATGATAAAAAATTGAAGTTTGCACCCATTCTAGAAATGTGGAGATTTTGAAGGGGGAAGCCAGAGGGGTCACCACCCTTTTGAAAACAACAATGAGCACATGGCTACGCACATAGGTTTCCCACAAGGAAAGTTCCAAAAATGGCCATGGAGGGACGACAACCCGCAAGGAAATTTCCCAAATAGCCACGGAGGGATGGTGACTCACAAGGAAAGTTCCCAAATGGCCATGGAGGGACGGTGGCCCCTAAGGAAAGTTACCAAATGGCCACAGAGGGATGACAACCCACAAGGAAAGTTCCCAAATGGCCACAGAGGGATGATGACTTGCAAGGAAAGTTCCCAAATGGCCACAGAGGGACAACGACCCACAAGGAAAGTTCCCAAATGGCCATGGAGGGACAAAAAACTGCAAGGAAAGTTCCCAAATGACAATGGAGGGATGACGAACCGCAATGAAAGTTCCCAAACTTCCCGAAACTTAACAAAACCTTGGCAGTTCACTTAGGCATCACAAAAACATCTGAAATCCATAGGAAACTTGTCCCCAAAGTAAAAAAATGATGGAAAATGCAAAGCAAGCAAGTAGGGACCAAGTAATAGGAGCAAGGAAAAAAGAAAATAAAGGAAGGGGGACTTTGTTTCTCCCTCAGATTAGAATGCCTCAAGTAAAATGAAAGGAAGGGAGCAACATTTATAGGCCAATTTCCATTAATGGCATGCTTTTATTTCCTGGTACGATAGACTCGGGTTAGGTGAGATGCGAAAACCCATGCTCATTTGAATGCTTGGTCAAGAATTAGATAGAGAAACTAACTACGGATCCCACCATGTAGGAAAAAGTTGGGCATCAATCACTACTCAACAGTGGAACATGAACGGAAAACTGCATGAGGTGACTCATAGCTGTGAGTCTGTGAGGCTTGAGGGATGCCAAGGCAACGGGTGAAGGGAAACTTGTAGGGGTGTTTCTGTGAAAGAAAAAGACTTAGCAAAATTTAGGCAGGTGAATCCGGTCAAGGGGAAAATTGATCATTTTATGGGTCGTGACAGTCTTGGATTTGGAAATAGGGGTGCATAAAATGAGACAAGAACAAAATAGCCCGTTGGGAGTGAAAAAGAGGGTTCCCTACCTTTGGTGGGGCTTGTGTGCAAAACATGCACAAAAAATGGCAACTCACTGGGGGAAATGCTCCAGAGCATTTCAATGACAAACTGGAATCACGAATCTAGAATCTCTGGTTCCGATCTTCATGTCAAACCAAATGCCTGACCAAGGCTCAAAACCACTAGTTAACCCAACCTTTAGTATGTTGAAAATCCAAGTATGTGCAATTGCATTAATTCCCATCCTTCGGTTGCTATAGGAACCCAGGCCTTGTCAAGTTAAGTTATGTAGTTTATTCTAACTCCAAAAGCATCTGAGACATTGCATCACTGCCAGTCAGGCATCCATAACCTCAACGAGGTTGTTGTTGTGATTCTCCTGAACATTGCTCTACTATCGGCCGAGTGTCCATAGCCTCGGTAGAGTTGTTTGTAACCTCTTGAAAAGTTGAATTTTATTTCTTTTGATTTTCAATGCTTTCTTTTCTTTTCTTTTGATTTTCTCTTTTCAATTCTTTTATTTCAACCCGTAAGCAGTGAAGCTCGCACTCAAGGCTGAGAATAAAAGTGGCGCTGAAGCAAAATTTTAGATTTTTCACTTAACTAGACTTCACAATAGGGCCTACAATGACCGCCAGATTCTGAAGATGTAAAAGATATAAGATTTCAGAATACATCAAATTCAAACTGAACCATTGACTTATCCTCTTCGAACAAACATCTGGATCACTTGAAATTAAAAGAAGATCCTCACCATCCACTCTGAAAACTTGATTAGAGTTTGACAAAGAAATGCATAGAACAATCCCAGGTACTTAAAATGGTTGTGTGCACATAGATGTGCCTAGCTAAAAGCATATGGACCCTGAGTAAAACATCAACAAAGCAACAACAAAACAAAAAGAAAACAACCTACACTAACCAAAATGAGAAAGCAGAAAGGGGAAAATAAACTAAAGAAAACTAACCTACTACAAACCAACTAACATAACAAAAATATGAAAGTGAGATATTTATAGGAAAACTATACTACTCAAAATAGACTATGTACCAAGATATTTACAAAGCACTATGTTCAAGAAAGGAAAACCGAAATTCACATTCATTGGATTTCGCAAGGCATGCACAAGCAGATGGGAAATGGTTACAGTTCTGAACCACATAGATTTATCCTTATATTCAGAAAAATAAAGTTCAACATAGCAACATTCAAATTCAATCACGTCATCATGAAAAATCAGCAATTGTGGTGATTCGTTAAAACCATAATTAATCCATAAACACATCTATCTTCCCTTGTTTCCATAATCAAAATGATAAATGAAATTATAAGTATTCATAGGAGCAAGGAATGATAGAACCTGGATGTCTTCATGTGATGGCGACAACGTTTGATAGTCTAGAGCGAGCACCGCATCATTGATCATTGCATCAGTAGCCTCGGGTGGGCATGGTGGAGGGCATGCCATTTTTTATCTTGGGCATGTGTAGGGTTGGGAGAATAGGGTAGAAAATAGCTCTTCCAAGCCTTGAGTGGGATCTACAGCCTCGACTGGTCGTTCTTTAAGGAGGAACACCTCATCTTGTTGATCTTCCACAATATCAATGTTTACTTGACTGCTGTCCTCAAATGGAAACATGTTGTCCCATTTCCTTTCCCAAGTGTTGACTTTATTTTTATTTTCAATGTCATGGGATGATGACATGCACGAATCTATCCTATGCAGCCTTTTGATTGTGTAAGAATATTGGAAATGGTCAAGGTGGAAGGACCCCCAGTTATATCTTGCAGTTGACCAAGCATGTCATGTTTGTTGGCAGCCATCAAAACACCTCTGCCCTTATCTTCTTTTTTAGTCCATGTATTTCATTGTGAATCTCACTTATCTCCTCTTGTTCACTATTGCTATAGATCAAGAAGGAACCCCTCTCCCACTCCAGAGGCTCCAATGGTTCATCAACGAGAGGTTCAGGTAGTATGTCTCTATTGCTACCATCTTGCGGAATGTACTCTTCCCCAACATCGGCATGCCTCTGAAGTATAGCTCCCAACAGAAAGAAGTCATCAATTGAGGGAACCTCCCCAAGGGGACCGAAATCCTTTGCATTATCTCCCTCCAAGGATTCCCCATAAAGCTTTTCATCCATGGCATATGGATGCTCTCCAAAAGGGAAAGGCTCTTGATGTTCTAGGGACAATGTTCCTATTTGTTTTGTTTTATCATTCGGATGCTCGGGGCTGTGCCATTCTTCCACTGTTTCTGTCCCAACATCCTTATGAGGGCTGACTTCAACTACGTTATCACTTAGTTGTAGCTCTTGATCCTCTAGTTCAATCCTTGACTTAGCTATAGGAAGCAATGTATTTGGCTGCCCCACTTGTTCTTTAACTTGCTCAATGGCTTCTTGAAATAGTTCACATGTGAACTCCAAGTGTGATGAATCATGGAGTTTGCACTGATTTGGGAGCAACAAAACCTCCAAATCTACTTGATATCTTAGTTTAGACCAATCCCTCGTGAGCCTTGAAACGAGTTTGTTGTATCTTTCCACTATGGGGTCCTAATCATTTGTTGGGAAGGAAGTTTGATAGTAAACAACCACGACATATGATTGTTCCCACTCCAAATCTTCATTTTCAGATGCTTGGTCACTATCATTCATGAAGGATAGGTCCTCTAACCTAATTTCACTTATGCTCTCACCATCATTTCCTACTACCCCAAAGCTATCAGCCTCTTCCTCTTTTTGTTCTTCATCATTTACGTTGGCTTCCCTAGCATATGTTGCCGCAAAATTTCTTGATTCATCCTTGATTGCAAATAGCTCCTCTTTTGGAGTGGAGGACTGCCTTTTATGGATGGAAGGAAAGCCTTCTAAATTAGCTACAATCAAATTTTCATCAAGGCACTTTTCTGTCCCAATGAAATCAGATTTTGTGTTTGCTGTCCCAACACTAGCTCGTGTCAAATTTCTTGGTTCATCGTCAAGGTGCTATCCTCCAGATGTTGACAGCTCTCCCACCTCATGGGATGACATATCCTCATTGAAAGTTGGCTTCTCCAACTTGTTTAAACAACCCTTGGATTGAGTGATGATGTTTGTGCATGATGAGCATGTGAATTCTTAATGAGGTGCATTGTGAAATTTACGCCAACTTGACATCAGTACCTCCTCCAATCTTGGCCCACCATTGCTATTCAAACATTCTTGGATTAGCTCCTTGAATGCCTTAGCTGCCATGGTTGTCAATTCTTCCTCTAGGTCTATAAGAGCCAAAGGTTGATAGATTTCCCAAAGGGGAATTTCTCCTTGCAATACTCTTTCAATTCTGTCCAAGAATGTTACACATTCCAATTTGTTGTGTCTGTGAGTGTAATGGATTCTACATTTATCCACCAATGCAAAATGCTGCAATGGTCTCCTCAATCTCCTATTTAGATCTGTATGTAGTTGGGTGACATTCATTTGCAAATGCTATTCTATCTCAGCTCAAATCTTGTTTGCCTTCAAAATTTTCTGATTTTAACTTTCTAGCATGTAATGAGATATCCTTATCTTAGTTTTTTCACTTGAAAGCACTCTTTTCAACTTCCAATTTTCACCTTTGTATCCTCAACATGCCATGCCCTCCTTCTAACACTATTTATGTTGATGTTTTTTTTATGCACTTCTCAACACAAGTAATGCATAGGTGCATCACCTCTCTTGAAAGACAGTGCTTGGAATATCTCCGTTGTTTCATGTGATTTTTTGGAATCACAAGGTAGCCTTACAGATGAGTTACAAAGCATGGGAAGTTGGGTCTGCAAATGCAATTTCAAAGTACTAGAAGTGAATGAACAATGGCTGTCCACTCAAAACAACAAGCTAAAACTCATCAAGTTCATCTGATTTAGCTTCATGGTGATGCTTTGGATCCTACTCTAACAAAGAGCTAAAAGAAAGAGGAAAAGGGTAAGAGAAAGTTGTTCTAAATCTAAGCTACAAATGAACAATAACAATGGTGGCTATGACAGTAGACAAGCTTCCTAAAATTGGGTTTTTCTTGACCAAGAGAACCTACAACTACACAAAACTAGTGCAATCTCCTAAGGTGTACATATTTTTAGATTGCACATGCAAATCATGAACATGCAATTGAACTAGGTTGCAACAATGGAATAGAGAAGCCCAAACTAACCTTGCACAATAGCTTGTCATCAACAAGTGCTAAAAGTATGGGTTGAAAGATCATCAAATACAATAACAACAAACAACATCATCACTTCCACTCAAGAAACTAGCAACTAAATCTAACATGGAAGGTAGAACCATGCATGCATAATGAACAAACTCAAAAGAAACACCCATAAATCATGCAATGTTTCTTTCTATTGCTTTAGAATGTCTTTACATCAGTTCTCCAACCTTCTTACAAATGAAGGGGAGACCCCTATTTATATTCTTACAAAGCCCAAATGAATAGCTAGGATTGATTTTCATTGTGTGGCTCATATTTATTACAAGTTAGGGTTTCACCTACCCACCATTATATAGTACTTTAAAATATATATCTTTTGTCTTTTCTCTATTTTGTCTTTTAGTGGCCAGTCACTATAGCAATTTTGTCTTCTAACTAATTTCCCTTTTCCTGTAGCTGAGAATGTTCAAAAACTACCTTTTTACTTGATGTGTTCGTAGCATCCCTCAATCAATCAATCAAGGCTAATGTTATTCAAATCTTGCAAACTCCTTGTTAGATCCACCCATACATCATTAAAAGATCATAATATTCATATTTGGAGCTCATTTGCACCATAAACATAAATGCGAACTCAAGGATGCAGGCTTCCCCTAGGTCAGAAGGATGGTGGGAGGATGATGGACAGTTGGTGGATGATAGATAATGGATAGACGACAGTCGCTAGATAGATGGTGGATGATAGGTAGATGATGGATGGATGACAGAATATGGATGGATGATAGACCTTAGACGGACGATGGATGATAGGCGAATGACAGATGGATGATAGATGATGGCGGAGGATGATAGATAATGAGTGGACGATGGACGGCGGATGACGGACAACCAACAAATGACTAATGGAAGACAGTGGCAGACAATAGATGATGGACGATGGACAAATGTCAGACGATAGAAAGATGATGGACGATGAGTGGATGATGGATGAATGACAAATGATGGCGGTGGACGACGGACGATGAGAAGATGATAGACGGTGGATGACGAACAACCGACGGACAACAGCGGATGAATGAAAATGAAGGGATGACAACCTACAAGGAGAGTTCCCATAGATGGCAATGAAGGGATGGTGGGCTACCAGGAAAGTTCCCACAGATGGCAACAGAGGGATGATGTCCCGCAAGGAAAATTCCCATGGACGACAACGGAGGGATGATGGATCACAAGGAATGTTCTCAAGTGGCCATGGAGGGATGACAGCCTGCAAAGAAAGTTTCCAAATGGCCATGGAGGGACGACGACCCACAAGGAAGTTTCCACAATGTCTAAACACATGGAAAAATTGATTCAAACCCATTTAGGCATGTGAAGACATTCATTTGATGGTCCCTAGATGATTAAAACTTGAAGTTTGCACCCATTCTGAAAATGTGGAGATTTGGAAGGGGGAAGCTAGAGGTTCGCAACCCTTTTGAAAATGGAAATGAGCACACAATGACCCACACATGGTGGCCCGCAAGAAAAGTTCTGAAACAACCACAGAGGGATGGTGACCCACAAGGAAAGCTCCCAAATGACCATGGAGGGACTGAGACCCATAAGGAAAGTTCCCAAATGGCCACGGAGGGACAACGACCTACAAGGAAAGTTCCCAAACGTCCACGGAGGGATGACAACCCACAAGGAAAGTTCCCAAACAGCCATGAAGGGATGGTGGCTTGCAAGGAAAGTTCCCAAATGGCCATGGAGGGATGATGACCCACAAGGAAAGTTCTCAAACGGCCACGGAGGGACAATGACCCACAAAGAAAGTTCCCAAATTGCCATAGAGGGATGGTGATGCACAACGAAAGTTCCCAAACTTCCCAAAACTTAATGAAACCTTGGAAATTCACTTAGGAATCACAAAAACATCCCAAATCCATAAGTAAGTTTTCCCCAAAGTCAAAATATGATGGAAAATGTGAAGCAAGTGAGTAGGGACCAAGTCAGAAAGAGCAAGGAAAAAAGTAGAAAAAGGAAGGAGGGGAATTTGTTTCTCCCTCAAATTTGAATGCCTTAGGTAAAATGAAGGGCATGGAGCAGTGTTTATAGGCCAATTTCCATTAGTTGTGTGCATTGATTTCCTAGTATGGTGGACCTGAGTTAGGTGATATGCAAAAACCCACACTCATTTGAATGCTTGGTCAAGAATCAGACAAAGAAACTAAGTGCAGATCCCGCCATGTAGGCAGAAGTTGGGCATCAATCACTACTTAGTGGTGGAACATGAGTGGAAAACCACATGAGGTGACCCAAAACTACGATTCCACGAGGCTTGAGGGACACTGGGGCAATAGGTGAAGGGAAACCTGTAGGGGAATTTTTCGTGAAAGCAAAAGACTTAGCAAAATTTAGGTAGGCGAATCCAGTTAAGGGGAAAATTGATCATTTTATGACTCATGATAGTATTGTATTTGGAAATAGGGGTGCACAAAATGAGACAAGAACAAAATAGCCAGTCAGGAGCAAAAAAGAGGGGGTCCCTACCTTTGGTGGGCCTTGTGTGCAAAACATGTACAACACTACTAAAATTGGAACCAACCTGTAAACTCAAAACTTCAAACAAAACCTCCAACATCACTTCTGGTGTCTGGAATTTAGTTCATCGCTTCACTTTTAGGACTCGGGCTCTGGGATCTTTTCTTTACTTCTCTTTGACTGATATTCTTGGAAAGCATTTAACAGTTGATGCATATGTTCTTTCAAAACTCTTTGTACTACCTTCCAATTGAGCTTGAGCCTGATATATTCTTCTGATACCTGGAGTATAATAATATTTTTTTGTACTTTATCTACTTCATACTTAGCTATAGTGTTTTTGCACTATGATTTCATCAATGACCTCCCACGTTACAAGTTGAAAAGGATATTTTTTTATTCTCTCAATCCATTCTTTGAATGATTTAGCTTCTTTATTCTCTTGTCCTAAAGTTCGGGGATAATATCCTTGACGTGCTAGCATCTCAACAAATCCTTGATTTCTGTCAATCAACTTTCTACATTATGAGGTGACCTTTTCAAATCCTTCAATACACTGTATTAACATGTCACCTTCCCATTTTAATTGCTTCTTCCACTTTTCTGGAAATGGATGTTCTTGTTCTAACATTATATTAAATTTTGTATTAATTCTTGGATATCTGTTTGCATGAGAATTTCAATATTTTGCTCTTATTCAATAAATTTTTCTTGTTAAAATTTATATTCATTTTCAAATCTCTATGATTTATTGAACCAATGGTATACCTCCTTGTGCTTCCCTATTGCATAAGTAATAAATTCTTCCCCTATTCTACCCAATATTCAATCCATTCCTCAAATATATTCATTTTATGGCAAACTGTTGTGATTGCATCCACCTACTCTTGTGACATCAGTACTGGATCTTGGGGTAATTCAGCTTGTGCTTGATCAAATAGGGTTAATGACTTAATAAAATGCTCCAAGGTAGCAACCCATTCTTTCAATTCTCTTTTCTTCTTTTTATATCTTTGCACTTCAGCAACAGTAGCTTCCAAATTTACCTTTATTTCATCTAACTCCTGCTTCCAAGATGAGTGTCCAAGATTAATACTTGTTATCTTATATTCCTTAGGCCTTATTTCATGTCTATCTTTATCAACCATTGGAGTAGCTATATGTATGGTTCTGTTACCATCTACATCTCTTTGCATGACATGTTTTACTCTTTCTTTGTGCCTAGGTTTTAGAGTAGTTGTTTCTTGCATAAAATTGTTAAGGTTCAGAGGTAATATTTCTACTTCCATTGGAGAAGCTAATTCCATGATTAACCAATCAGCTGTATCATCATCCTGCTATAGCTCTATAACATTTATTTGTTCCTAGTTTCTGCTTGACTCAGGAACTTCCTCTCTGATTTCTTCAATTTTATCATATACGTCCTCTGAAATGGGGATTTCTTCAGTAATTTCTGGCATAGACTACAGATTGCTAGGGTTTGGTACTGTCTCCTCTATTTGAAGACTTACATCTTCCTGTCTATCTATATTTTCAATATCTCCTTGGACGTTATCTTCTTCATTTCTAACTACATTAATATTTTCCTCATCTTCAATTCTAATACATGTAATCTGTGTAGCTTCTTCTTTTTCAATTTCAACTTCAACTTCAACATGGCCTTTCTAAGATTCTCCAAAGAGCTATGATTGTTCATTAACATTTGATACATTCTCGAGTGAATTTTGGGAATCAAAAGCATCTTCAACAATTATTTCATCAAGAGGGTCTTGTTTTTCAGTCTCCCTTATTTCCATCCCAAGGACATTAGGGTTTCCCACTTCTGAGGCAAGCGTTCCTTATATAAATTCTTCTTCTTCAATGTTTATAAGATTAGACCCTGTATCCTGAGTTTCCTCTATCACTAGCTGTACCATAGGTTTATCTTTAGATTTCTTTTCTTTCACTTTCTCCCACATAGCACCCCATTTGTGCATCTGTTCTTGTATTCTAGCTTCATCTTCTTTAGAAATTTCCTCTACAACCATAGGAGTTCCTCCCAACACTTGTTTCATACTAGCCATATTAACAGATGGAGGAGAAGTAAACAATGCTAGAGCCCTTTGAGATGTAGACGTGGTTTGTGCACCAACATTGTCTATTACTCCTTGCTCTTCATCAATAATCACTTTGGTTCTTGGTTTAGTTATTGAGGAAGATTCTCCTTTAGGTCTTATTTTTTGATTTATCTTTTCTTTTTTTTGCATCTTTCTGTTTATCAGATGGTTTCATGGGAATTTCCTATCTTGAAATTTCAGGGGTTCTTTCTTTAATTCTAATGCTTGGATCCACCTTGCTAGTTTTCATTTTATTCTTAGTAGGCTCTCCACTCTCAAATGTTGTTTCATCTCTTTGATTCCTTTTTTATCTTCTAATAATGTAGGCTCAATTCCCTTTTCTCTCAAAGATTCACAAAAAACATCAATCCAATGTTGAGTAAATACTAAGACTGGTCTGGTGAACTCATCAATTGATGTCACATCTTCATCATCAACACCTGGGTCTGGGATGGGTTCGTCATATACCTTATCTTCATCATAAAACTTGTTCAACAGTTGGCCATCATGCTCTTCTAGTTGATCTAGAATTTCATGAAGTTTGAGAATCCAGGCATATTTTAAAGACAATCTTTCATATTTTCTCCTTCTTACTACGTGCTCATCTTCATAATTAAGCCAATAATCTTCTAAATGTGGCACATGAGCATGATAACTAGCTATACTCTTGGAAATATTTCCTTCAATATCATAATATATTCTTTGAAGTGGGAATTTTTCAAAATGGTATGTTCTCAACTCTTCTTCACACAAGTGAGTCACTTTGATTACACTGCATTTATAATTTCCTATTGCAATGGGAAATTTAAAAGAGGCCCTCTTGCGAGCATAGCTATAAAGAGCCTAAGATGGTTTCAACTGTTTTACCAATTTTAACAAAATAATTTTATCTGTTGGGTACCTAGGTAACATGAATGGATGTCCATTAAATCCTTTCACCCTTATAGGGGAATAAGTGGGGAATTGTATGTACCAGGCTCTTATTGGCCGAATGGGACTTTGTGCTTCCAAGGATAATCTCTTGGCTTTATCACCTTCCATTATTTTGACCAGTTTCATGGAGAAAAAATCATTAAATTTCCTATAATCATCCTTATATCCATGGATGGTGATCTAGGGTAGATGTGCATATATCAAACTATTTCCCATATTTGTACCTAGAGTACCAATCTGCTTCAACCCTTGTTTACTAGCTCTCATGGCACGGGAGTAAATAAAATATGATGACATGTAAAAGCATCTACTTTTGGGAAATGTTGTTATCTATTCATATAATCTGTCACTTATAAGATTTTCCCAATGCAATTGCACGAGACCTTGCATCAGGTGGGATATTATCATGAACATCTAGGGTTCAATTTTTCTTGCATCCCTTAAAACCAAATATTCTACTCAAAAGAGTTATATACTATCTTGCATTTCCTGTTTGAACATAGACCTTTGAATTACCTTGGTTTGTGGTGTAATTGGCTCTTGGAACAATTGGGTACTCATAATTTCTCTATTACGCTCTTCAGCACTATGATATGTCTTGCATTTGGCTTTCATGTCAACATTAAACATTTGTGTGTAAATGGGGAGACCAAATGTGTATATGATTCCTTTCTGTGAAAGGTTTGCATAAATTCTCCCTTCTTTCTCAATGACTCTTTTGGCTGGGTTGTAGTAATTTATACATTGCATAACTAATTCAGGGGCCTCCATTGCTGGCGGAAACCCTCTTGCTAAAAGTAACCCATTGGTCACAACATTCTTGGTACATTGAGAAGCATTTCTTGTAATACCTGTGAACGGATTTCAGTATCAGAAGACCATCCCAAATGAGTGTCTGTAACCACTACATTGATAGGTATGGCCTGTGAATTGTAGTATTTGAATTCATCTTATGGCCTTGCGTCATATGTACTCATTTTATCTGATGTGTTATGCATTTTTCCAAAATGTATGTCTTGTGTGCAAGTTAGGGTTGAATTTAACTAAATTTAACAATAGACAAAGCTTTCAATTCACATTTCAGTTAAATTCAAAAATCAAAGAATAGTCAACATTTCAATTCTTAAAGAAAAATACCATTTTTGAGATTTTCATGTTTGAAACTAATCAATAGAATACCTATTATTCAAAACATACCTAGTTTTGGTTAATGATGATAAATTTTCATAATGTAACTTTCAAAACCCTTGATAGTTGTATTATGAGTTCCTCAAAAATTTACCTCTTCTTGCATGCCATTATTATTATTTTCTTCCAGTGTCCTTTGTAAATTTACAATATGACGTGAAATAGAGTGTTACAAAAGCAATTGCATGGTTGAGGTGGTGCCAAGTACATAGGTAGTTTTCCACCTTCATTAATTACTTGCTATGTCACATTAATTCCTCGAATAAAGGTGTAATCATTATCAGTTAGGGTTCAAATCACAAACACCTAGATTTTTGTGTGGGCTCATTATTAGAGAAGAAAGATGGTACACTGATCATACATGGCAATCAAATGTCACATTGATTTTATAAAAGGTATGGGTCATTAAATACACAGGATCAAATTGCGATCACCAAGATTAAAAATTTTCGATGTTGACTTTAAAAGAAAAAAACATCGGGATCTGAGAATTTACCTCCTAAATTTGGAAAGAGATAAATGGAACAAAAGAAAATGTCGAGACCGGGTTCACAAGAGATTAACAAATTTCATAATAGACTCTCTAGTTTCTACTTCCAATTAAAAAAAGAGAAGGAAATAATAAAATACCAAACTCTGGTAAAAAGGAAACTACTAGGACTGATGACTTTGATCAATGAAATATTGGGTGGAGCTAGGACGAAACAAGGATACCAATTTCCTTGGTGAAAACACAGGAATCTGGGATTTTGGTTTTTGGTAATATATTAAAATTTATGAAAAGAGACCAAAACATTGAATTTGGGAAAGAAAAGAATGGAGCAAAAAGGCCAAGGGGAATTGAAAGAGAGATCAACAGCCAACTGAACCGCGAAACGATGCCAAAGCGAACATAAGCAAAAAGGAACAAAAAGAAAAAAAGGGGGTCCACATTTTGCCAAGGGGAAAAATGGGGCATGTTGTGAGACCACACAATAGTAACCCCCAAGATCTCTCACATGGAGGAAACCTAGGAAAGTGTACTCTATAGATTAATAAGTGGCGACATGTTTACCCTTGGATAGAACATGTCAAGAAGCAGCCACATAGGAAAGTGAGCGAATAGTCATGCAGACTGTCAAGTTGGAAAACTTTCAAAGGGGTCCCTTGGGAACTTGGCATAAAGAAGAGGTCCACTCAAGGGATGCACAGTTCAAAATTAGATGTTTTCTTTCTTGAATTGATTCATCATCAAGGAATCACTTTGTCAAGGAATTTGAAAGGAAGAATACGCCCCCATGCGAGGGGAAGATCAAAGCGATTCCCACTTTAGAGGAGGGTTTTAAGATTCTTTCAAAAGGATCCCTTGTTCCAAATGCTATCTTCAAAAAAGGAATATTTGTAAGGATCTTCGAGAAAGGATTCATTGTTAACAAATACATTTTTTGAAAATCAAAGTGCTAAAGAGGTAGTGTTGTCACACATGAAAGGGAAACTTCAAGAAAAGAAGAGAGAAAGATAAAGAGAGAAAAATATAAAGACACTCCACCTTCTGCTTTGTCGGGGGAGGTGAGCTCCCCACAGACAAGGCAAGAGGTACAGAGGAAGTCAAAATAAATAAAAAAATTGGTTAACATGGAAGGGAAGCCTAAATTCCCACAACACTTTGCATCATCCCCACTTTACCAAAAACCAAACACAAACATGGAAGAATGATGATAAAAATAGAGGAAGACTTACAAAATAAAAATTCCTATATCCAAGCAACAATAGGGGTGACAAGGGTCATCCAGGAACACATAACATGATCACAGGGGAAACGTATCACAACACACACAAACATCTAATCTAAAGATCAAGAAGAGGGTCTCCCCTAACACTAATCAAGCAAGAGGTCATCCACTTCCCACTCTAGATCATCATAGGGGGAAGGAGGATGAGCCTGAAATGGTGGAATTTTAAGGGGAGGAGATTCCAACCCTCCAACAAGGGCTCAGGAAGAGGGCCCCACAAGGTCCTCTCCACCGAGCTCTTATGGAGCTAAGGTTAGCGATTTTGCAAAGATTGTTGACACGGCCAAAACTTCATCCACATAGTTAAACATGCATCTTATGGGAGTTCCATGTTTAACTTCAATGGATGGGGGAGGTTGAGCCTAAGATTCACTGCTAGGCTCACTAAACGATTCGAGAGTGGTGACAAACTCAAGGGAAGTCAGGACAGGTTTTGTCACTAGGCAGAACAAGTCAGCATAGGACCACCTTTTGGAGGTGGGATCCTCTTACGTTCCCCATTGCAGGAGGAAGTACTCTCCACCTTCTGCTTTGTCGGGGGAGGAGAGCTCCCCACAGACAAGGTAAGAGGTACAAAGGAAGAAGAAGCATAGAAAACCATAGTACCCACCACTAAAGTGTTCGTCATGTCTACAGGTCTCAGGAAAGGTGGGATATCTAGAACGAACATCAAAAAAGGTGAATCCACTGAAGGAGTGATGAAAACTTGCAACCCCTTAGGGTTAGGCACATTTGTACTCACAGAGGAAGCCAAAAGTGATACAAAACTAGACTAAAGAGAAGTAGAGGGAAGGAGAGAGGACATTGTAGGAAGCCCTGAAGTAGGGGTGGTCATCTCTTCTTCCTTCCTCTGTGAGGTGACTTGCTTAGAAAGAATATCCTTTCATCGATGCTTGTGCTTACACACAAGGAAGTTTATATGACTCTTTGAGTTGAAGGTTAGAGGTTGTGAAGGAACAAAAGGCTCCTACTCAACCATGGGAATGTCAACTACAACCATTTCCAATGGAGGAAAAAACTCCTAAATGAGAGCAAGAGGAGCAGGTTGAGAGGTAGCAAGAAGAGTTAGCTTAAGATCCTTGACAGCAGGCCTCCTCCTACTTGCTACTTTGGAAGTAGGAGCGGTAGGGGGCTGTAGATCGAATTCTCTTTGGGAACCTTTCTTTCTGCCATATAAATAGTACCATGGTCTGAGGTATTAATTAGGGAGATCCATGATATTGAGCTTGGGCCTACACCAAGGAGGTATCATTGGATTCAACAGATAGCTACTAGGTTGACTCATCCAATACTCCTTCGAAGAAAGGGGACAGGACAAGGAAGTCTAGGAGAAGGGAACCTTCTCTTTTCTTTTATGGGAAGAAGAAGGAGCCAACTTGGGCTTCTCCTTTCCTTTCTAGGAAGGAGGAGCATTCAGTGCAGGCTTCTTCTTTTCATCTCGGGAAAAGGAGGCAATTGATTTTTGTATCATCAGAAGAGTCAGTTTTGGCCGTCCTTTGCCCCTAGTTTTATACTTTACAAAATTCTTGTAAAGTAGGTCCGTTCTTAGAGGAAGTAGACTAGCTAGGGTAGGCCAAAAGTGATCCAAAAGATAGCCACCATGGGACACCAAGGACTAATTGATGCAACCTAGGTTGCCAAATCTCTTCACTTGTCAACTGAAAAGGCCTCAAATCAGTTTCTCTTTCTCAAGACCAATTTTGTCTTGCCTTCTCACTTTTCACCTTGTCAATCTAGTAGGACAACATACCCACTTTTCCCAACTTTTCTCACAAACTTCTCAAATGACTTCACAAAAAAATGACTGATCTAGACACCCATTCTTGAGTTACAACACATACTTCAAAATCAATATTGACTGTCTTGGAACATGTGCATCAAAATTGACCTTCTACGATGTCTTATTTAGGCTAATTTGGCCTAATTTACAAAGAAAGATCTCTTTAAACATTCAAAAAACCCATGAACTAGTTGGGGAAACATTTCTTAGGTATCCAACCCCTCAAAACCACAATTATTCTTAGGTGAAACTTACTCCACCATGCCAAACCACGAAACCCTTGTTTTTCCCAAATAAACCTAGGGCTTAATGAAAACCCATGACCCACTCCTTCTCAGACTCTAAAAAAAATTCAAACTCTCTTATTCCTACTAGTACATGCTCAAAACACAATCATCCAACCTTTCCATGCTATATTTCATCATACCCTAGGGTAAAACCTCTCATTTCACTAAAATTTGATACAAAATTACAAAATTACAGTCAAGGACAACAACTTAACCTCCTATATTCCTCCTCCATAACACATAACTAAAATCCTACTACCTATTCCTACTCCCTAGGACCCATTACACCTATCACATTGGTTACAGTTAGTGTATGGGTCCTCAAAACATGTTAAAAGATCACAAAGCCCTTAAACAAGGTACTCTTAGATTGTTTCAGAAAAATAAGGATATCCAACACAAATCTCAATGAATCTTCCTCAAACTTGATCCAAGAGAATGTTAATTCATGCTACCACAAGATGAAATGAGTTACCAAGCATAATCAGACTATACAGGTTCATACAACCTCTGAAAAGTATAGAAAACTAGAAAAATTACAAAGAAAACATGGTTTGATATTGAATTTTCAAGAATTTTCCTTCACCAACAACTAACTTGAGCCTTTGGATGCTTTTTAATGCAAAAAAAATTCAGTTCCAACTACCAATATATTCACAACTGACCCCTAAACTATCACGACTCTTCAAATTCTTGAAAGTCGCACTTTGTGCAATTTTTTATGACAACTTTTTCCGAATTGCAACAATTGCACTTTTGACTCCCTAATCACCTAGAACGTCAAAGATGGTCTATTTAGACCTTATTCACCTTCTAAACATGACTTGAAATTAGAAAATCAACATTTTCATACCTTGACAACTTTGTCATTTCTTGATAACATAACAACCATATCTACAACTTTCACAAAATAGATTTTAAGGATGTCAAAGTTTGCCAATTACATCAAGATGGTCTCCTTGGACCTTATTCAGACTCAAAAAACTCTAAGCAACCTAAACTAGACTCATTTCCTTCTATAGCAACTTGAGATGATTCTATGAAAAGAGTAGGTGTTCCTGCACCATTCACACACCAAAAAGGTTTCCATGCCTATGGAAGTTGATCTCCATTGGTTTCACCTTTGAAAACTCCTCTTTGACCTACACAAGATACATTGATTGGAAAATTTTGAGAACTTGCATTATACTTACCATCCTTGAATTCATGGCCAATTTAATATGGCTCCCTTTGCTTGGTTGAACATTCCCTAACTTTCCTTCCATTTGTAACTGATGTGGAACCAATTCCATATGTCCTTTTCCTTGACCTTTCACTTGTTCCACTTCATACTTCTCATTGAAATTAGGCTTACTGTTCTCTGTCCACAATCCTATTTCAACTTCAGACCTATTCATCTATGCATTATTAGTCCTATGCATCACTGTATCTCCAATCTCTAGAACCTTTCCTCTTCCCTTATCTGACTGTTCATTCACATTTGCAACTCTTATAGGGCATACTACTATCCCAACCAAAAATTCATCATTTTTTCTACACTCTTCTTGCTTTACCATCAACAACTTACCTTGGACCTTTCCTAGGCAAGTCTTCATCACTTTCTTCTCATCATTCTTCTCTCCCAACTGTGCATCAACTTTCTTAGATTCTTTATTCACCTTCCCATGGGGTACACCTCTGTTCTTCTCTACCTCAACATTCAATACCACTATCCTTTGATCTACAACCTTGTTCATGGCTGCCAATTGATCCTTCTTGGCTTCTCCAATCTGCACACATACTCTTTCTTTCCCATCATAGTGATCCTTGTTGCCCTTGTTTTCTCTTTATCTTCCTCTTGTAATGGTAACAAAGTAATGGTGTTTTCTTCATGCATAATATTATAAGTATTAGCCCATCCATCATGCACAACTTGCTTGTCAAATTTCCATGGCCTCCCAAGCAACAAATGACAACATTGCATTGGAAAAACATCACAAAGCACTCTATCCTTATACCCTCCAATTTTAAATTCAACTAAGGCCTACTCATTGACTAAGAGAGACTGATCTTCATTCAACCATGACACCTTATAAGGTGTTTGATGAGGAACCTTGACTAAAGTCAACTTATCTACCATTTCTTTTGAAACTATGTTATCAGTGGAACTTGAATCAATGATTAAATTGCATACCTTCCCTTTTCTCTTGTAGGTGGTCTTGAAGACACTTCTCCTTTGCAATAGCTCTTTCTCCTTGGAGGCCTTCAAAAGTTGTCTTTGTAGCATCAAAGATTCACCAAATTTAGGCTAAGCAACAATTTTTGATGAACTAGCGCTCTCCTCTTCATCCTATTGCACAACTCTTCTTTCATTTTTCTTTTCTCCTCCACTTGATGTGGTTCCAATCTCCTCTAGACACTTGTAGAAAAGGTGGACCATACTTGCCACACTTTTAACACGTTCTTGCAAACTCACTAGAATCTCTTCTTTGCCTAAAGCCTTTTCTTCCACCTCTCCATCCACCTCTTGATTCAGGTGCTTGTTCTTTACTTTTATCAGCTTCCTCGGGATCTTCTTTGGACTGTCTTGGTGTAGAAATGGTACCTCTTACCCTAGAAGTACTATCTCTTCCTCTTCCTACCTTCTCTTATCTCATCTTGATATTCTCTTCAGCCTTTATATCCATTTGGAAACAATCCTCCCCAGATCTAGGAGTGATTAAGCCAAGTTCATCTTGGATTGCTGACCTCAATCCATTTAAGTACCTAGCTACCTTCTCTTTTTCATTCTCTATATGACCTAATCTGATACTAAGCTTATGAAATTATTTAGTAGAGGAAGCTACATCTAACTCTTTTTGTTTAAGATTTTATAGTCTTCTAAACACTTGCACTTCATAATCAATAGGGAGAAATTAAACCTTCACCTTTTCTACCATCTTGTCCCAAGTATGAATCTTGGCCTTGCCTTTCTTTGACCTCTCCTCCTAGATGTATTTCCACTAGGTTAGTGCTGGTACCTTCAATTTTTTTTTGCAAATTTGACCTTCTTGTCATCCGACATCTCTTTGTAATCAAAGTATTTGTCAAGACCATAAATATTTCCACCATACATTGGCAGCTCCATTTTCACCTCTTGAGCCTCACCCCTGGTAGCCTTGAACACTTGAAGAAATTTTCTCTCTTCAAGATCCAACTCTCCTTGTGGTCCTATAGGAGGATTCTCTCCTTGTTCCTCCTCTTCATCTTCGGGGTCACTTTATTTTTCCATCCCCTTTCCTTTTCTCTCTCTCATCTCCAATGCTTCCATTATTGCCAATAAGGCTTCTTGGCTCTCTCTTAGGGATTTGAGTTCCCTAGTAACCACTAATCCACCTTTAGGAGGTATATTAGATGCTCTTCTCTGAAACTTCTTTCCTGAATCTCACAACACTTTCTCCAATTGATCTTGAGCCTAAGCTCTAATACCAACTAATGCAACCTAGGTTTCCAAATCTCTTCACTTGTCAACTCAAAAGGCCTCACATCAATTTCTCTTTCTCAAAACCAATTTTGGCTTGCCTTCTCACTTTTCACCTTGTCAATCTAGTAGGACAATAGACCCACTTTTCCCAACTTTTCTCACAAACTTCTCAAATGTCTTCACAAAAAAATGATTGATCTAGACACCCATTATTGAGTTACAACACATACTTCAAAATCAATATTGACAGTCTTGGAACATGTGCATAAAAATTGACCTTCTACATTGCCCTAATTAGGCTAATTTGGCCTAATTTACAAAGAAAATTCTCTTTAAACATTCAAAAAACCCCTAAATTGGCCGGGGTAGCATTTCTCATGTATCCAACCCCTCAAAACCACAATTAATCTTAGGAGAAACTTACTCCACCATGCCAAACCACGAAACCCTTTTGTTTCCCAAATAAACCTAGGGCTTAATGAAAAGCCATGCTCCACTCCTTCTCAAACTCTAAAACCAACTCAAGTTCTCTTATTCCTACTATTACATGATCAAAACATAATCAGCCAACCTTTCCATGCTGTATTTCATCATACCCTAGGGTAAAACCTCTTATTTCACTAAAATTTGATACAAAATTGCAAAATTACTGTCAAGGACAACTTAACCTCCTTTATTCCTCCTCCATAACACATAACCAACATCCTACTACCTATTCCTGCTCCCTATGACCCATTACACCTATCATAGTAGTTATAGTTAGTGTATGGGTCCTCAAAACATGTTAAAAGATCACAAAACCCTTAAACAAGGTACCCTTAGTCTATTTTAGAAAAACAAGGATATCCAACACAAATATCAATGAATCTTCCTCAAACTTGATCCAAAAGAATGTTAATTAATGATACCACAAGATGCAATGAGTTACTAGGAATAATCATATTGTATCCATGGTTCGTACAACCTTTGAAAAGTATAGAAAACCAGAAAAATTATAGAGAAAATGTGGTTTGATATTGAATTTTCAAGAATATGCCTCCATCAACAACTAACTCAATACTTTTGAGGATTTTTAATACAAAAACCATTTAGTTCCAACTACCAATACATTCACAACTGAACCCTAAACTATCATGAATCTTCACATTCTTGAAAGTTTCATTTTGTGCAATTTTTTATGAAAACTTTTACTTAATTGCAACAATTGCACTTTTGAATCCCTAATCACCTAGAACATCAAAGATGGTCTATTTAGACATTATTCACCTTCTCAACATGACTTGACAATATAAAATCAACATTTTCATACCTTGACAACTTTGTCATTTCTTGACAACATAACAACCATATTTACAACTTTCAAAAAAAAGACTTTAAAGACATCAAAGCTCACCAATTACATGAAGATGATCTCCTTGGAACTTATTCATACTCAAAACACTCCAAGCAACCTAAAATAGACTCATTTCCTTTTTTAACAACTTTAGATGATTCTTTTAAAACAACAGGTGCTCTTGCACCACTAATATCCAATGTCATGCACTACATGCATGATACCTTCGTGGCAAAACTTTAAACATTTGTGAACAATGGAGGTGATTCCATTCATGGAAGATAGCATGGGTATGCCTAGCTTCAACCTAAATAAACCTAACTTCAAAATAACATTGAAAATCGTGTTAATAGCCCTAGGTCCAACTAGGATGGACAAAGTTATTGAGTTTTAGGGTTTGAGACACATACCATCATGCATACAGATGGTAGATTTCATTTCTTCATATTATTCCCTCTATAATGAATTAAATACTAATGTTTCTTTTGTAATGACATTCACATGGATTTCAGGGACTACTAGGACCCCTGTCACAATGTCATTGAGGTGAGCGACAATGTAGAGGGGAGAGGGCTTGTTATTTAAGAGAAATTATTGTGAAGTGAATGTTATGTCCGATGAACTGGGTCTAGGTAAAGTGGTAGAAGTCATCATGACCATTTTAACATAGGCCTTAGGTTGAGTAACAAAATTAGTGGGATTGATAATCAAGTTAGCAGAATGTGATGGAAACGGGTCTGTGTATATCTGCAATTCACTATTAGCTTTCACCACTGATTTGTTGGAATTTTGTTTACTCCCATCAAGATGAATGGTATCGTCCCTGATCTAGTCTTGTATCTCATGACGTAGCCATATACAACATTCAGTATCATTTCCATTAACTCAATGGTATTCACAATAAGTGCTTCCATCATACCAATTAGGGTAAGGCTCCTTAAGAGGCTTAGGACTCGACAAGGTTACGATCTTATCCTTCAACAACTTTTGTAAGATAGAAGAATAAGATTCTGATAACTTTGCAAAATTTCATTTACGTCTAAGGCTGTTGTTGTTAGCAGTGGCTACTACATTCGTAATAGTCTTACCTTTCTCAGATATTGATATGATAGACTTTCCCTCAGAACAGGAGCACGAGGAGGATCTTGCAAACTGAACAACCATCTGTTGGTATTCTCGTAGGGCTGCACACAAATGCATGAAAGAAGGATACTTCATAATGGAAAAATTCTCTTGCCAAGGCCTTTGTAAGTTCCCTATGAATACCTTCTATAAGACATAATCAAGCAACTAGTATGAGATTTGTGAAAGGAGTGCTTGATAACATGCTATGAAATCGGTGATCTTTTCATTGTCACCTTGTTTACATCGGACGAGATCTGAAAAGGTCATCTTTAGTTTGATGTTTGCTTGAAATTGTCTAAGGAATTCATTCACAAATTGGTAAAATGAGAAAATGGAATTGTTAGGAAAGAAACAATACCATTCGAGCGCTATGTCCTTAAGAGATCGAGGAATTTTTTTTTCTATTAATGGGTCGTGATGGAAGAAGTTTGTGCACAGGGAATTAAAGGAAGACACATGCATCTGTGGGTCCCCTTTACTGCCATAATTTTCAAATTTAGGGATCTCCATTCCTTGAGGGAAGGGAGTGTTTAAGATTGCAACTAATAATGGGCTATTCCAGAAGAAGGGCTAAAAGATAGGTTGGGTAGAGGCTTGAGAGAGACTTGCCAACTGGCTTTGTATCTTACCCATATTCTGAAGAAGGGTATTTAGAATAGGGTCATTAGAAGATAGAGGGCCAGAGGGACCTCCTCTAGAACCACCACCAATGCCACCTCCAGAACCACCACTGGTATGACCCCTATGAGAACCACTACTAGAGACACTACCACCAATAGGTCCTCCGCCAGAGCCACCTATGCTTCTAGAGCCACCACCATGACCTCCACCAGAACCACCTCCACTAGCACCACCTCTGCTACCAAATCCACTACCACTAGCAAAGCCTCCACCACTCATCCCACCAAAGCCTCCACCACTAGAGGTGATAGGAGGGGTGAAGTTAAATCTTAAGGGGACCTTGTTTACTTTAATAGTTTTAGGGTTTTTAGAGATAGAAGGTGTGCTAATAGAATAGAAGGGACCACATCAGCCATGTAAATAGATGTGGGAGGCATCGATACTCCTAACTATCCTTCACACTCTTTGAAAGTGACTCCTTGTACAATGCTAAGATTTTTTGAAGGAGCATATGCTTCAGCTAGATCGATGAGGCTAGTCAGAAGATCTATGCATGTTTAATCTTTACTTGTCATATGTTTTAATTTGCTAATGAATCAAGCAGCCCTGGACATCTTTGGGTTTCTTTCCAAGTGATTTTCTAAGACGCCCAATCCTTTGGCAAGGGTGGAGAGATATTCTGAAGGAATTTCAATGGCCTCGTGCTCATCTACCGATGATGGTGTAGGAGATGCAGGAGGAGTGGGGACCTGATCGGTCTCATCGAAGACTCCAATCTCATCCCTTGATAGCTTCTCCTGCACAACCAGACCAACGATGGGACTAGAGAAAAGGCCTATAGAGAAACTAGTAGAGACCTTCATCCTATCCATTAGGAGGTGTTGTATAATTCTCTCGACAATATGCCCAAAATTTGTGGACTAGGTTGTGATGCTCATAAACCTTCACAACACTTAGGGATACAATGGTCACAAAGTACATAGGAGAATCCCCAACACCAATGGATGAACAAACATTGGTTCACGTCGGGTTCACCAAAATGTAAGGTAGGGGGACCGACTACGTGCAAAGCCCTAAGTCACGGAGGGCCAAGAACGGAAGGCTACCCTAGTTTACCTCAACTAAAAGGGGTGTTAGGAAATGTAGGATGAGAATGATGAAGAATTTAAGGTCCTTCGATCACTCTACAAACCCGAAACATGGAATGGGGCTAGGTGAGCCAATTTTCAGGTTCAACACTGCACCTTAGGAAAATCTCTACTTGAGGACAAAAGCGCAGTCCCAAGATGATAGTGTGGCATGCTGGCATCTCTCAAGTGCACTAACATCCATATGACCAAAGGACTAAAGAGACAAGGTCAAATGCTAGAAACTAGACTATTGACCCAGCTAACTACTTCCAAAGGGCCAAAACAACATTATGAAGTAGACAAAATATGCTCTAATATGATAAAGTAAATAAAATAAGAGTTAGGGTGGAAAGAATAATCTCACAAAGGAATTCATTCACCAGCTAGGTCCAAGTAGCACGTTCACCTACACATAAGCAAAAGGGAAATTTGGTTGGGGCTATTAAGGGGTCTACCTCAGTCAGACCCCTACTTTGGTGTTCCCACCTCCACAGACAACCATGTTTGCAAGGATGGAGAAATAGTATGATAAAGAAAGGAAATGAAGCAAAGAACACTAAACACTAGAAAATAGTAATAGTGCTACTCAACCAAGTGATAGAGGAGAGGAGTGGAAATATTACCACCTCCACTGAGATCAATCAAGGCTAATAGGGGAGAAAATGAGAGTACTCAAGCCTCTTCCACAATGGTGTTTTCCCACACTTGCTCTACCAAAGTGATGGAGTGATGAAGTTGCTACTATCGAGTGCAAAAGTGCTTGAAGTGAATGCAAGAGTGTGAAGAATATTTCTTTAGCTTGTAGAAGATGTGAAGAGATTGTAGAATATGAAATGCCTATTGAAGGAGTGAATTTAAAGGAGAGAAGAAAACAACCATATTCGGGTTGGTCAGCCGAAGGGGGTGTTACAAGTCAACTACCAATGAGAAGTGTAATGCCTCTACAACTCCAACTACAAGAATCTACCAGGGAAATAAGCATGCCACACAAATGTCTATGTACCACGTGGGCGTCCCTAACAAAAATTCCTCTATTGACGCTCAAAATAGGTTCCAAGTGGGATGAAAGCAACAAGCTTAGGTGGAATTTAGCCTCCGAGCTTGATTTTCTAAAGTGGCAAAGGGAAAAAGGGAAATTTACACATGGGGTGCAAATTTTCTCCTATACACTAAGTATTAAAATAAATCATATATTTGAAAACTAGAAAAAAAATCTTACATTTCATATTTTTACACCATGTTAATATTTTGTGTAAGTGCTTCAAAATTTTATTCAAGTTATGAAAAAATTTGATTTTTAGGAAAATTACTTCCACTTTTCCCTTAGGATTTGATCTTGGGGTATAAGATTCAAGGATTTAAGGAATAAGATGTAGGTTTTGTTGTTTAGGGTTTGAGGTAAATTAATAGGTATGGGCACAGGTTTTTGGGTTTTGAGGATTGGGGTTTATGATGTAGGGTTTATAGTTTACCTAGGTTTGGGATGTAAGGTTCAAGGTATGTAAGATTTTGTACTTTTTTTATTTTTATTTTTAGGTTTTGTAGCATCATAAATTGTCACCCTTGATAATTTCACACTAGAATTTTCTCCCTCCTATGTTCTTAGACCTAATCATGCTCCTAATTTCAAAAATTATGAATTCCATGTCCCATTTTACCATTTATAAAGAAATAAAATGTGAAAAACAAAATTAGGCATTAATATTTTATCCCCAACTTGTTAGATCCCAAAAAATTGAGCCTGAACAAGGGTGCCCTTTGTTAGAGTTTCCAATAAACTCAATAAAACCAAGATCACTTGCAAAACCTAGATTAGCCTTCTATAAGGAGAATAAGAAACATGAAAATAATACAAGGATGGATTCTTCAAATCATGAATGGGTCTTGGCTACAAGGCCATGTTAGGCACCCATGTACATATTCAATGCAAAAGAAATATCATAAATGGGGAAAAGGAGAAAACTTAGTGGGACAAAAATCCTCCCCCAAAAATAGAATGCAATAAAGTGATGAAATATGGAGGACTCCATGAGACACCCAAGCACACTATCCATCACATAGATAAATTAGAAATTCCCCCCATAAGAGGGAAATAGATGATGAAATAATTTGGAAGCTATGTGCATCTCAATGTTGATGTTGAACTGTGACTAAAATTGATCCATAGGAGTAAGTGCCATGAAGATTCTGGAACATTATCCATAAGATATGTTGGAAGAATGGAAAAGTTCATCTATATGTTGTCATTGATGTCACCATGTTGGAAACTTGGTTTGATATCCTAAACCAGTGTGCATAATTGGTTTATCTCCTCCGGTGGTGGATCTAGTATTTTTGGTGCACTCTTCGGTATTCTAGTCTGCATTTCTCCATAGTTGACAGTTACTGGTTACAGTTTTGGGAGATTTTTATGATTGTTGAAGGAATGCATGATTAGATTATTATGTGTTCTGGTGCTCATACGATGTAGTGGTATTATTCTATTGGTTTCCTTTTTGCTTTGAAGTCTATTCCTAGCCAGCTTCTGAAGTTAATTGTGATATGGTATGTCGACATATGTGAGACCTATTTTTGGTCTATGCTGACATGATGTAATGTGATAGAGGTTTGAATTGTTTTTGGAAATATTTTGTGAATGATTGGAGCTGACAGTTGATATTTTTTGTGAATAAGAAGTGCATCTAATTAGGATGACCTAATTGATGTTTGCAGTGAGGATTAGGTATATATATTGAACATTTTTTGTAGAGATAGAGATATAAAGATGATTGAGTTGTGAATTCTAAAGTGAAGAAGTGCGAAAAAGATGAAATGTGTTAAGTCTATATATTAAGCATCACCAAAACTACATCAACACTTGATAGGTGCATATTTTTAGTTCACTCTAGCTGTATGGCCTAACTTGTTCTATAAATTTTTCTATGGGTAGTGAGCCTTCCTGTAGGATAGTGAGCCCTTCCTTGTAAGCAGTGAGCTTCTATATCTAGATAGTGAGTCCTTTTTCAAGGTAGTGATCCCTTGGCAGTGAGCCTTTTGTTCTCAATTTGAAACTACTTTATATTGTGAGTTAAACCTCATTGTGGTTTTCCCTTATTGGAGTTTCCACATAAAATCTAGTGTTCATTGTGTTGATTTACTTTATGTTATTTGTGTTTCATGCTCTTACTTAATAACAAAATAGTATGGTTATGGAATTGGTAAGTGTTGAAGTCTTAAGTTTGAATTTTGTGACAACTGATTCACCCCCCCTCTCAGTTGTCTTGCACCTATTTAACAGATGAATGGCCCTCAAAATGAGATGTTACCTAATGAGAATATGATGCAATTTTGAATCATTAACAATATGATCTCAATATAAGACATAAATTGATGCGAACCAAAATGTGTCAAGTTATGAGCAAGATTGTGTCCAAAAGAGACTATAAAATCTAGATACAACTCATGCGAGTTGCCATCAATATGAAGATCATATCAAAGTAAATTCCATGTGACTACACTCTAATCCAATTATTATGCAATTATCCCCCCTGATGGAACTCTATTGAAGTTCATTTATTACAATATCCCAAGATTGTAAAAGGAGAACATGCAAGACATGCAAAATCAAAGAGAAAATAAAAACATAAAGCATGCAAAAAGGAAATATTCAATGCAAGGATTAATTTTCACAGTTACCTTCATGAATAAAAATAACCTTAGACTTGTGTATAGGACATAATCAACTTTTTGACGTCACTTGAATCACAAAAAAATGATAACCGAGTCAAAAGTTGTGAATTTTTGAAAAAAAGAGGTAAATTTTGCTAGTTGATAGTCAACAAACATGGCCCTTTTGATTTGATTTATGAAAATTTTCTCATTGCATACAAAAAAATAATGGATACCAAGAAAATATTTTGATGTTTCCAACAAAATCCAAAAAGAGTTTTTGAATCCAAAAAGTAAAACATGCGATATGGTAAAAAATTAAAACTTCACCTGTAGGGAAAATAACTACCTGAGCTATTTTGATAGTCATTTTTGTAAGGTATGCTCACTATCTGAAAAACTTAGTAGATACCTAGATGACATTTTGTGGTTTTGAACAAAACCTAGAAATCATTTCTCTCAAAAATACATGAAGAAAAAGATACTGGTCATTTTAGATACGTACGAGCCTTCAAAGATGCCACAAAAAACTGTTCTTCATCTAATTTCTTTCAGATCTAAGAATGGGATTGCATATCAAGACTTTGATACCATGTTAGAGTTTCCAATAAAATCAATAAAACCAAGATCACCTATAAAGCCTGCATTAGCCTTCTACAAGAAGAAAATTAAACATGCAATAGTAGTTTGCATAAAAAGATGCAAATATGTTATTGGGAATAATGAATTACATAAGATAACTTAATTTTATAGAGAAAGATGAAAAACCATAAAAGAAAAACCTAATTAGGAACTAAGTAAAATTAATAAAGAGTAATAAATATTTAATTACACCAACTCCCTTGTCCTCTTGATTTGGCCCCAAATTTAGATGTGTTAGGATTGTTAATTTATTATTTAAAATTCTAATTCTAATTGTTGGCCATCGAGATTTTTTTTTGGAAATTAGAAGAATTACATATTAATACATAGTACTTTCACCATTTTAATCCTAGGAGGAATTTTTGGGTTAATTAAAGATCCTAAAATCAATTAAAGGACTGTCAAGAGAAGATTTATGAGCATTATTATAGCATTATAGTCAGTAAAGCATCATCTCAAGCCTTCATAATGTTTTTATGTAAGTTTGTGTTGAATAGGAAAATTGAGAGGGGGGTGAATCAGTTGTCATAGAATTAAACCTTTAATTCAATCACCAGAACTAATACTTAATACTGCTTAAATGACTAATCATCAATTGCCAACGTAGAAACTTAAATCCAACACATAAACACAATAACACCGTATTTATGTGGAAAGCCCAATGAGGGAAAAACCATGGTGAGGATTAACTCACACTATAGAGAATATTAAAACCAATTACAAAAGGCTCATTTCCAGAGACAAGGCTCACTACCTAAAATAAGGACTCATTGTTTGAAATAAGGACTCCCTATACAACAGGGCTACAACTCAGAGGGCTCACTGCCACAAAGATACAAAGAAGAAAAAGAAGACTTGCTACAGAGAGACTACAATCCCAATGCAACAAAGGATTCCATCATATTCACTCGATCAACTTGCATGAATGATATAGTTCACCTTTTTCTCACTGCATCTAGAAACTCAACATTAAGCTTTGCACTAATCTCCCACACTCACAACACACACACTTACTAAATAGAATCAATGTCACACCAAAATTCACTTTCTCTTTTCCCTTATATCTCTTCTTCTTTGGTCTTGTCAATTTTCCATCACTAAATCATCTTGTATTTATACCATCTTTAATTTTGAAACATATCCAAAGTCAGCCATCCAAATCCAAATTCAAGTTAGGTCGGTGCCAAAACATCCTAGGGTGGAATTAGAATGAGGGAAACCCAAACACAGACTTCATAGGGACCCAAATAGATCCAACACACTTCATCAACCTCGAAAGTGGTATTTCATACAAGGTCAACCAAAATAGTGTAGAACACATAGAACCATTAAGCACAAATATTTCCAAATGCTGAAATTAACTTCAATACAATCAGGTAAACTCAACTTTAGAACCACACAACATAAGACTTCATCAAAGAGAAATCCAAACCAACAACATTTCTCCCAGAAACATAGAAAACCATAGTTCACAATTGGTAAGCACAACTTACACTCTACAATGAACCAACAACTAAAAATCTGGATATATAGCACCTTCTAACATCCATGAGCAACATATTTGAACAAAACAACCATAATAGAAAATCTGAACCAAAACCTAGAGCAACCACTAAATACTCTCAACATATATTTATTACAATTTTCTCAATATCGTCAACATATACAACCAACAACAACTAGTCGATAACTAGTTGACCAATTGACATCAATGACAACACCTTCAATCTTTCCATTCTTGCAACAATCTCCCTCTTTTTCATTTATGGCAACACATTATTTGAAAAACCATTAAAGACAACATACAAACTTTGAATACTCTTTTCTGTTTCTCCCCCTTAGAAGATAATTTCTTATACACTTCTTTTTCTTTTACATGTTTCTTCTCCCAATCTTCCATTCCTTTTTCACATGCTTCTTCTCCCCCTTTTACATCAATGGAAAAGGAGAAAGAATATTTTACATTGATTTCTCCTTTGACATGAAAAACAAAATACACTTAATGACAACACCTAATATTACCTGCTCCCCCTGAGAGCTAGCCACCAAAACATTAGTCCAGAAGAAAGATAGATCCATAGATCGATAGGATTGATGCATCTCCATATGCATATAGTTCAAGAAAGGAGAGGAAATAACCCTCAACTTCTCTCGAAGATACTCAAAAGTATCTTAAGGAAGAGCCTTCGTCGAGACATACTCAATCTTTACTTAATTCTCCATGACCTTCTCTCTCAAGAAATGATATATTAAATAGATATATGCTTTGTCCTCGAGTGCATCACAAGAGTCTTTGAAATATTAATTGCACTTGTATTATCACAGAAGATAGAAATGGGATCATCATATACCATTGTGATATCTTTCAATGTCTGTTTCATCCATAGAAATTTTGTATAGCAAGATGCAACAACAATATACTCAGTTTCAGAAGTAGACAAAGAGACTTAATCTTTCTTTTTACTCAACCATGCCACCAATCTACATCCAAGAAAGAATGCACCACCACTTGTACTTTTTCTGTCATCTACACATCCATCCCAATTTGCATTTGTATAGGAACTAAGTATAAAATCAGTATCTTTAGGATATGACAATCCCTAATCTAGAGTTCCATTCAAATATTTGAAAATTATTTTAACAACAACAACATGAGTTTCCTTCGGATCTTCTTGAAATATAGCCACAAGACATACTACATGCATGATATTTGGTCTGGTAGCATTGAAATACAGTAGTCTACCAATCATAGATATATACTAGCTCTAATTAGTCTTAGGTGAATCACCATCTTTACCCAATTTATAGCTAGTCACCATAGGAGTACTTACTAGTTTGGAAACATCCATCCCAAACTTCTTCAACATCTCTCTCACATACTTAGACTGTGAAATAAAAATTACCTTCTCTATTTGATTAATCTATAGCCCAAGAAAGAAATTCATCTTCCCAAACATAGACATTTCAAATTCTTTTTGCATCTCTTCCACAAAACTTGCACATATTTTCATTTCTTCCAAAGATAATGTCATCAATATACACTACTACAATCAAGATTCTATCATTTTCAGTCTTAAAGTACAAATTACTATCTATTGTACCTTTGTTAAAACCTTGCTAAATCAAATACTTATCTAACCTTGCATACTAGGCTCTAGGATCTTGCTTCAATCCATATAAATATTTATTCAATTTGCACACCATATCTAGTTGATATGTTAATTGAAATCCTTCTGGTTGTTCCATATAAAATTCTTCTTCTAGCTCACCATTCAAAAATGTTGACTTCACATCCATTTGATAGACCTTAAAGTCTTTATGAGTAGAAAGTGCCAAGAACATCCTTATAGCTTCCATTCTTGCTACCGGGGAAATTTTTTCCTAAGAATATATTCCTTCTACTTGTGAGTAACCTTTACACACAAGTCTCACTTTGTTTCTAACTCCATTCTTGTTCAACTTATTTTTGGATACCCACTTTGATCCAATGATGTTTTTATCTTTTGGTCTTGGGACCAATTCCCAAGTCTAATTCTTCTCAATCTGTAAAAGTTCTTCTTTCATTGCTTCCTTCCAATGTTCATCTTTACAAGCTTCACATACAGTCTTTGTTTCAATCTTAGAAAGTAAACATAAATTCACTTCAATAGAAACTTTGCTTCTATTCAACACACCTTTTGTCTTGTCTCCAATAATCTGATTTCCTGAATGATTTTTTAGTACATATTTAGGTGTCTTAAGGGACATCACCGGAGCATCTTCCTCTATTTAATTTTGTTCATCTTGCTTCTCGTGCTCATCTTTTTCTTGTTCTACCACAATCTCTTCTATTCTTACACAATCGGGTTCATTAGATACATATCCATCAATGTCAATAGAATTCTTTCTTGTCTCATCAACCTTCATATTTGAGCTTTCTACAATATTTCTTAGTATTTTATTGAAACATCTGTATGCTTTTCTATTAGTAGAATATCCAAGAAAAATTCCTTCATCACTTCTTGCATAAAACTTACCCAAAGTTTCTTCATCTCTTCTGATATAACACTTGCTTCTGAATACCTTGAAATATTTAATAGTAGGAATTCTTCAATTCCATAGCTCATAGGGAGTCTTTGTACTATTTTCTCTTGCTTGAACTTGATTGAATACATAAATAGTAGTGTGAATAGATTCTTTCTAGTAAACTTCCAGTAAACCAGCTTAGTAATCATTGATCTAGCAGCTTCTTGAACTATTCTATTTTTCCTTTCAACAACTCCATTCTGCTAAGGAGTTCTCAGAGCAGATAACTATCTTCTTATTCCATGCACTTCATTAAAAAAATTAAACTTATGGAAGGTGAATTCTCCACCTCTATTAGATCTTAAGAATTTTATCTTCAAATTCACTTCATTTTCAACCATTGCTTTGAATGTCTTGAATTTATCTAATGCATCTGATTTTTATTTAAGAAATGTAACCCATGTATATCTAGAATAATCATTAATTAAAAGCATAAAGTACCTTTCACCAAGTATAATTCTCACTCTTGTAGGACAAAAAGGATTTGTATGACCTAAATCTAGTAGTCTGATAGTAGAATGTTCCTTTGATCTGTAATAATTTCTTGCTTGCTTCCTAAACTGACAATTCCTATAAATAACATTAACGAGCTTTTTAATTCTTAATAAATCTCTTAGGACTTGAACAACACTAATCCTTGTCAAGTTATCAAAGTTCATGTGACACATTCTCTTATGCCATAACCAAATGTCATTAATCCAAGTCATAAAACATTGTCCAACATAACCCTTAAGTTGATAGATATTCCCATTAGATTTCTTTCCTATAGTAATCAATGTTTTAGATCCTTTCCATATCTCACATTTCTCATCCTTAAACACAAGATCATATCTTTTTTTTACATCTGACCAACGCTCAATAGATTATTCCTTAAACCCTTAACATAGTAGACATCATCAGTATGATGCTTGCCATCAAAACTTATTAAACCTATCCCATAGATTTTAGCACCAGTATCATCTCCAAACATAACCAAGCATCCATCATATTTCTCAAGCTTAAAAAAATTACTTTTATCATCAATCATGTGATGTGAAAAACCACTATCAACTACCCAATATTTCTTCTCTTGTTTAACATGTAGGGAAGAGATAACTATACCTTCATTTTTCTCCTTCTCTAGAGGGATTTCTTTTACCTATCTTTTAGAATTAGCAGAAGTGGGTTCACCCTCAATCACCAAGAACAAGCATTCATTGTCATCTGGATCTTCATATTCTGAATCCTCATTAGATATACTAGCATTCTCATTCACATAGTAAGCTCTGTTAATCTTCTTTCCTTTCTTTTCTTTCTCATATCTTTGTTTATTCCTCTTAGCTCTTTCTAGACACTTTGTAGCATAATGACCTATTTTTCCACAACTAAAGCACTTAAAGGTAAAATTACCTTCATACTTATAGGATCCTTTCCTCATCCTTCTTACAAAGTCAGCTTCTATTTCATTAAAGTTTTCTTCATTCAGATCTTCAACTTTTTTAGCTTTAAAAGTAGTCTCTGATTTGCACCCATTCCTTACACTCAGCTTCCTCATCTCATAATATGTCAAAAATCCCAAGAGAAGATCCTTAGTACAAGTCTTATAATCTATAGTCTACTCAATAACACTCACCTTCTCACTATAAGCATTAGGAAGAGTTTTGAGAATCTTCTTTACAATCTTGGTTTCATCTATAGTAGCACCAAGTCCTCGCATTCTAGCCAGTATCTCATCCAATGTCTGTACATAAGCTTTGAAATTTTTATCTTTGGATATATGTAGAAGATCGAACTGTGTTTCCAAATTCTATAATTTTTCCTCTTTGAATCTTTCATCACCATCATGCACTCTTTCCAAAGAATCCCAGACTTCATTAGCCATTTTTAAATTCTTAACCTTAATCAATTTAGAATGTACTAGACTATTCTTCAAGATGAACTTTGCCTTATTGTTCACTTCATGTGTTTTGATTTCTTTAGGTGTACTTGGACCATTAGCAAGAGGAGTGTAAGGATTTTCATAAGCTTTTTCCACATCATATCCACAATACTTTCCAAATACCATAATTAGTTCCATCAAACCTCGAATAATCAAAAACCATTTTTCCATCCATCCAGGACCTTCCTCAAGTGGTTAACCTCTTCACCAAGGAACCTTGCTCTGATACCAATTGTTGAATAAGACAACTAAGAGGTGGGGTGAATCAATTTTCACATAATTAAACCTTTAATTCAATCACCGAAACTAATACTTAATACTGCTTAAATGATTAATCATCAATTGTCAATGCAAAAACTCAAATACAACACATAAACACAATAACACCAGATTTACGTGGAAAACAAATTGAGGGAAAAACCATGGTGTGGATTAACTCACACTATAGAGAATATCAAAGCTGATGAAAAAAGGCTCACTACTAGAAATAAGGCTCACTACCTGAAATAAGGACTCACTATCCAAAATAAGGACTCACTGTCCAATAGGGCTACAACATAGAGGGCTCATTGCCACAAAGATACAAAGAAGACAAAGAAGACTTGTTACAAAGAGACTACGATCCCAATGCAACAAATGATTTCACCATAGTCACTCTATCAACTTGCATGAATGATAGAGTTCACCTTTTGCTCACTGCATGTGAAAACATAGCATTAAGATTTGCACTGATCTCCCACACTCACAACTCACACTTACTGAATAGAATCAATTTCACACCAAATTACACTTTCTCTTTTCTCTTATAGTTCTTCTTCTTCACTCTTGTATATTTTCCATCACTAACTCATCTTTTATTTATACCATCTTCAACTTTGAAACATATCCAAAGTCGGCAATCCAAATCCAAATTCAAGTTAGGTCAGTTCCAGAACATCCTAGGGTGGAATTAGAATGAGGGGAAACCAAACACACACTTCATATGGACCCAAATAGATCCAATAGGCTTCATCAACCTTGAACCAAACCAATGTAAAACACATAGAAATATTAAGCATGAATCTTTCCAAATGAAAAATATAATTCAATACAATCAAGGTAGCTCAACTTTAGAACCACAAGACATAATACTTCATCAAAGAGAAATCTAGACCAACAACATTTCTCCTAGAAACATAGAAAACCACAGTTCATAGTTGGTGAACATAACTTGCACTATACAACGAACCAACCAAAAATCTAGATATAGCACCTTCTAATATCCATGAACAACATATTTGAACAGCACAACCACAGTAGCAAATCCAGACTAAAAATCAGAGCAACCACTAAATACTCTCAACATATATTTATTACAATTTTCTCAATATCCTTGACATATACAACTAACAACAACTAGTTGATAACTGGTTGACCGTTGAAATCAATGACAACACCTTCAATCTTTCCATTCTTGCAATAGTTTGTTCATGTTTGTGATCATTTGTTTTGTGAGTACTAACACTTGTAGGCCTCTAAATTAATTCAAACCAAATTGAAATCAAGCCTTGAGGAGATGTGCATAACTTCAGTCCTTCAAAGAGATCAAATCTAAGTGGTGAGTTGCAACAAGCTACTGATTCATCATTCAATTAGCATTTAGCCTCTATCCCTTGAAAGGATAAACTTTCTTTATCATCAATTTTTTTATTGTGGAGGTAGAAATACCAACATGGGGTTTGATTGAGGCAAGCCCTTATATGGAACAACCCTTCCTCTCTCTTTGAGTGTGTAAGTTACAAATCTGAAGAAGATCAAAGGAAGATTGAATACTATTTGCTCAGTTATGCATTCAAGCCCTATAATTTGGTAAGATACAAAAGCTCAATTATCTCAAGAATCGACAACATTTGGAAGAAAGAAGCCACAAATAGAGAGCTACAAGATTGCTTTTTCAAATCTAAGAAAATTCAACTCATAAAAGGGGTGCCCTAGACAACCTTTTCCAACAAAATCAATCTCAAATCCATAGGTTATTTACCTCTGTGTCTGCCCTTTTCTTTTCTAGTCATCAAATTTGTTTGTAAATTTCTAGATTATCTATTTTCATGATCGAACACTGCATTTTTATTGTTAGCTAGTTGTATCATTGCATCTAATAAAAAATACATTTCAAATCCACCAAAAAAATTCAGATCCAAGGTTGATTGGCTAACCTTTTAGGTTGCAATTCAATCCCATACCCTTGCCAATCTCAATTCTAAAGTTTTGTAGTGAAAAGTAGCTAATCCTAGTTAAACCCTAGGATCACTTTTCCTATGAAACATTTTGGTGAACTTGGAATTTATTACACTTGAAATTTTTCTTATTTTTTAGTGCATAAAATATAAAAAATTAATTTAAAACCTAGGTTATTTGAAAATCTTGGTGATAGTTTGTATGTATTTTAAAAAAACTATCCATTTTCGTTATTTTTTCATCATAAAATTTGAAAAAAATTACAAAAAATTTCAGTTCTGATTTTCTATGTTTAGGGCTTAGATCTGAATTATTTTCATTGAGAAAATAAATTTCAATATTATTTTACTATTTATGCATGCATATTTTAGTAAAAACCACTAAAAGGGTGACGAAACTGCATAATATTTTCATTCCAAAGGATCAAAAAGCATTTTTAAAACATTTTTTGGAAAAATCAGTCAATTACAGTATTTATTTTTTAGAAATCATCACTTGAACATGTTCAATTTCTCTAAAAAATCCAAAATTGCATCCATGTATGTGATTCATAAAGTAGAATTAGGTTTTGGTGCATTTCCAAAAAAATTATCGACTTTCAAACCTAAACCTCTAAAACATAGGACCCTAAGACACTATAGATCATTCCCAAATTTTAAGTTTTATAAAAAACCCTCCCAGACTAAGGCACCCTTGTCCAGTCATTTTGGGCTAATGCTTTTGGTGAAAATCCTTGTGTGTGTCCTCTATTCAAATCTGGTTCCTATTTTGAAATTCTCTTTTTAAACCCATGTGATTTTGTTGTGCATCACTCATTTGATCCATATGGAAAATAACATGTTTCCTTTTCAATGATGTTGTTTTGATATGACAAGACATGAATTGTATAATTATATTTTTTCTACCTATGAGAACAATATGAGGGAAAAAAATGAAATCATCAACAATCATGTTAGTTTTTCTACCAATATCTCTCCTACTTGTGAGAAGGTTTTGGTGAAAGAGGATGAAATCATAGAAAAACATGACAATCATATATGTTCTTCTCCTGATACTTCACCTAATTATGAAGAAGGTATCTTGGTATTAGAGGATCCAATCATTGTCATGATAATCTTGTTTTTCTCTCCCAATACCTCTCCTACTTGGGAAGATATTGTGGCACAAGAATATGAAATCATTGATACATTTATTTCAAAACATAATAAGATGTATGGCATAGATGAAGATGCTATGGTGTAATTAGATCCCCCATTGATAGAAGATCATCAATAGGTGATTAACTCAGTTGAGGTTATCAATGCACACTTGACTATTAGATCTAATTTAATTATTGGACCTCCTAAAAGTCCTCTAATTATTGGACCTCCTAAGTCACCTCTCTTTATAGGACCTCATAAACCTCATGGCTATATCTTAAAAGTTACAAAACAATTCACTAGTAATCATGTGTCACAACAACCCTCACACACATAAAACACTAGAAATAATAAGTAAGAAAAACAAACACCAACATCCATCCCATTACCTCAACCATATCTTCCACCCTCACCTAATATTCCTTAGTATCATGGTAAATAATATGATATTGTTGAGAAAATTTTTAATACTACAACCAAAATCTCCCTTTGAGATTTGATTCAAACATCACCTACATACCACAAGATTCTCGAAGAGGCTTTGCAAAAGATCGATGTCTCAACTTTTGTTGAATCGAATGATGTAGCTTCCTTGTTTGATTGTATGAAATTAACAAAGTTAGGTGTTAAATTCCCTCAACATGAATTAACCTCACTTGAGATCCAAAACAAACATGAAGCTTTAATGATAATGGTGATCATTAGAAAAACTAGAGTTAGGCATACTCTCATAGACAATGGATCAGGTCTTAATGTTTTTATCATTGATCTTATAGATAAATTTTGTGTCGACAAGAATCTTATAGAACCTAATGATGTTAATATTTGTGGCTTTGATAATGTTACTAAGCAACCAATGGGGATGATCACACTACCCATTAAGGTAGGGCACATGGTTTTTCCTACCCTTTTCCATATCATGCTAGGGCCTCTTTCATACAATCTTCTCCTAGGTAGATAGTGGATTCATGCCATGAAGGGAGTCTCATCTACTCTTCACCATGAATTGAAATATGAATATAATAAGAAGATATATACAAGTAAAGCAGATGAAAAAAGTTATAATTCACAAGTCAAAAATGAACATAGCATTTCCAGCTATCTTAATACTTTGATTCCAACTTCAAAAGTGGAGCCTATGCATATTGATGATAATCTTGATTATATTTTATCTATAATAAACTCTGATGATGATTGGGGTTCATTAGATTTTATACTTTCCTTTATGGGAGAATACAAAATTTCACAATCTAAACCTAAAGATTTTTGCATTTTATCTTTCTCTACATCAATAGATTCAAAAAAATTACCCCATGATGGTGATGGGGGGTCTTTAACTTCCTTCCCTCATTAGTGGAAGATTCCTAAGTTAAAAAAACTTAAAAAATATTTGCATGCTCGTGAAATAACCAACTCTTCTCATGAGCATGTCGATACATTTTCTTCATCTGAGTTGGAAGGATGTTATGGGCTTGGATACAAAATTATTTCTAAAAATGGATGTAATGAAAGCATGGAATAAAATAATAAGGTTCAAGTGAAGTCTATATCATACTTTTACAAACAGGGTCTAGGTTTCCAACCTTCATCCCCATCTTCATATAATGCTTTATTATCTATTGTATTTATGACATCTTGTGGTAACCAAGAAATATTTTCTTCACAAGAGAAAGGAATGTCTCCTACTACTAAGCATGAGCATATTTTTTCTAAGCTTCTCAAAGCTCACTTGATTACTCTTCCTTTGAAAACACAATAGAAATTTTATAATAACTCATTTTGTGCCCATCATCAAGTGCATGGTCATTCCACCAATGAATGCCAAGCCTTGAGTAATAAAATTTAAAAAATTAGTGATTGTGGTGATCTTCCATGTGTTGATGCACCTAATCACTCTAAACAATAATGATCTTTATTCTATGTTGTTTCTCCTCACTTTGTGGAATTTGTAGCTTTATGTGTTTTCTCATTGTGATTCATGTTGGTACAATCTTAAGTGCAACCATATTTTCCATGGCAGAAACACAATAGTCTATTGCATAGTTTTCCCTGTATTTTCACTTGGGGGAAAGGGTAACTAGTTGTGAGAGTTGTGTGTTGTTTTCAAGGATCCCCTCTTCCCCTATTTCTCCTTAAAATAACAACATATCAAGTATGTTGACATTTTAAGGAGGGCCATCTCCACTAGCCATTTCATAAATTTCTTGTGAGATTTGACTTATTGACACACCCCTTTAGTGGTGGTGTTATTACAATGGCCCCTAAGGTGTGATTATCAATTTATCCCCTATGACTTTAAATTTTGTGCACCCCTTGAGGTGATTTTAGTGTGCTCCCTAAAGTGTGGTTTCCATAGTCCTAGCATAATGGATTTTGTTGGTCTATGAGTTTAGATCATTTTAACATGGCCACCTAGCATAACACAACTTTCTTGCTAGTGGATCCATGTGTTTTATGAGTGTCTTAGCATAACACAACTTGCTAGCCTTGTGGAACTCATCTTATTACATGGACACCTAACATAACACAACTTGCTATCCAATAGATCTATGTAGCTCATGAGTGATTTAACATCCTTATGAAGGAACCATTTTGTTTAACAAAATTTTTGATGGATGACATTTGGTACTCGTGAAAAATTTAATAATGAGGTCTCTTTGCCTTATCGACTTGAATCCTTTGGTACTAACCTTGTGTTTGTGTTTGTGTATTTTTATATTCACATTATGTTTGTGTTATGTTACATTATATTTGCATTGTATTATTGTTTGTGTGTGGTGTTTCTGTCATGTATGTAATGTGTTGTATCTCATACATGTGTGTTCCTTTGGCCTTATGTTGGTTTTTCATGGGATCTTGAATCCTAGGGCTTGTGTTCTTCCCCTTGGATTCATTTCCTTCCTATCTCTTCAACATTTGGAAAATTGGACCCCTCTTGACATATTTCTATTGTAGTGTGAGTCTGAGAGTAAGTTCATACTCTCAACTTAAAGTGGGGCCCAAATGTATCATTGTAAATTTTCACTCTTGACAATTTTCTTGGAGATTTTTTGGTGTTGTCATTAGTGTTGTCATTGATGTCAACCTCTAGTATGGTCAGGGAGATTATTGGATATTGTTGCACTATGTTGGTATTATTTTTATGATTTGATGTCAACGTCTAGTGTGGTCATGTTGAGAAGTGTTTGTGGTATTGAGAAGGTGTTATAGATGTTATAGATAAGTTGATCAAGTGTTTGTGGTGTTGTTGATGTAGCCGATTCACCTAGTTTCCAAGTGATTTTGAGAAAATTTGAATAAAAGAGTGTGCAGTGTGACAAAGGTGTGTACAATTTTCTGCTTCAAATTTATTAATGGTTAAAGATATTCTTATATTGTTTGGACATGTTGATCAAAGGTGTTATATCTAGAGTTTTAGGTTCTGGATTGTGCAATAGTGGAAGTTGTGTTTGATAATGTGTTTCCTATGAAGAACGTTGTCTGGGAGAAATGAGATTTCTCCACATTTATTCACATTGAGGTTTCTTGTCTTGTGGATTTGGTAACATGATCACATTGTTTGTATGTAACTTTCCCTAGAGTATTTGGTGTTCAATTGTTTTACAAGGTTGGTGAGTGAGATGTATGTCTATGGTAGTGTGGTTGATTGCAAAAAATGAAAGTGTTCTTCAGTTTTAGGTGGTTGTGGCAGTATTTTTGAATATTTTTATAGTGTTGGAATACTATTGGATGTTGTGGGATGTTTCTATGTGGTCCAAGTGGTATTTATAGACCTGGGAATGCATGTATGTGGTCACTTGTTAGTGTTAGTGTAGGTTTGGCTAACTCAATGTGCTAGTGCCAATTGTGGAGGTTTTTTGTTGTTTTTGGGAGTGTGTTGGTGTAGATTTGGGTCCTAGTTAACTCTTGGTGTGGTTTTCCTTCACTTATTTACACCATGTAAGTGTTTGGTTCTGACCTATTTAAAGGTTGCACATTTGAGGTGCATACATTTCATTGAGGCCGACATGGAGAAATTTTTTGAGGTTGTGTACGATATATAAGCAAGGTTAATTGTTGAAGAATTGTGTGATGCATGGTGTGATGCAAAATTATGTGAATGTGATCAAGTGTGGTGATCAGAGTGAAAGCTTAATGTCGAAGGATACTGGATGTAGTGAGCAAAATGTGTCTACATTTTTAGTGTGCTTGAAGTTGCTAGAGGCAATGAGCCAAAGGTTGCAAATGGTGCAGAGTTACAGTGGTGGATTTTTCCTATTACTCTGAGATAGTGAATCTCTCTATAACAATCTTCTTCTATTCTTCTTTCTTTTGGATAGTGAGCCCTTGGAAATGATCCATTCTTCTCTTTTGGATAATGAGCCCTTCTATCAATGAGCCTATTGTATTTAGTGTTGCTATTCATATATATGTGAGCTAATCCTCATTGTGGTTTTTCCTTGATTAGGGTTTTTCATGTAAATATAGTATTCTCTTGTGTATGGTGTTGAATATGTTTATGTTTCATTTGTTTACATTCTATTGATGATTATAAGGGTTTGATGGTTAATGAGGGTTTAAAGTTTTAATGTACAACTAATTCACCCCCCTCTTAGTTTTGAGGTAGATTTGGATGGCACACGAGAAGGGTTTCAAAGATCCTATGTTTGATGGAATGAATTATGCTTACTTGAAAGCCATAATGGAAGAATTTCTTGTCTCTCTAGGGTTTGGAGTCTAGTTAGCTGAAACTAGATATACTATGCCTGCTAATGGTCCAAAAAGTGATGATGAGGTCAAGGATTCTTAGAATAATGTCAAAGCAAGAAATGATATCTTGAGTGGTCCTTTTGATTATGAAATTGGAAAGGTGATAAATCTCAGAACTTCTAAAAAGATGTGGAAAAATTTGTAGAGAATTTATGAAGGAGATGGTAAGGTAAAGAAATCAAAGATGTAGAATTTTAAAGCCAAATTTGAAAACCTAAGGATGTCAAAAGATGAAGACATTATAGCCTACTTGCTCAGAGTGCATGAAGTTGTAGTTGTTAATGCCATAAATGGTCTTGGTGGTAAGCTAAAAGAAAGTTAATTTGTGAGAAAGGTATTGAGAACTCTTCCTAAATCTTACATTTCTAAAGTTTCTGCTATTAAGGATCTCAAAATTTGGATCAATATTCTAGAGATCAGATGTTTCGTGCTTTAATTTCTTTTGAATTGAGAGAATTTTGTCAATATGATACAAAGAAAGAAACTACCTTCAAAGTCAACAAGGCTAAGAAGGATGATGAATCATATCTTGATGATCTTGATGAGGTGGAAGTAAATTTTGTAAGAATATTGAAAAATGGCATAGGAAAATATAGAGGTAAGCTACCCTTTAAGTGTTTCAATTGTGGAAATATAGGTCATTATGCTTATAAATGTCCAATCAAAGTTTCAAATGAAAAAAATAAGGATCATAAAGGTAAATCTATCAAGAAGAGTTATTATGTTGAAAAATACAATTGTATATCTGATGATGAGGAATCATACTATCTTGATGAGGATAGTGATGAATGCTTGTTCATGGATCTAAATGTGGGAACTCATTATACTAATCCTGAAACATGTGTGAAGGAAAGTGCTCTAGAAATAGGTCACAATATTGAAGGAACTATGTTGACTTCATTTCATGCAAGATAGGAGAGAAACTAATGGATAAATGATAGTGGATGCTCGAATCATATGACAGGCAACAAGAGTAAGTTTTCTATACTTTAGAAGTATGATGGTAGTCTTGTTAAGTTTGGTGATGATACATATGCTAAGATCTGTAGAAAAGGTTTAATTAGCTTTGATGGAAAGCATAAAACAAATTATGTTCTTTATGTCAAGGGTCTTCGACATAATCTTCTTAGTGTAGGAAAAATGTGTAGCAGAGGATAAAATTTGGTGTTTCAGGATGATGGTTGTGAAGTCGGAAGAGGAAGCCCTAGAACTTTGGTTGTCGTTGGAACATATACATAAGGAAATGTTTATCAGATCAAAGGTGGTGGTGTTAAGTCATGTCACAAATCAATGAAAGTTGGATATGTCATAGAAGAATGGGTCACATTAACTTTGATAGCCTAGTGAAGATCAGTTCTACTGATGTTGTGAGAGATCTGCCAAGGATTATACAACCTATCAATGAAATCTACAAAAAGTGTTGATTTGGAAAGAAAACAAAGAAGAGGTTTAGAACTAAAGAATATTATACCACAAGACCTTTGGAGTTGGTGCATATAGACCTATGTGGACCTACCAGAATAAGAAGCTCACAAGGTGATAGGTATTTCATTTTATTAATAGATGATTATTCTAGAATGACTTGGGTGACATTTCTCAAAGAAAAATCAGAAGCTTTAGATAATTTTAAATCCTTTAAGTCTATGGTTGAGAAGGAAATGGATTTGAAAATCGGGTGCTTAAGGTATGATAGAGGTGGTGAGTTCACCTCCAATGAGTTTAACAATTTTTTGTGAAGATCATGGAATAAAAAGACAACTATCAGCTCCTAGGACTCCTCAACAAAATGGAGTTATGGAGAGGAAGAACATGATAGTTCAGGAAGCAACAAGAACCATGATGAAGGAAGCAAATCTATTAGATGTCTATTGGAGAGAAACAATTCATACTACACCATCCATACTTAATAGAGGACAAGTAAGATTGTACAGTTCAAAGAGTCTTTATGAGTTATGGTATGGAAAACCTCCTACTGTGAAATATTTTATAGTGTTTGGAAGAAAATGCTATATCAGGAGAGATGAATAAAACTTGGGAAATTTTTATGCAAGATTTAATGAAGGAATCTTCATTGGATACTCTACAAAAAGCAAGGCATAAAAATGCTATAACAAAAGGTTGAATAAGATAGTTGAAAGTGCAAGTTCTAATGTAGATGAAGAACCACATCAAAGTTATGTGTCGAAAAAAGGATATGGATTTAATGAACCCCCTTGTAGTGAAGAAGAAAAATAAGAAGAAAAAGAAAAAGGGATGATAGTAGAAGAGGAAGAAGCTCCACAAAAGATTGCTAAGACTCCTAAGTATGTGTAGAAGAATCATTTTGAAGATCAAATCATTAGAGATAAGAGTAAAGGTGTGTTGACAAAGAGAAAAGATGCTATGACAGAGGAATAGGTAAACTTTTGTTTACTTTCAGAAGTAGAACCTAAAATAGTCATTGAAGCATTTAAGGATGAGAACTAGATTAAAGCTATGGAAGAAGAGTTGAGATAGATTGAGAAGAATTAGACTCTGGAATTTTTCCCAAGACCAAAAAAAAAGAATGTGATAAGAACTAAATTGGTTTTTAGGAATAAACTGAATGAAGATGGAAAGGTTGTTAGAAATAAGGATAGACTTGTGTGTAAGGGCTACTCACAAGTGGAAGGAATAAATTTTGAAGAAAATTTTTCTCTGATGGAAAGAATGGAAGCCATTAGAATGTTTTTGGATTTTGCAGCACATAAAGACTTCAAGGTGTATCAAATGGATGTCAAATCTACCTTCTTGAATGGTGAGTTAGAAGAAGAGGTTTATATTAAACAACTGAAAGGATTCTTATCATCAGAAGATACTGATATGGTCTACAAATTAAAAAAGAAACCTACATGGACTCAAAAAAGCTCCTAAAGCTTGGTATGCAAGATTGGATAGGTACTTGTTGTAGTAGAAATTCAAAAAGGGTACTACAGATAAAAATATTTACTTCAAGGTTGAGGGAGATCAAATCTTGATTGTGGTTGTGTATCTTGATGACATAATCTTTGGAAGAAATGAAGGTATGTGTAAGAGATTTATAAAGAAAATGAAAAAAGAGTTTGAGATGTCAATGCTTGGGGAGATGAATTTCTTCCTTGCGTTACAAATTTGTCAATAAAAAAAAAAAAATTAATTTCACAATCAAAGTATGTCAAGGAAATGTTGAAGTTTGGAATGGAGGATTTCAAACTAGCGTGTACTCCTATGGTTACTAGTTGCAAGTTGAGAAAAAAATGATGAATCTACTAAGATAGATCAAAGCAAGTATAGATTAATGATTGGTGGACTCCTATATCTTACTAATACTAGACCAAATATCATGCATGTAGTTTTCTTGTGGCAAGATTTCAAAAAGATCCTAGAGAATCACATGTGGCAGCAGTTAAAAGGATATTCAAATACTTGAAGGGCACTCCATATTTTGGTCTATGGTATCCTAGGGATACTAATTTCTCTTTGAGTGCTTATAAAAATATATATTGGGTAGGTTGTGTAGATGACATAAGAAGTACAAGTGGAGGTTATTTCTTTCTTGGAAACAAGTTTGTTTCTTGGTTGAGTGAGAAGTAGGATTCAATGCCATTATCTATTGTAGAGGAAAAATATATTGCAACAACATCATGTTGTACATAGGTGTTGTGGGTGATGCAGACATTGAAGCATATTAGAGTGTCATATGATGAACCTATTTCTATCTTGTGTGATAATACAAGTACTATTAATATTTCAAAAAAAATCAGTAATGCATTCAAGGAGAAAGCATATCTCTATCTAGTATCACTTTCTAAGAAAGAAAGTCATAAAGAATGAGGTGAAGGTGGAGTATATGCCTAAAAAGGATCAAGTTGTAGAATTTTTCACAAAGGCTCTTTCAAAAGATGCATTTGAGTATCTCCTGTAGAAGTTTTTGGTTATTACCCCCCCTTGTTTTAGTTAGATGCATAAGGGTGTGCATATGTCTAGGAGATCATTTCAACATACATTCTTGGTCCTGGACTGGTGAAGGCTACCTCTAAGGGGGAGAAGGTAGTGTTGTGTTTTAATTGGTGTAGTTAGGGGTAGCATATCCTGTACCCCTAAGGAGGAGTAAGTGGAGAGAGAGAATAGTAGACAGAAATTAGTGTGTTGGTGTTTCCTAAAGTGAATATTTCAAGTGATATAAAAGGGAGAGATTGTTTCCCTTTTCCATTGATTTTAAAGGGGGAGAGAGATTGAAATCTAGAAAACTCCTCAAGTAAGGGGGAGAAATATGAAGGAAAGGGAAAGAGAGAGTGAAGTATGAGAAAGTGGTAGAAGTGTAAGGAATACCCCAGTTAGGGGAGAGATTGAAGTAAGGAGGAGAGTTGTTTGAGTGTTGGAGTTGTAGAGTTGCTTCTATTGATTGATGGTTTTTAGAGCTAGTGTTTCCATCAATGAAAAAGGGGGAGATTTTTAGAGAATTTTTGGTGTTGTCATTAGTATTTTCATTAATGTCAACCTCTAGTATGGTTAGGGAGATTTTTGGAGATTGTTGCACTATGTTGGAATTAGTGTTGTGATTTGATGTCAACCTTTAGTGTGGTCATGTTGAGAAGTGTTTGTGGTATTGAGTAGGTGTTACATATGTAGATATGCTGAGCACATGTTTGTGGTGTTGCTGATGTAGTTGGTTTACTTGGTTTCCAAGTGATTTTGAGAAAATTTGAATAAAAGAGTGTGTAGTGTAATAGAGGTGTGTTCAATGTTGTGCTCCACATTTCTTCATGGTTGAAGACATGCTTGTGTAGTTTAGAAATGTTGATTAGAGGTGTTCAAAGGTTCTATATATAGGGTTTTAGGTTCTGGATCATGTGGCAATGGAAGTTGTGTTTGATGGTGTGTTTCCTATGAAGAATGTTGTCTAGGAGAAATGAGATTGCTCTGCATTTCTCCGCATTGAGGTTTCTTGTCTTGTAGATTTGGGAACATGCTCAGGTTATTTGTATCTACCTTTCATTAGAGTATCTAGTGTTTATTTTTTTTTAAGGTTGGTGAGTGAGATGTATGTCTGTGGTAGTGTGGCCGGTTGCATATAATGAAAGTGTTCTTTAGTTTCAAGTGGTTGTGACAGTATTTTTGAATATTCTGATGGTGTTGGAATATTCTTGGATGTTGTGGAATGTTTTTTGTTATAGGAAAAATAGGTTTTTAAGGGGCCTTGAAACCATTTATAAGATAAACCTCTACTTCATCATATAATAAAAAATAGAACAAGCAGCCAAAAAGCAACCGGAAACCAACACACAAACAGTTAAAAAAAAGCATAGAAAACATAGCCAAACTAGAGATTCTAAAGAATGGCCACTGCTTCAAGATCACTATCAATGATTTTTTGATGGAAATTCATGACTTCCAACACCTGTTCAATAGGAATATCTAGCCTTAGAATTTAATTTGGTCTTATTACAGGTTCTAGCAGAAGGCCTCATCTCACTAGTCATCTTTTGTTGAGCACCACCACTAGCCATCAAGTCTTTCAATCCAGAGTTTTCCCCCAACCACTTCCTAGCCTTCCTATTCAACAAGTTCACAAACCCTTGACTTCATTGCACATAGAATGTTTACTGATCTCTAGAACCTTCTCTAATTTTTGATTGACACACTCCAAACCTCCTTCAAAGGAAGCAATCTTTTGTTCATAGGTATTTTTCATATTGATCATCTTGTCAATAACCATTTTGAGAGTGTCAAATAACTGATTAACCTCAAATTGAGCCATGTTAACTTGATCTGGCACATTAGGCCATTTAGAAGAAGAGGGCTCATTAGCATTATTACTCATAGCTCTAACCTGAACATTAGTGGAGTTCATCTCATGGAAAACCCATTTGAAAAAGCTTGAACAAGGAAAGATAGCTCTCTTTCACCAAACCAAGATAATTAGGTATAATATCTCTCCTAAATTCAAAACCATCCTTTTCCACAACATAATCTTCTTTGAAATCACTACTAATTGAATCGTTCTCCATGGTCTCCTTCCCTTTTTGATCAGAGACAACACCTTTAGCCAAGTTCTACTGCAATAACTGGTCCTCATTACCCATCAAATTATCATCATGCTCCTATAGCTCATCCCTCCCCAGATTCATAGGAGACTTTCTCCTCTTTGACCCCTCTTTGTTATGCAACTAAGAAATAGGGGAGACCCCCAGATGACCCCTATTAACTGAATCCTCCCAGCTCAAATTTCCCAAAGCAGCACCCTTCAACTTTTTTCCACCCAACCACTTCATAGGTTTAGACTTCTAGTAGGACTAAACCACCTCTTCCTTGTCACTTGTATCATACTCTTCAGCCCTAGAGGAACTAGGGGGTTGATTTCTTTTCTTTTCTTACCTTCAGAGATGGCGAGAGATTTTGAATCAACATCCAAGGATGCATCAGACCCAGGGGTATAATCTTCATCCTTAGAGTCATCCTTCGACCCCATCATATACTCAAGATTCTTCTTCTTCCCAACATTGAAGATATTGGGTTGAGTAGGGATAGTAAAGGCCTTAACATACTAAAAAATAAGCATCATTAAACCTTCATGAAGGATAGGGTTTTTGGGATGACATTTATGATCTATCAAACCATTTTCCAAAGAAACCAATAAATAGAAAGGGAACAACACCTTCTTCTTATGCCTAAAATGATCAAGCAAAATAAAATAATGCCCAAAAATAATAGAGAAGCGACCATTGAGGGTAGAATACCTCATTATTTCCTCTGCAACATCTCTCCAAATCACTTTGATGGAAGAATGATAATAGCCACCACATTTTTCCCTTTCTAGCTTCCTCCTCTCATCATCTTTTAAGGAAGTATCCATGGTCAGACTAGATTCATTCTTATCTCTATAGAAAATTTTCCCTTCAGTTGACAAACCAGTGATTTGAGAAAAAAGATCCTTTGTGATATTAAACTCCTTTCTGCCAATTTGTAAAACTTGATTATGCTAGCCCTTAAGAAATTCTTGTGAATTCTTCACATCATGCCCATGTAGATTTTCCATATACGGGGTCACTCCCCCAACTTCCAACAACTCCTAAACCTTCTTATTGGCTTTCACAGTGTCATAGGATTTGGGATCAGTTCTATTTTGGTCACCCTCAATAGTTGCAGCAAGCAAGCACCCCAAAAGAAAGAAGAACTTGTAGAGGAGCTAAACAAACCTCGAGAACTTACAGAGAAAAAAAGGAAACCTCAAGAAAACAACGGCTCTCTGAATACCCACAATCCGTGTGGATTGGACAAGATGGAAGAGAGGAATAATGATAAATGAATGCCTAGTCATTTGAGCCACCAGCCCATCAGAAAATTGCATAGCCTTTCCTTTAAGAGATTTACACCTCAGAAGGAAATGCCACATCAACAACATGTGAAAAAACCTCATCAGTAAAGGACCCCTACTCTCAACATCTTTGTGATTCATGATTAATTATTGAACATGCTTCCAGGGGAAGGAGGTCATTTTCTCCCCATTCCAAATAATCATTCACCCCATAATTGGAAAAACAATCAACAAGCCTATTCCCCTCTCTATAAATAGGGGAGATGAAGCATTAATCAAATGAATCCAAAATATTTAAGGAATCATTAATAAGGGCTTCCATTGTCCATGAGGGAGGAGAAATATTCCTATGGTTATTGATAATATTGAAGGAATCATCCTCAACACACACCTTATCATAACCTCTCAGCTGAGCTAACTTCAAACCATGATAGGCTACAAAAGCTTCCACAAAGTGGTTTGTTATGTGGTCTGTGTGGTATTTTTGGACTTGGGAAGGTGTGTATGAGGTTGTTTGTTAGTGTTAATGCAAGTTTGGCTTCAACCTAATATGCTAGCACTAATTATGGGCATTGTTTGTTGTTTGTGGGAGCTTGTGAGTGTAGATTTGGGTCCTAGTTAATCCTTGGTGTGGTCTACCTTCACTTCTTTCCACTGCAGAAGTGTTTGGTGCCAACCTATTTAGTGGTTGCATGTTTGAGGTGCATACATTTCATTGAGGCTGATATGGAGAAATTTTATGAGGTTGTGGAGGATTAATAAGCAAGGTTAATTGTTTAATAAGTGTGTGATGCATGGAGTGGTGAGAAATGATGTAAATTTGATCAAGTGTTATGATCTTAATGTGAGCTTAAATGCCTAAGGTTATCAGATGCATTGAGTAGAAGGTGTTTACATTTTCAATGTGCCTGAAGTTGTTGGAGGCAGTGAGCCAAAGGTTGCAAATGGTGCAAAGTTATAGTGGTAGATTTTTCCTGTTTCTCTAAGATAGTGAATCTCTTTGTAATGGTCTTCTTCTATTCTTATTTCTTTCAGACAGTGAGTCCTTTGAGAAATGAACCCTTGGTAGTGATCCATTCTTCTCTTTTGGGCAGTAATCCATTCTAGCAGTGAGCCTATTATATATGGTGTTGCTATTCAAATATATGTGAGCTAATCCTCACCATGGTTTTTCTTTGATTAGGGTTTTCCACATAAATATGGTTTTCTCTTGTGTATGGTGTTTAATGTGTTTATGTTAGATTTTTTTACATTTTGCTGATGATAATAAGGGTTTGATGGTTAATGAGGGTTTAAGGTTTTTATAAACAACTGATTCAACCCCTCTTAGATGTCTTGTGTGCCTAACAAATTTAACACTATATTTTTCTCCCTTTTGTGCTTGGACCTAATCATGCCCATAGTTTCCAAAATTATGCATTCCATATCCCATTTTATCATTTATTGATAAATCAAATCTGAAAAATCAAATTAGGCATTTAATATTTTTCCCTCGGCTTGTCAAATCCTAAAAAAGTGGGTCTAGAAAAGGGTGCCCTAGGCTCCCTTTTCCTCTTAATTTGGCTCAAAATTTAAATGTGTTGGGGCTAGTAATTTATTATTTTAAATTCAAATTCTAATTGTGGGCCATCAAAATTTAATTTTTTTGAAATTAGAAGAATTGCATATAAATACATAATACTTTCACCATTTTAATCCTAGGAGAAATTTTTGGGTGAACTAAAGATCCTAAGATCAATCAAGGACTATAAAGAGAAGATTTATGTGCATTATTACAACATTATTTTCAGTCAAGCATTATGTGAAGTGATGCAGGAGTACCCAGGTGAACACACAATCAACATCACAAAAAAAAAATTGTTTTGAGAGATTGGTAAGGTTTCATGGAAAATATTCTTATGGGCATAATTTTGACTCTATCTTGATTTTTATGGCAATTTTTTTAAATTCATACTGTTAATGGTTATGGAGAATTGAGCATTTCCCAACTTCGGCTGGTAAATTGGAATTTTTAAAAAAATTCCAAAATCTGTGAGGTTTGAGGCAAATTGGCTTGGTGGGAAGTTAGATGATATTGATTTTCCTAACTGTGCAAATTTTTGGAAGAATTTGAGCTCTTGGTAAGAAGTTACATTCAAACTCAATTTTGTTCCAAGCATTCATTTCATAGGGGACAAGATGATGTTATTAGTACACTAGCACTGGAAATGTTCTTATGGTATAGATAATATGTTTTGATGAGTTCTACACATATGAATCCTTCTAAATTAAAGTGGTTTAAAAATCATCTTACCTTATTTTCTTACTTCATAACCAGTGAAAGGCACTATTTGGCACTCATGGTTTTATAAAAAAAAAGAGAGATAAATAATAAAAGGTTGTGGAGAATAAACGAATGGGTGTAAGAAGATCACAGGGCAGGAATATGAAATAAAGTGGAGTTGATTAAATAAGAAGAAAAATTCCATGAAAGGGGGAGACTAGGCCATGTAATGGAGGCAGTGAGACACCATGCTAGGAAAGTTTCCTGCACAACCAAAAGAAGGAGATTGGAAGGCGACATCAGGAAGAAAATTGAAGACACTACCATCGATGTCTAGGAAATTAAACATTAGAAACAAAAGTTAATATAAATCATTTCCGAGTAAAGGAGAAGTCACGAAGGGGAAGTGGCGTGAAAGGGAAGAAATTTACGACAAAAAGAAAGCAGGTTGCTACAACTTGAAAAATGAAAGCTCATAGAGAGGGCACTAGGCAAAGAGATTAGGGGGTGCATGGTATGGTGAGAAAGAGATGCATAGGATGGAATGCACTCATTGGATTCTTGTTAGAAAATAGAAAATGAAAATAGATTGAAGATATTGGTGGGTGCACAACTAAGAGAAGGTCGTTGCCACTATTTTCAAGAATATAAAAATAAAAGATAAAATGAAAAAATAGAGGAAAATACATGAGGGTAGAGTTAATAAGAGAAATAAGAGGAGTTGGCATGATGAGTGGGTGAAGAGGGGAGTCAATCCCATGAATTGGGTAACACCAGGCATGCAAAGAGGTAGCTCAATAAGCATTTATCATTAGACAATATGGGCTTAGAGATTAATTTTGAATTGAGGAGGTGTGGTGATGCTATGAGAGCCATGTTATGAGAGAAATTTTATTGTTTATTTCATGAAATCTTATAAAATAAAGATATTTTATTTAATTCTAAAAGTAATATATTAGTGTTGTTCAATCTAGAATCGATTGACATCGACGAATGAAATTGTCGATTTAAATGTAATCATCTACAAAGTCTTTTGTAGTTTGTTTTTTTGTGGAAGTTGGGTTGAGATGGTGGAATTGTGATTTTTGTCTTTATCAAATGGTATCTATGTGTAGGTGTTTCTAGTCTAAAAATGCAAATACAAACTAAATTCACACAAGAAAACAAAAGAAAAACACTCAAGATTTTTTGAAGTTAAATCTTAACAAGAATAAGAAATAAAGCAATAAATTTACCTTGTCAAGATTGTTGAATGGTTGGCCCTTGTTGAGATTATTTTTGTGTGCTCTTTTTAATTGATTGATATAAGCATGAAACCTATGTTAAAATGATGGCACTGGTGATAAGATGAATTCAATGGTGGTAATTTCTATGAATTTGGATGCAATATGATGGCTTGAATTGTTGCAACAATAATGGAGGTAAGTTATTGTGTGCTAGAATGCTAAAGTGTGAATGTAGTGTCAGTGAATGTATGCATGAAAGTCAAAATGACTAAGTAGTTAGTCATTTTGGGAGGAAAATGAATGGAGGGTTAGGATCAAAAGTAGGGTTGGGAGATCAATGATTGAGATGCCTTGAGGCATCTCGGCATCTCAAGCATTGTAAGGAGGACATGTGTCATCCTAAGTGGGGGAGAAGAGGTGATGTGGAGGTGAGGTGGAAGTACTTTCAAGCGCCTTGGGAAGAGGAGAAAAGAGGTGGCTTGTCTCATTCTCCCAAATGATGGGAGGATGTGACAAGCGAGGAATTAAAAATTCATCAATAATCCTCCTTGGGATGAGACAACTCCCTGGGAAGGGAAGCAAGCAATTAAAAATTTCTTTTAATTCTTTCTACAAGCCTAGAGGGAATATATTATAATTAAAAATTCCAAGTGGGCTTATGGGGAGAATAAATAGGAATTAAAAATTCTTAGGGAAGAGGAGATAACTTCTCCAAAAAGGGAAGAAGCTAATGAAGGGTTCACTAGGGTACATGCCATAATTAGCATTAGGTGGGGTTAGAGACAATTAATCAAGATTAATTGGTTGTGTAAATGATTAAGCAAGTTAATGAAGTGATTAAGAGTGAGTGGAAAATTATGGAGGATGTGACACTAATCATAATTAGTCGTGTGCACATCCTAATCACAGGCTAATTAGATTAACCTGGATTAAGGAGAAATTATGAAGGATGTGACATTTGGAGAGAGAAAATGATGAATTAAAAATTAATTTTAATTCATGTGGGATAAATGACCAAATTAAATAAATTGATCTATTTATTTAATTTGGAGAAGAAAGATGATAAAGTATTTAATTGATTAATTAAATACCTTAAGAACATTAGGGACAAAGGTGAATATAAATCAAATAATAAAATTATTTAATTAATATGGATGCAGATGCATATTGGGTGAAATAAGGGATAAATTTGACCATATGGAAGTGGTCAAATTTAGATGTCTATAATTTTCCCCTCTTTGAAATATTGTTAAAATAATGATGTTTCAAAGAAAAATAAAATATAGGTGACTCAATAGAAGAAAAATGATGACAAGGTGCCCTAATACGATAGGGAAATGATAGGGGAGAAAAGTAAAAGAAATATCAAGGGTTATGCCCCCCTCGAGAGCATAGATGGGAAAAAAGGGGCCTTAGGTGAAAAAATGGCTTTTGAACAGAGGAAAATGGATGAAAAGGGGTGAAAATGGCAGCCAAAAGAAGAAATTGGGCTAGAAATGTTATATTCTTCGAGAAGCGAGAATCGAGCCAGGATCTGATGTTGGTCGTAGATCACAGGCAACTCCAATCAACAAATGATCAAAGACCAAAATAGCAGAATGGCGAGAAAATATTAAATGAGAGAACAATAGAGACAAAGCAAGAGAATTTTGAGAATACTCTCATGAATCTCATCAAACAATCACCAAACTAATGGAGGTGAGAGGAGAGTGCTCAATATATAGAAAAATAGGGGCATGTACATCCAAGAGGTGCATTAACTCCTACTACCCAAAAAAAGTGGAAGGTTTTACCTACTTGGGAAATGCCAAAACATGTGGCATAACCTCCTTAAGTGAAGATAGGAGAGAGGTGGCACATAACGCCAAAAGAGGGCGAGAAACCCAACTACCCCATAAACTACTTAGGTAAATACAAAATAGTGGTTATGAAAGGTGGTACAACAAGCCAAAAGAGAGTGTGTAACTCAACTACCAATGTGTGGGAGAGAGTGACACATGTAGCTATTCTTTTCCACATGTCCTCATATTACCAAATCTAATAAACCTAAGCAAGGTTAAATAATAATGTGTAGGAAAAAGAAATACCCCCTAACATAAGGAAAATAAAAAAACCTACACTAACACCCCCCTTAAGCGTAGCTTAGGTGGGTGAAAAGATGGGTCCCAAAAAATGAGGCCATTTTAGGTACCCATGTACATAGAGATCCCTCCCAATAGAAGAATACCCCCTAAGAGGAATAGCCCCCCCTAAATAGAGAGAGAAAATACCCCCCAAAGTAGAGAGAGTAGAATGAAGGACTAAGAAGCCCCTCTTGAAGTAGACACCTGTTGCACCCCTAGAAAAGCTCGCAAATGAAGGAACTTGATCTTTGTGAAGGGTTTGGTGAAGATGTCCACAGTCTTCTCCGATGTAGAATAATACTTAAGATCGATGATGCCTTCTTGAATTAGCCCCCAAATATAGTGCATATGTTTCTCAATGTGTTTTGTACTCTGGTGATGAACTGGATTCCTTGAGATCTGTACAACACTCTGATTATCACAAATGATGAGTGTAGGATTTTTTAATGGAATACCAAACTTAGTGAGAATATTCTGAACCCAAATAGCCTGAGTGGTGGCATTAAGGGCCCCTCAATACTCAACCTTTGTAGATGAAAGAGCAATTGCAGAATGCTTCTTGCTCGACCAACAAATTGTACCATAACCAAGTGAGAAGAAATAACCAAAAGTAGACTTGCAATCCTAAGAATCATCTACCCAATCTAAATCTGTATGTCCCACCAAGTCAATATCCATGCCTACTACATAGTGAATCTTGTAACTATAAGTACCCTAAATATAGTGGAGGATCTGCTTAGCTGCCTTCCAATGCAAATCATGTGGCTCCTGCATGAATCTAGAGACCATGCCCATAGCATATGAAATGTTGGGTCTTGTATGAGTCAAGTAGATGAGGATCCCAACAAGATGTCATTATAAAGTGCCATTTACCAAAGGTGAGGAACACTTAGCCTCAAGTTTGACCCCTAACAAAAATGGAATCGATGCAGGCTTACAGTCAACCATGCAAAATTTGGAGAGCATGTCAAGTGCATAATTTGGTTTTCCAAGGAAGATACCTAAAGATGACTAAGTGATCTCAATCCCCAAGAAATAATGCAAAAGACCCAAGTTTGACATAAAAAATATATCATGTAGAGCATTTTTCACTGCCTTGATGGTGGATGAGTGACTCCTAGTGATCAAAAAGTCATCAAGATATAGAACTAGAAATGTGAGAGTGTCATCCTGTTGCAAAATGTAGATGTTTGGATTAGAATGGCATCAAGTGAACCCAAATTTTAGAAGGAAGGAGTCAATATTGGCATACGGAGCTTATTTAAGGCCATAGAGAGACTTTTGAAGATGAGACACAAGTAAAGGATCCTGGACGAACCCCTCTAGCTGCTCCATATAGATTTCCTCCTGAAGGTTACCATGAAGAAAGGCACTCTTCACATCCATATGATGAAATTCCCAATGATGGGCTATAACTATAGCAAGGACAAGTCAGATGGAATTCATCTTAGCAACTAGTGCAAAAGTCTCGAATTAGTCAATCTCGGGAACCTGGGAGAATCCTTTTGCTACTAGGCGAGCCTTATGCTTGTCAACCAACCCATCTACTACAATTTTTTTCTGATACATCCACTTGCATCAAGCAAGTTTCCTTCCCTTAGGAAGAGGGACAAGATCCCATGTGCACATGATTCCTCTCTAAGGAATTGAACTCTTCTTGCATCGCATCATCCCACTCAAGAATACCTAAAGCTTCTCAAAATGACCGTGGATCAAAAGCTGAAGAAATGAAGAGATGTGGAGCCTACTGAAACTATGACCATTTTATTCTAGTATTTGATGGGTCACCAACCCAATCACTAGCTGACTCAAGTGTTTAACGAGCCCAAAGAGGAGGAGGGGATGGAGAGTTTCGAGGAGAATCATCAACCTCTAAATGATTACTAGGAGAAGAATGCAAATCTTCATCATCACTCTCACCATATATTTTGGTATTCTTCTATTTATACCCTTTTCTTATCAGACCTGAAGACTCCAAGAACCCTTGCAAATGAGCCCTGAATTCCCTTTTATAGAGTAAGGGAGCATAAAAGATGTCAGCTCGAAATGCAGTTACATCACAAAATTTCATTTCCCATCAAATTTTGATTGCATTTCAAAATTCGAGTATGTGCAAGATCATCATGGAAAAAACAGGCCCTTAATTGGCAAAAAATTCAAAAAAATAAAAGTTAGAAAACTTGATGTAAAAATTTGAATAAGTTATCTATATTATTTAAAAAATATGTAAGAATAAAATCTGTAGAAAATTGATTGTAGTTTCTAAACTACTAGGTTTATTTAAAAAAAAAAAAATCTATTTGGTGAAAATTTTAAATTTCAATGCAATAGTTCTTAAATTTCTAGAAAAAAATAAGAAGTAGGTGTCTATCTGACCACCCTAACCACAATAAAACGATAATATTTTTTTATAATATTTTAGACATAAGTAGAGGACTCGTGTCTAGATGTGATGCATATTTTTTTATAATTTTTTTCCAAGTAAATAATTAATTATGAATTTTTTATTAGAACTTTTAAAAAATATAAAAACTCGTATGTCTGATCACCTTAACTTGGTCAAAAATTCAAGAAATTCAAATTCTCTTTTTTTAATCCTATAGTATGCAAAGCATAGAATGTGATGCATGTTTTAGATTCCAAAAATGTGATACCATTTGAAAGCTATAGATGTTTTTCAATCAGCCTATCAGTCAGGACTTTAGTCGTAATTCAAATAGAAAATGAATAATAATTATTTATTAAATTCAAAGTAAAACATAATTTATATTAGTGGAAAGCCGAGAATCTCCTTTAAAAACCCTTTTCATTTCATTTATTTTGGGTTAAAAAAAAGTCGTTAGCCACATATCCTACAAATACCCATAATATCGCCACTTTTTGGCCTATCATGATCCTGCACATACCCATTCCCCACACGATAATTCTGTTGAGACAGGGAAAACCATAATTGCAAAAGCCACCATAAGGAAGAAGTAAAGTACCACCAAAATTTCTTCGACCACCCTATAAGCACCAAACCCAACGATCACACTACCATGAGGGCACATAGTCAACATCCAACACCTCAAAAAGTAGCCACGCACGCAGAGAGAACAACTGCCACAGGGATTATCAATCACCGCAAAATTTTCATTTCACCACCTTTCCATCACCTAGAAGACCTTGCACCACTAGCATGCATACCACGATACACACTCCCACTTCATGTCATAGCGAGGGTTGGAGATGAAACTTCCACCCCTTCCTTGTCCTTGTCTTTTTTCAACACAACTCCATCACCCCCGCTCAGAGTTCTGACCACGAAAGGTGGAATGGACAATACTTCAATTCTAGAGGATAGAGCTTGACCCCAAGTCTCTAGATACTAATGGTAGCTGGAATCTGTTTCTATTTCAGTTTCTAATGAGCTCTCAGTGAGGTCAATGGGTAATTTTTTTTTCCCAAAAGAGCCACGACCATACCGAAGTTTTCATTGAATTCTACAAGAGGGCCCTGCAGACTCTTCTCCTTTTGCTCCTACTGCCAACAAGCTCATAGCTTGGCCTTTTAGATGATAACTACATTTGGTAGCGATAGGTACATATTTCTTTCCTCGAGTATCCTCATGCTCACGTTGCCATTACTCCAGGTTTTCATCATGGGAACTCTGTAAATTAAGCCGAGAAGACCTCCGTACCAAGATTGATGAAGCGCCAAACTTGCTGATCATGCCGCTAGAAAATATACACTTGTAACCTTGAATTTTTGCACAGACTCAAAGACTTGACAACTAGTTGTGATGGAAGAAATAACAAATTTGATATCTATTTATTGAGCAATGTGATGATATCAATCATCAATGCTCAATGAAAAACACGCGCGCAAATTGGGAAATTCATTGGCATGCATATTGTCGCCATTTAATTCCCAAGTGTGTGGAAATATGCAAATAATACTTCATGATTGCCTATAATTAAGTTTACACACACACAAAGATCAATTTGATCATTCTTGCAAGGAGTATGTTATTAATGCCCACTGGTTATAGAGTGAAATGGCTATCATGTGCTAGTTTATCATCTTTGAATGTCGACTATTGATCTAACAATGAGATGGAAGATCAAACAGCTCACTTTGGGTTGAACGGATTTGAAATCCAGCAGAGCATTGTTGATTTGTCATAGGCCAATGGTGTTAACCCACCTCAGATGTCAATTCATCTGTCAACAAGCTTCTCCTACCTTATAGACTGAGTGGATTGATCCACATGTCCGGACCTCACTGATCTTGCACCCTTTAATGAGCCTCCATCTTTTCCTCGTGAGCCACCAGGGAATGGTGCAGATCGTTCCCAATATTCAATCTCATTCATTGGTTTAGAACCATGGGAAATGAGCTAGATAGTGGAGAATGGGCCCCACATTTGTATAAGGACACACGTCATTAGTTCGTTGTTCTTGCACTACATAATCTGCCGGTAATTATCATCTGTGAGCTAGCGAGGTACGGTCAAGATCTTCTTCCACAGTCTCGAATCACTAAACCTACACACACGACAAGGTTAGAATTTAATAAGGGGCCACTATTAGGCTGACGATGACATGAACCTTATGGGTGGATGACTTAAGCCTAATTCATTGGGGAAAATTTAACACTCGACTTTAGGATGCAATTAAAATTAACAATCGACTGGGTGACCAACACTCTAGATCAAAGGGACCGGTAGCTGAATGTGCACAATGGCTCAAGTAATTACTTAAGGAGATAGAAAAAGGTCGAGCAGGTCAATGTGCGATTAGAAGAGTTGAAGACTTCAAAGGCAAACCCTACTCACATATGGGGATAAGGGTTTTAAAATGTAGGCTAAATCCATGGGGTCTATAAAATTCTTCAGAATTTTGGAGACTCCATCAGTGGCTCATGCCCAAGGACATATACACCCAGTGGGTATTATGAGAATCTGAATCTCAAGTTGAAGTAGACTAGGGTAGAATATCAAAACCAGGGGCTTACCCAGACAAGGCAATCAGACACAGCAGAAAGCAAACAAACCAGAGCAACCTATATACATTATTTACAAATATACATTGCAATTCATTTTCAAGAGAAGCCACTTTTAACACTTGGCTCTGATCCACAAACTGGAGGCCCCCTTGGCCCCCAAAATTCTAGGGAAATTATTTCCTTTGTCAAAATTTTTGTCCTATTCTATCAGCAATAGATGAACCTGAGCTTTGTGTAATTCATGACAATCACCCTCACCATAATTGAGGCCATGTGTTGATGCAATGCTATTCCATTCGTCAATCTTATCCACCACAGGGTCATCATAGTGAACTAAGAAAGTAAAACTTTCATACTCTATACCATCATGAGGTGTAAGATCATATCCCAATTGTTCATCAAATTAAAAGACCCCATAAGCACTCTGCCTTATATCTAACAAGTCTTTTACAAGATCAAGCAAAAGAAAAATAGAATCAGGTATACCTTCCCTCTGATTATCACAAGTATTTTCCTTAAGCCTGGGTGAAAGAAGTTCCATAATTAGATCCATAAGGTAAGGAGCATCTACAAAAAAAATAATTGCAAATTTATACTAACTAGCAATATTCCATTGGTTATCTGCACCCTTAAATTGCTCATCACATGGGTCAAATAACCGTGCAATATTAATATATTGCTCTCCTTCAACATAGCATGATGTTACTTGAGTATTCATGCATTCATCTTGATTTTCCTTATGATCACTAAGGAGAGAACCTTCTTTAATGCCATAGCCCATATCATCATGTAAAAATGGGTAGGTGATATTTCAGCCATCCTTTCAAGCACGTGACCAGTTAAACTGTAGGAGAGTCATCATAAGCATCTACATCTCCCCTGGTAGTAGTGTTACATTCAAAGTTTCCATCACGATCTTGAGCTTCTTTATTATGCGAGCTACTATCACACTTGGCTGTCAACAAATCTGAGTTGGCCTCTAGATGCTTATCAAGTACAATTTGCTCAATCACATGTTGGGAAACCAATTCACTAGTATTTGTGTTATCACATCCTCCATTTAGTTGGGAGATTACCAAGTTAAGGGTGATATTTTCAAAGGCACAGTTGCCAAGCTTGATATCACCTTGAGTTTTGTTTGTACCATCCATGACACATCCACCAATAGTACTTGCCAAATACTCAGTAGGGGTATCTTCAAAAAGAGGATTGCTTATATACCAATAGGAATTATCAGTTATAACCTCTTTGTCCAATGCAGATTCATCAAATAAAGGATTTTTCCATACCTCCATGATAATTGGATGTATCTCATCATTCTTAGTATCAGGATCCCAACAACTCTGATCATCAGTGCATTCAAATTTAGTGTAACCACTTGAAGAATAGAGGGAAGCATTCTCAACATCCTCCTCATCATTTGTACTCATAACAATTGATCCACATTCAAAGAATTCTTCACATGAGGAGAACTTCTCACTACCTAAGAAACACACACCCTCAAGGCTATTAACATATCCCCTACAAGAAGCAAGGGATTCCATCTTTACTTCATAAGAAGAATCATATTCAATAGAAGACTGTCCCGACTCAATCTCATCACTTTGATTCCTCATTTGTGCCATATTATTGAAACCAAGTGTATTCCCATCATAGACTAATGTATGATTAGTCCTAGAAGCATTCCTTTGTGAGGTTACACCATGTACCTCTTGTGTTTTCTCATGGCTCATGACATCCCAAGGAAGACAATTAGGTACAACCTCCTTGGTATCACACTTTGTCTCTTCATCCTTATCACTACTACATGCATTTGCTTCTATGTTTCTTGTAAAATAACAACATTCAATAGTTAGTTGATTAGACTCTAATGCTTCTCCTTGATCTGTCAATATCAATCTCTAATTCTCTTCACTATGGCAATTATTCCCCACATTTTGGGAAACAACTAAGGGTATATAACCAATCTCACTTTCCTCCATAGTGTTAATCTAATCCACTACTTGATCAAGGCTATGAGGCTTCTGATTCTCAGACCACTGGCTTGATCCTGATATGTAGGCTTCACAAAACAAATTAATACACATTAAATCATTAGGCCTAAAATATCTGGGTATCTCTATCAGAACATCCAAGAATCTCGAAAATAAACCATATGGTGACTCATTTACATGTCTCTTCATTCCATACAACTTTATGATAGAGGAAATCAAGTCAGTCTTTCCCATCCTTGGTTGTTGTGAGGTTGATGCTCACTCATGCTCTGCATCTATAGGAAGCAATGTAGATACAACATCTAAAAGGTCATCTTCCTGACAAGCACTCTTTCCTCTTAACTAATTTGGCTCAATAGCTTGAATTTTATTAGAGATAGTCATATTAGCAATCATAGGTCCCCTCATGATTGAATATTTCAAATTATTCTCAATATTCACAACCTCTTGGTAGGCTTGCTTTAAGGTTGTAGGCTCTTTATCCCTTAGCAAGAAGCTCATATTTCTATCAAATGTTCCCAAATATACAAACAAACACTCTACATCATTTGGTCTTATATGTGCAGGGATTTCCCTTATGACCTTGACAAATCTAAGGTTGAAAGTAAGGACCAATTCCCCTTTATATCCCTAGAAATCTCCATAAAATTCTTTCTTGCAACACTTGGGTTAATCCTTTCACCAAATTGGTCCATGAAGGTCGTCTTAAGCTCATACCAACAATGTATAGAAGTGGGCAAAAAAGAGAACCAGTCTCTTGCATCTCCTTTTAGGGATTGAACAAATAACTTCATAACCACATCTTCAAAATCTATCTCATAATCACACATCACATCTACAAATTCTTGCACATGCTTATCTGTTGATTTTGAATTTTCACCACTAAACTTTGGTATTTTCTCCTTGATCTTTGGTGGTACAATATTTGGATAACCACAAATATTGTCAAAGTTGATGGCTCTGTAACTATCAGTACTAAAATTGCCTTGATGGGACAAGGACTGTTCACCTTGTATACCTTTGTCCATATTTACACCAAATGGCATCAATTGACAACTCATCCCTACTTCTTGAAAAGGAATTTAGAATATACTATGCAATTATACAAAATTACTTGAATTCCTTTTACAAATATGATCCTGAGCTTCTAGCATATGTATTCCTTACAAATGTTTCCTAAGATCTAACAATATAGTATGCTTCTTTTATCATAATGCAATATATTTCAACTTATACACAAAAGCATGTTAAAGTTCCCCAAATATTCCCTCATATAGTGCTAATTCACCTATTAAGGGATCAATTACATCTCAAGTATGGGAAATTTATCCCGATCTACCCATAATATACTCAAATTTCCCCAAATTCTATAAGTATACTTGGTAATTTGCAGCAGCGGGGTGTTCTTTATCTTTAAAGCTGTGGATTTGAGAAATTGATGTATGCTTTATTAGGTTCTTTCGAATTAGAGTCACCGCCTCCTTCCAGAGGACTAAAATTCAAATGAGATGAAGTTTCTTTTCAAATAGGACACATTCTAGGCTATCTTCCACAACAGAGTCATGTTCAGATCCTTAATTGTCTACTACACTTAGATTGTATACTAGGTTCAATAATTTTCCAATATCTACACAAGATATGTAGATTCACATCATCATTTGACTTTGCATTTTGTATTTGTGCTTGGAGAATGAAAATTTCCCCAGCAGAGTCGCCATTTTGTTGGTGTTTTTCCCAGTACACCTAAGGAATCTCTAAAGAGTAGCCAACTCCCATGTTCAAGAACCTTAAAATGAATGGCCAACTGACAAGATTCAGTCAAAGACTAGAATCTTCTGCACTTTAGGTTCTTTGAGACCAAGCAGGGTGTTCCTAAGAGATATTTAACTTGACAATCTCAATGAATGACAAATTAAATTATACATCAATTCCTATCAACGGTAAATAACACAATTCACTCAAAGGTTGGCTAATCTCCAAGAAAATATCCATTAATCTTCCAAGAATGGGGAAATACCTCAAATATATGCATCATTGTAAATGAATTTTAAGAAATGTGTATTCTAACCCTGAATCTATGGTCAGATATTTTGTTAGCACTCAATGGGCGAATTTTGTCACCCAAAAGAGCCACGGCCATACCAAATTTTTCATTGAATTTTGCAAGAGGGTCATGCAGACTCTTCTCCTTTTGCTCCCACCACTAGCTAGCTCGTAACCTGGCCTTTTAGATGATAGTTTCATCTGGTAGCGACAGGTAAAAATTTCTTGCCTCAGATATCCTCATGCTCACATTGCCCTTGCTCTAGGTTTTCATCATGGGAATTTTGTAAATTAAGCCAAGAAGACCTTCGTATCGAGACTGATGAAGTGCCAAAATTGCTCATCCTGCTGCTAGAAAATCTACACTCATAACCTCAGTTTTCTACACAGACTCAAAGACTTGACAACTACTTGTGATGGTGAAAATGGCAACTTTCATATCTATTTATTGAGCAATGTGATGATATCAATCATCAATGCTCAATGAAAAACACATGCGCAAACTGGGCAATTTGTTGGCATGCATATTGTCGTTGTTTAATTCCCAAGTGTGTGGAAATCTACAAATAATACTTCATGATTGCTTGTAATTAAGTTTACACATGCACATAGATCAATTTGGTCATTCCTGCTAGGATTATGTCATTAATGCCCACTGGTTGCAGAGTGAAACATCTATCATGTGCTAGTTTATCATCTTTGAATGTTGGTTGTTGATCTCATGACGAGAGATTTGAAATCCATTAGAGCATTGTTGATTTGTCATAGGCCAATGGCGTTAACCCACCTCGGATGTCAATTCATCTGTCAACAAGCTTCTCCTGTCTTACGGACTGAGTGGATTGATCCACATGTTAGGATCTCGCTAATCTCATGCCCTTTAATGAACCTCCATCTTTTCCTCGCAAGCCAGCGGGGAATGGTACAGATCATTCCCAATATTCAATCTCAGTTGTCAATTTAGAACCACAAGAAATGAGCTAGATAGTGGAGAATGGGACCCATGTCTCAATAAGGACAAACGTCATTAGTTCGTTGTTCTCACATTGCATAATCTACTGGAAATTATCATCTGCCAGCTGGTGGGGTATGGTCAAGATCTTCTCCCACGGTCTCGAATCACTAAACCTGCACACATAGCAAGGTTAACATTTAATAAGGGGCCACTATTAGGCCGATGATGACATGACCCTCATGGGCAGATGACTTAAGCCTAATTCATTGGGGAAAATTTAACACTCGAATTTAGGACACAATTAAAATTAACAATCGACTGGGTGACTGATGCTCTAGATCAAAGGGGTCGATATTTGAATGTGCACAATGGCTCAAGTAGTTACTTAAGGAGCTGGAAATAGGCCGGGTTGGTCAACATGCAATTAGAAGACTTGAAGACTTCAAAGGAAAAACCCTACTCACAAATGGGGACAAGGGTTTTAAAATGTAGGCTAAATCCATGGGGTTTATAAAATTCTTTAGAATTTTGGAGGCTCCATCAGGAGGGAGAATTCAAATTTGAAGAATATTCCAACTTGATGCCGTTTTGAATGAAAATAGAAGATTTAATAAATCAAATAAATTGATTTATTGTGTAAGTTGCAAAATCTAGAGGATTTGATGGATTAGTGTTAGAGTTAATTAGGATTTAATTAACTTAGATGGAGATTAGTTGATTTGACATTTGACTTAGACTTTTAGGTTTATTTAAATCAAATGGGAGGAATAATGAATATTAGATTTAATTAAATAAAGTTTGATTTATTTAATTAAAAGGATGATGTTTAGGATTTAATTAAACAAAGTTGATTTATTTAATTAAAGAGAGAATATAAGGGTTTTTAATTAAATAAGATTGGTTTATTTAATTAAAGGAAAAACATTAGGAGATAATGATGAAATAATCTGATAAATTGTATTATCTAACTATAGAGAATATTTGATGAAAAAAATTAATTAAATAAAGATTATTCAATTAAATAGTTAGTAAAGAGATGATCAAGGAAGAATCAAAGTTAGTTGATCGGGATATTTTCATGTCTACAATTTCATCATTTGGCTTAATTACTTACAAGGGGTTTGACTAAGGAAAACCCCCATTCACTAACAAACAACAAGTTTTTTTTCCCTTGAATGTGTAATTTCAGATTTATAGGTTGAAGATCAAATGGAGCAAGTTTGGAGCAAAATTGTCAAAGTTGTCAAGTTGCAAAAGCTATCATCTAAAGTGCAAAATCAAAGATTTGAAGCTACAAAATTATCTATTGACTTCCAGAAGCTGATAACCGGGATTCTGAGAGTGCAAACATCAAGGAACAAGACCCTGATCTTAGTTTCAGAAACCCTAATAGGGACCCATTTGCCACTGAAGGCGAATGAGTCCTTTGTAGGCTAAAAACAACAAATTTTTGACAAGGTACACAACTTTTTATGCTCTAAAAAACTTCCCTCATAGTTTCTATAATAGTTAGGTATTATTTCTGATTGTTATTTGCATCCTATTTTACACATAATTGAATGAAACAACACTTAGAAAAATAGTGGTTCATCATCTTATTCATTAAACATTTTGGTGAACCCATTTTTCGGTGCTTCATTTTCCTTTAAAGTTAGTTGCACTCATTTATGGGCTTAAGAGAATTAAAACAATATACAACATTGACCAATTAGTATTATTGACCAAAGCGTGTACACACATTCACATTCACTCTCCCACATGTCAATGAAAAGAAGTTGAGGTGAAACTTCTTTGGTGAAATTTTTGGCACGCAAAGCTTAGCAAAGTGGAGTGGCTTGCTATAACAAGGGTGAGGGAAGTTGGTCACATTAAGTATGGCTACATTTTTGTAGGTTTGACACTAAGTTGTATGCATGACAACATTGGACATGTTATATAAGATGCCTTGGTTTATCGACAACTTGCATGGTGGACAAAGGAAAAGGCTTGTGAGTAAATTGGCTAAACTCAAATCTTTATTAAGATGGGCTAGCTATGTAATATTTTCCTATGGAGATAACCACCTAATATTAAGAGAATTAAAAGAAAGCGTAAAGAGGTAGATGACAAATATAAAATAATAATGCAATTCTATTTAAGGATGCATGTGCAAAAGATATTCATTTTTAAGATCCATCCATCTTTCCTACTCTTAAACTAAGTGAGTATTTGCAAGAGACACTACCAAGATACGTAAATGCACAACCAATGTGAGATAATGGCGATGAAGACATATGTGTGTACAACATTTCTACTAAAATTAGGAAGTACAAGACACATGTGAAGCTTACCCAAATAAATACTTACCTAAGTCGACTTACGTATCCTAGATGCAAATATACAATAAAGTAATTCAATATATATAAAACTAAGTAAATGCAATAAAATCACCATAAACTTAGCTTAAGTGGGTAGGAAAGATGAATGAATCTTATAAAATGTGTAGCCACATTAAGCACCCTGTACAAAATAATTCCCTCAATAAAAAAAGGAGAAAAACTATAAGACAAACTTTTTTCAAAAAGAGATAAAAAGAAAAGGTCTATGTGGCACCCTCCCCATTCCTTGAAAAGAAACAAGGAGGACAAAAACCCATATTTGAAAAATATTCCTCTAAAATAAAGAAAAGAAGAGAGACCATGAAGCCTCCCCTCGTAGTTTCCTATTTCAATTGTTTTACATTGAATGCTATGAAAGGTCTACAATGTTGAACAATAATATTATTGACCGAAGCATACACACACATTCAGATTTATTCTCCAACATGTCAATGAAAACAAGCCGAGGGGAAGTTTCTTTGGTCAGTTTTTTGGGTGCAAAAAGTTTAGTAAAGTGGAGTGACCTGCTATAACGAGGGTGACGTCCCGGCTTGACTCAAAACGTTCAAACATTGATTAGTGGTATCGTCATCATCACCCTCCAACATCCTCTTCCACAACACCTCGGGATCTGTGCCTTCACCATTCATGCTACTGATCAAAATATCTCTTTGGACAGGCAGACATGAATAGGCAGTGAAATTTCAGGTTTAAGCTCTGCAACCACGTTACTTCTCAGCATTCGTAACAATCTTTCTTCATCTTCAAAATTCTGGTTTTCTAAGATAAATGTCCCATCTATTAGTAAGTCGTCAAGCTTAGTAACATGTCCAACAGAGGAGTTTATACTATTGGACTGAAGCCATTGTGAAGTTGAAGTAGAAACTTTAGTGATTCTCTCACCGTCTATGTTACTCATACATGGAAATATTTCACTTAACCGACAAGTTAGAGAGTCTGGTGGGAGAATTAGGTGAAGCCTTTATTTCACTTGGAAATTTTATACCCAAATTGTCCGCATGCGCATCCGTCATCGTTAATGGCATTGCTATCGAAGCCAATGTTAAGATAGACAGATTATAAATCTGTCATTTATAGAAAGCTCAAACTTAGCTGCCACCAAAGCGGCTGAGCTTAATTTCTAAGGATGATAGGTAGCTGTGTTTGTAAAAAAAATAATTTTTTGAAAGTGGGATTGGACAAGTTTTATTTTCAGGTATTTCTGATAGAACGAATTCTTGTGACAGTTTAACTAAACCATACATATTTAATTCTATTATGATATAAATTACATGAAAAGAAGTCTTTATCATGTTGAAGGAGGTTACAATATAATCATCTGCCATTAAGAAAGTGAATTACTTTCAACATCAATTTTCTCGTCCAATTAATTATTTACAGGCTTCTTTTATATTGTAATGAAAACGATATTCTTCCTAATATATTCATTAATTAGTTGAACATATAATTAAAAAATCTAGAAAATACTCATTCCCTTCTTACTTTGAAAAAAATACATTCTCCCTTCAAATCAATTAAACCTGAAAATTGTTCAGTCAAATTATCCTAGTTTATTGCTGTGGTGTACTTAGAGGGGGCGGTGATCTTTTGAGGCGGCAGAAAGCCTGTTTGGGTGACAGAAGCGAGAGCAAATGGGGCGGGAGAAAGCTTTGTATTTTTGTGGGCCTGAGAGCAAGTTGTGAACAGTAGAGTGCACATGTTAATAAGACGCCTTGGTTGACCAACAAGTTGCATGGTGGACAAAGCAAAAGACATTTTGGACTAAAGTGGCTCAACTCACCCTTATTATCTTACCAACTTGGACGTATGCTGTTTTATTTTTGGTAGGTACTGAAACAATGCCAAGAAAGGAATATACATAAGATGAGAGAAGGCATCTTGAGATGCCTTAGCTTGAGTATTTCTCACTTAATTGAGATAATTATAATTTATTTTATTTTTATTTTTATATTGATAATCGTTTACAATTATTTTTTGTTCATTTGAGCATCAATATGAGATCAATACAAGTTCATTGTGAGTACAATTATGAAACTAATACTAGCTCCTTTTGAGCAATCACACTAGAAATAAACAATGGAAGATCAAGAGTCACAACTTACAAATCCACATATTGAAAAATCACTTCCATATTTGAAACCAAATGTGGAAGACTAAGAGTCACAACTTAGAATTCCATCTGAGATATCCCTTTGATATTCAAACTTGAGTTTCCACACTTAGAATTCAATACTTTAACCAATTAAGCTCAACCCCTTGAACAATTTTTTTTCTTTTAATTAAAGTTTATTAATAATATGTCTGAAGTTAAATTAAAGAATTATTCAATGGTTTATATGGAGTTATTTGGTTATTTTATTTTTTATTCTTTAAATTTGATTATTTTTACGTTCTTCATAAGTATTTATTGGACTTAAATATGATTGTTGTTCTTAAATCTAAATGTTTATTTTTTGTGATTTCAATTATTTAATATAGATATATGTGCTTTTGAATATAAAAAATTGAGCTAGAATCTCAATTTGTCAGAGGCCTTTTTTTTCTAATATATATATATAATGTAAATATTGAATAACTAAAAAAGTTAGAGGCAAGACTTGTGCACTTTAATTAGGTCCTAGGGTTCCAAATTCCTCTGAAGCCTTGGTCCCCACACTTATGCTTCACATCCCACAATGTATCCTAATTCCTATTACGATCTTGGTCCCACTAAATTCACCCTCTCCACTTTGCTCCTCAAGCTTGTGGGGGAACCTTAGACCTTAGCACTAGGTTGGGTTTATGCCTTTGTTGCAAATTATTGTCATTGATGTCAAGCTATCATTGTCAAACCCCTGATATTCAAGAGAGTGTATTGGTTATTCTGGTCTGATTATGTTTGCTCATGGCTTGGAGCATCTCTACATGGTTCCTTGGTTGTTTGGTTTTCTCTGGACTGGTCAGTGTTAGGATTTCATGCTCTATTTTATAGGGTTTAGCCCAAGTTCTTTAAACTCTAAGTGTTTCAAATGGGCATACACTTTGTTCTATTTTGATGTTGACCTATTTTGGGTGGTTTTTGGTTGGTTAAGTGACATCTTAATTCTCTAGGAAACATTCGTTTACCAACCCTCTTAATTGCTTCCCTCGGTTGTGCATGTGAGTGCATTTTGCGTTTGTGTTGGCTTTGGGAAAACAACATAGATTTGAAATGTTGATAAGTGTTATGTGTGCGTGCGAGCACATTTTGAGTTTGTGTTGGCTTTGGGTATATTACACTAATGTGATCAATATATGCTTTGTAAGATCAATGACTAGCCCCATATGGTGCTTCAGATCAATGGTCATCACACAAGTGCATATTTGATCCATCCCAACAATGTTAAAACTATGTTGATGTGATATGGTGACATGTGTCTAAGATGATAACAGTGAAATCAATGGCCAGTGCATATGGTGTTTCAGATCAACGATTATCATGGCAACACATTTTTTATCTGCTTTGACAATGCTAAGTCTACAATAGTGCGATATGGTGACACATGTCCCTAGTAATGTATGCCAAAAGTTTTTATAATACAAGATGCAATTTTTTTTAATGGACATCAAGGACTAGAGCTAAAAATGACCTGTGGACTTTTCAACACAAAATATTTGCTCGATGTTTAAATGTGAGTCATTCATTTTGTCGTGAAAATTGATGATCAATGGATGAGATTCAAACATGTTCCAACGTTTAGTTTTTGGTTTGAACTATGTTTTGCATGGGCTGACATGGCTACATTTGGAAATATTATTTCTAGGTCGACTTGTGTTTGTTCAACAAATGCAAATTTTGGTTTGGGCTGACATAGTTGTATTATCTATCATCCTAGATCGGTATTTATGCAAATTATTATGGTGTTGTACAAAGGTGTGTGACAATATAGTTTTGTGTTTGTACATGATTATATAATCTTTCTAAGCTATTTATGATCAATTCTTTATGTTAAAGAATGCTTAGGTGACACTGAGTAGAGCATGTATGGGACCTCTAAAATTCACAAAGCATAATTACAAAATCACTCTGTGAGTGCATGAAAAAGATTTTGATGTACTTTGTAATTCATATTTTTGTAATGAGGTTGTTGCCTCTTATAGTCTATGGTCAAAGTCATTGTTTCAGTGAGGTTGGTACCTGTTATATTTTGATGTTGGTGCTTCTTGTGTTATGAGTTGGTGCTCAGATTGTGAGATTTTTGTCTCATAAAGGTTGATGTCTATCAGATTGTTTTGGGGATTAGTGTCTCCTATAGGTTGGTTCCTGCAAATCATATGTACTATCTAATATTTCTTTGTGAGATAGATTTGGGCAGTAGATCCAAGCAACTTTTCTCATCATGGATTTTCCCTTTAGGGTTTCCTCATAAATCTGGTGTGTGTGTGTTCATTGTTGTCCTTAATGCCTTCTTGATGTATAATTGTGCTTAAATATTTTGATTGGAATTAAAATTTTAAAGGAATATGCTAATTCACCCCACTCTCAATATATTTGTGTTCAACAATTGGTATTAGAGCAAAGGTTCCTTGGTACAACTTAACAACTAAAGGTAGATCTTGGATTTGAACACATGGGTAGTCATGATGGATCACACTCAACCAAGGCACCATAGTTCAAATTGGTGGCTCTAATTATGCCTTTTAGAGCATAAGGATGGAAGCATACTTAACCTCATTAGGGTTAGATGTCTAGCAATCAGTTGTGAATGACTATACTACCCCTACAACTTCTCCAATAGATCCAACTATGAAGAAAGAATGTGAGTATAATGCTAAAGTAAAGTGTTATTTTGAGTGGGTGAACAAATTCTAAATTTTTCAAAGTTATGCATTACAAGTCTAATAAGGATATCTGGGATAAGCTTCATAGCATCTATGAAGGTGATGATAAGGTCAAGCAATCTAAGCTATAGACTCATAGAATCATGTTTGAAAATTCGAAGATGAAAGAAGAGAATTGTAGAAATATAAAAATGACCTAACACCTATCACACACCCTAAATCGAACGACATCGAGCAACATCCCATAACATCTTAGAACGTCTTGAAATGACTCTGAATCAACTCAAAATGTCTCAGAACAACTCCTAATCAACTCAGAATGTCTCAGAATGACTTAGAATCAACCCATAACATCTTGAAAAATATCATAATCAACCCGTAACATCTTGGAATGTCTCCTAATTAACCCATAATGTCTCAGAATCGACCCATAATGTCTTAGAATCGACTCATAATATCTTGAAATCAACCCGTAACGTCCTGGAACATCTCGAAATCAACCTGTAACATCTCAAAATGTATCAGAATCAACCCATAACATCTCAGAACATCTTAGAATAAACCCATAACATCTCAGAACATCTCAAAATCATTCCACAATGCCCCACAACATCTCCAAATCATCACACAACATTGTATTTCATATCAACAACATTCAAAACCCTAACTCCCTCTATTAATTGAATAATACAACATTATTTAATTAATTCAATTTGTCATCATTCTCAAAAAATTAGATAAATACCATTTATTTAATAAAGTCTTGAAAACCCTAATTCTACTATTTATTTAATTCACGTTTCTTCATTTTGACTAATTAAATAAATTACATTTATTTAATAAAGTCCAAATCTAATCTTTTTTCATCCTAATTGATTAAATAATGCCAATTATTTAATTATGTCACTAAATCACCTCATTCCCCTAAGTTGATTAAATTATTAAATCATAATAATATAATTAACTCATTTCCCTCTAAAATTTGAATAAATAAATCTAATTATTCAAATAAAAAATAAAACCCCAAAAAGGAATTAATTAATTAATTAAATTAATTCATAATTCCTCACCCACTTTTTGATTGAGAAAATCATGGATTGCTAACTAAGCAATCTATTTCCTAACTCAAATCAATCAAATTCCTAACTCAAATCAATCAAATTGCTAGCTAAGCAATCAAAATTGCTAACTAAGCAATCAAAATTGCTAACTAATCAATCTATTGGACCCTAACTAGCCAATCTATTCTTCAATCATCCAAATTGTGTAATCAACTTTGCACAATTTTCTCATGTCTAAATCCTCTCAACCCTTTTTGATCATTGATCTGGATTTTCTCCAACACGATCTTGACTGTCAGGTCAAAATCTCATTTCCTATTTAACAAACCCCTCCCCTCACAAATATGGATCGAATAATCAACATACCTTATGCAATGAAGTGTTGTTGAGATCATCCTTGAGAGAGCTTCATTCCTTCCTTCGATCAACCAAGCTTTCATCCACACTTTGCACACAAACTTTGGAGGCTTTGCTATGATTTAAGAGCAGTCCAACATCAAGCGAATACACTCCGCTACGGGATGGTGAAACTCTCTTTTTCTTTCATTTCATTTAGTAATCAGTAGGTTCCTTATTATGTTTGCAATGGTATAGCTTAATCTTGTATGTCGAGGAGTTTTAGATTTTAGATTTGTGCATTTGATTGTAGATTAGATTCCTTTGTCAAATTGCATTCTTGTTCATTCTTGAATTTGAATCTAACATCCTCTTTCCCCCTCACACATTTTGGCATGCCCGGTGGGACCTAGGTCCTCCTTACTAACATTTTTATGAGCAAATTTGAAGTCACAAGATTCTAGGAGCCTTTTGGAGACATTTCACGCACTACCCAACAAAAGCTCGCTTTTGACTGCCAATATTTTTGAGCATTTTCAAGAATAATTGAGCATTTTCCATGGGAACTGTGCTTTTTCACTAAAAACTATGCTTTTGCAAACTTCTGGGTTTGCACCTACATGAAAGATCTGAGCATTTTCCTATTTTCTGAGCATTTGCAAAAAAAAATTGAGCATTTGTTTTTTTTTGGAGCATTTGCTCTAGAAGACAAGTGCATGGATCTTGCACTATTGTAATGAACCTCATTGCTAACATTTTTTTGTTGTTGTAGGAATTAATGAATTTTTATACAGGATTTTGAACATACTAGCTTGTTTTGTGCAGGGAAGACGATCGGTCTAAGATCTTTGGAGCCACAATTGTTTTTCATTTATTAACTTAGGAACTTTCTTTTGGTGAATTAAAATGAATAACAACTCTCACATTTAGTTTTGGTGTTGTTAAAATGAACAATTTTTAAGCTTTCTAAGTTAGGAATTTCCTTTTGGTGCTCTAAAATGAACAAACTACAACTCTCACATTTGGTTTAGGTGTTATTTAAAATGAAAAAAATTGAAGCTTTCTAAAGTAGGAACTTCCTTTTGGTGCTCTAAAAATGAACAACAACTCTCACATTTGATATGGTGTTGTTAAAATAAACCATTTTGAAGCTTTCTAAAGTAGGAACTCTCTTTTGATGCTCATAAAAAGAACATAAAACACTTCAATTTTGGGCTCTAAAAATGAACAAATTTCATGTTTTCATAATTAGGAACCTTTGAATTTGGTGCAATAAAAAGAGCACAAACATTTTCCATTTTGTTGACGCATGCACGTTTTACATTTGTTGACCAAGATAGAACCAGGCCTGATTTTCTTAGAAACACTTCACTTTTGGGGCTTAAAATGATTTTTTTTTTTGTTATTTTCACACCATTGCTATCTTAACTGCTTGACGTCCTGAACACTTCAATTAGTGCAAAAATAAAAAGAACTTTGTTTTTCTTTACTCACAATTTTTTTGGGGATAACACCGCTTGAGGTGTTTAAAATGAATCAATTTGTGATGAATTGTATATTGTGTATTCATTGATTGGAAAAGTTGAAGTGTTTTGTCTTCTCCCCTCACACCGTTTTGGCGATCTTGGGTAAGCGAAGAACATTTTTTAGCTTTACATTTTTTTTTCAAATTTTACCTTAGAGAGGGGGCTTGCTTTAAGACACATCCCACACTGGAGAACTCATTGCAAGGTCTTGTAGCACGTTTACTGGCAGGCTATATCAAAGGTTGCAAAATCGTAAGAAAGTAGCTTCAAGCTGTGTTGACAACAAACTACACCTAATCGCATGCCTTAAGTGGAACATGAATGATTGAAGATCCTTAAGTGGCCAAGCGAGTGAGTGTTATATTTTTGTGTTCACAGTTACACTAAGAGCCAATTATTTTAGAAGCCACCCTATTATCCAAAACATTCTTTGAAATGGTGCATTCGAATTTACTTCAGAGAAGATGGTCAAATCACAAACCCTTTGATTTGGTGTATACTTGTGAAAGAAGCCTTATGTTTTGCACTCCTTGAAAGGATTTATCCTCAAAGGTTTCTGAACATTTTGGCTTTTATTTCATGTTACATTAATTGAAGTAAACAATTGGTAAACTATGGCTTAGGTGTTGTAATTTCACAACTTGAGCTATATACATTCAGACCATATAAATTCCATGCTTTTGAGTCAATCTAGGGTTGTTCTATCATTTTCTATACTCAAGAACACAAAGGAAATAAACACACAAAGGTTACAAACTACCATTTCCAACTCAGTATTTTTTGTTGACACTTAGGGGAAAACAAATTGAGGATGTTTATAAGGTCATTGTCCAAACAAAACATCTAAAAATTTAGATTGGTCACAAAACCCCTCACCCATTATTCCCATACTACTTTTTTGAAATCAAGATAAAAAAAACATGAGGATCATTCCTTCACTCAAAAAGTCTATGATATCAACAGTTACTTGGAACTCACAGATAGTTCAAACTTATCTTTCCCACAACATATCCTCAAGACAAAGGATGTGAAATATTGACCCTTGTTTCTTCAACATTTTAATTTCCAAAAAGTAGCCACATTCCAAACAACACTCAAGCATTAAGGTTTTGAGTTTCATAGCAACCACCTCACAACACAATCACACCTTATGACCATTATGACCATCTGGTGACCCACAATTCCCATTCAACAACCAGATCTTGTAGCACCAATCTTTCAACTAGGTAACACATTCGTTGAAGGTACCCAAACTAACATCATAAGCAACTTGAGAACCTTCATATTTGAGAAAAATGAAACACCCCACCAATTTCTCACTGCAACAATCATCTTAGACAAAGAGGAAGAGAAATTAGACATAGTAGCAAGAAGACCCGTATTACCACCTCTCGCATGACAATAGGTATGATCCTCTTGGAAATATAAACTGAGTGACCTTATGATAGGGCATTGAGTACCATAACATCATTTAAAAATGTTGATCTATTACCCAAATTACTCGTATCAAGGGTCACAACATCAAATAGGGCAACAACATCAGGGATTTCAAAATCACCATCAAGGAATAAATCTAAAACATCAAATTGTCCTAGATAAAATTTAGAGAGATATTGAGGAAATTAAACGAGATCAAAATCTGACATATCACCTATGCCATGTGCAAAGTCGAAACATTGTACTTGTCCTCAACCAACATACATTATTCCACAAACACCTCAATATTCACATCAACAACACTTCCAAAATCCACAATATCAAAAAAAATTGAAAACCAAGGTGTAACTCAAATGCAATATCAAAATGTACCTCAATTGTTGTATCAAGGAGTTCAGCAAAATCAAGAGTAGATAAATCAAGAAAATCCATAGAGGAAAGATTACCAACCAAAAATAAAATTCATCCCTTTGGGAGAAACTTTAGAGGTAACCATGCATGAACTGGTACAACAAGAACTTATCGAAATCAATGATAGTCAAACTTATGGTGAACCAAGCTTTAAACTTCCTTGGTATAACAAGTATGAACAATGTGAGTTCCACAAAATCAAGGGTCACACAATGAATAGATGTGCTACACTCAAAAATATCATCCAAGACCTTATTGATCAAGGAGAAATAGCTATTAACATTCAAGGGCCAACTTCCAATGACAACAATGATAATGTCTCAACCTCAAAATTTGAAAGCAACATTGAAGGGCCATCTACCAATGACAACAAATTTGACAATGCCTCAACCTCAAAAGTTGAAAACAATGATCAAGAGCTACCTATCATCGATCACATTGACAATGTCTCTACATCATCCAGTGAGCAAGAGGACATACATCAAAAATTTATTCCCAAGCATGGTCAAACTCAATCACCCAAGTCTAGCAATGATCCAATCCAAGACATATTGATATCGTCCAACCTCATGGAAGTACTTGTTGAGGATCAAGAGACTCCTAAGCCAACACTTATACCCAATGCATAAAATCTAAGCCAAGAGCTATCGCCCATATGCTCACAATTTGAGGAAATCCAAGGATCTTTTATAGGCAATCCTTTCTTTGAAATTGATCCATGTCAAGAATGTGAACCAGAGCATGTCAAAGATGATACCACACAGAGTCAAGATAAAGAATCCCTATCATCAAAATACTACAATGACTTGGTAGATATCTTCCAAGACATCCAGGCCTTTCCAAAAGAACACATCCATATGCCAAGCACACATACATATACCAATGATATGCTTACTCCTAATGGACATGTAGATGATCTTCATCCAAAGCAAGAGTCGCATACTCTTGATGAAATTATCAAGGAACAAGAGTCACCTACTCTTCACATCTTTACACATGATCAAGATATAGCAGAATCTATGGACCTATCAGAAAATGATCAAGAAGAAGCATTGAAATTAGAAACATCCTCTTGGAAGGTTGAAGACATTGAGCATGAAAATATGGTGCATAGTATCTTAAAATCAACAAAGATAATGGACAATCCTGAGTAGCAGAGCAGTGGGTATACATGAGTCAAAGGAGCATCAATATATTTTGAAGGGCCATTAAAATCTAATATTTCACAGGATCAAGTTGAAAATATCAATTAGGAAGTTATCCCACATATGAAGGATCCTATTAGTGAAGAAGCTATCACATCTAAAGATCCACAACAAAGAAAAGAAGGATTAGCACCTTGTGTCCAAGGTAAATCATATCCTATTGCAAATGAAATTCTTCAACAGATGCATTATCAAGAAAAAGGATTAGGATTACATGAATTGGGTATCCTAGCACTAGACAGATTATTAGCAATCCTAAGCATTAAGGTCTTGGTTATTCAATAATTAAGGGACCTAAATATATCAGTGATACATCTATAATACTAGGGGAAACTTTATCTAATGTGTGCATCAACATAGAGAGCACAATGAGTCCTTATGATGAAATTTCTACCAACACTACAACTAGCCATGTCATAAATCGTCATCCACACACTTTTGCACCCTCTCATTGGGACCAACAAAAAGAGAAAAAGCTATACCCAAGAAAAAAAAAGTCATTGAAGCAAATAAAATCAACAAAAAAAAATGGACAAGAAAAATTCAAATGGATACAAAATGAAAAGCAAGAAAATCATCCCTATCAAACTCCATTAGTTAAAGAAACCATGGGGAAAAATAAAAAATGGAAGTTCATCCATCAAAAAAGTCCAACAATACAAAAAAAAGCTTCAAGAGCAACCTATAAGGTATACCAAGACATTGGTCCCAATCGAATTTCCATATCCACCTATCATTGCTCATCGTCCCAAGTTTGGAGAGTCAAAGGTTCCAAATTGTCAACCAATCCATTTGAATCTCATATCCCACAATGCATTTCGCCATCCAAGATATCCAAATCTCACATTGACCATGTGTTGGAAGAAACTCTTTATCATAAGGACTCTAAGGGCACTCTCTCACGATGTACACATCAAGGTAAGGTTAACGTTGGTGTCAAAAAGGAAGATAAGAATTATTAGGGGTTACATTCAAGCACCTGTATCCTAGTAAAACAACTCCTCCAAGCAGGATATCATTGGCACACCATGACAGAAACAACAACCATATTAGCACCAGCAACATCTACATTAGCACCACTAGGTGGTTCAACATGAGTATAAAATTGTCACCATGATGAAAACCTGGTAAACAAGCATCCTATGTGACATCAAAAATCAATAAAAAAACAAAAAAATCAAGAAAATAGTGAAGAAAAAAAATCGTCCTCCAGTAAAAACCACTATGGTGGCACTTTGGACAAGTACCATGATGAAAACCTGGTAAATAGGTGTTATGTGTAGAATTGAGCATCTACATGCACCATTTCAGGGGGAAGCATCTCAACACATCCACAATAAATCCAATCCATTTTTATCCAAATCCAACTTGTCTTGATCTTGACAAATGTTTGGTGAACACTTTGCACTTTCTTATGGAAAACATCTTGACATTGGTCACTATCATTGATCTTATCCTATCTAGCACTATCTAAGCCATAAGACATTGTCCAAAGGGGTATACTCTATCTAAACAGGCTATCTTATCACAAGATAATTTATCATTCCTAGACACTGGGAGCAAGTACTTACATCTGGCTTTAGAATAAATCTTGATCTACGTCTTCTAGCTCACATTGTGATTTAGGAATTGTCCAAAACACAAGGTGTGCCACATGGTACCCTTCCCATTTTGTCTCAACAACAAGGTGTACCACCAATGCACTACCAAGGTAACCTTAAAAGATACCAACAACATGGATTATTCCTTCACTTATAAATTCTAAGATATCAATAGTTACTTGAACCCTACAACTAGTTCAAGTAAGCTTTCCCACAACATATCCTCTAGAAGAACAAAGTGAAATATCAATCCAATTTTTCAATATCTTACACCCTAGGCAAGAGGGTAAAAATCTAAAAAAAATCAAAATAGTTCATCCCAAAAACAAGGTATACCACCAACGCATTACCAAGGTAACCTTAAAAGATACAAACAACATGGATTACTCCTTCACTCAAAAATTCTATGATACCAACAATTATGTGGTACTCACAGATAGTACAAGTAAGCTTTTCTGCAACATATCCTCTAGAAAGACAATAGTGAAATATCAATCTAAGTTTTCATTATCTTACACCCCAGGCAAGAGGGTAAAAATCCAAAAGCCAAAAAAATTTGGAAAAAATCAAAAAAACAAAACAACATCGTTGGGTTATTCCTTCACTCAAAATAGTCTAAGATATCAACATTTGCTTGAACCTCATAGCTAGTTCAAGTATATTTCCCGCAACATATCCTCTAGACACAAAAGTGGAATATCAATCCAAATTATCAATGTTGTTTAAACAAAAAATAGTTTATGCTTTGAGTTAAACCATTTGAACTATGTGGTCTCTGCATGTAAAATTTATGCAAGGCTTGAAATCCCCCGAGACCCTAGGTCAGTTCCCTTAGGTTTCCAACATGCTTTATTTCAACTTTAGTCAAAAAACACAAAAGAAAAAAATTCGAAAAACATCTACAAAAATCAAAATCCAAGAAAACATTCGCAAAACAGAAAAAAGTCAAAAACATTCAAAAAAGGTCAAACCAAGTGAACTACGAGCCTCTGCGTGTACAACGTAGGAAAGGCTTATCTTTGATGAGCCCCTGAGGCCCTAGTTTAGTACCTAGAAAACAACAAAAAAGCCATCATAAAAAAATAGAAAAATAGAAAAGACCCATCCTATCCATCACAATCCGCAATAAACATCATCCATAATAAAAAAATTGTCACATTCACCCTTTGACAAAACAAACAAACAAACAAAGAAAATATCAACAGCTAGAACTTTCAAGCAAACAATCGCAAAAGCTCTAACTATAAACAAATAGAAACAAAGCCAAAGTATCAACTACCTATCTTTTTGACAAATTACCAACAACATCCTAAGATATACCCTAACAGATTTGTTCCTATGATAGACATGATCAACATTGGATAATAGCCCCACCCCAAACAGATATGACAAGTCATACTGCAACTTTATTTTTATCTTTTTCTAGTCTTATTTTTTGTGATTTATTTTATTGAATCATTCCCAGGATCTCTCAAGGATGTCCATAAGGATTTAGAGAAGGAATGGGGGAAATTGAGCATCATTGTCGATCTGTTGTTTATGAGATAATTTTGTAAAACTACCATGGCCAATACTTGCTTTATTGAGTGTATGAAAGTTGTGTTGAAACAAATCGTGTAGCAGTTACATGTTAGGTATTTCATACCTCTTTGTGTAAATGGTCTAAAATTTGTGTAGTAGTTGCATGTTAGGTATTTCATACCTCTCTATGTAAATGGTTCAAATTTCGTGGAGCATTTTCATGTTAGGTTTCCTATACCTCTCTGTGTGACTAGTTTGAAAATTTCTAACACAACCCAACTATATACTTTAAACAAAGTTTTTGTATGTATGGTATGAATAAAAATACTCTTTTTTTGTTGAGTGAAAGTCCATGCAATAGATAGAAAGTCACCTTGGTCATTAATACCCCCGTGCATCGTATCTATTTGCTACATCAAATAGGATTGTTCAAAAAAATATGAAGCCTCCAAGTAAAGCGAAAGCAACTCATTAACTACTAACAACATCAAATTTCTATCCATCATCAAAATTTTCTTCTAACTAACATCCATCCATCCATATCATGTATGGGGTATACATCATCATACATCATCATCCATGAAGCATAAAATGAAGCTGAATTGATGAAGGTATATCTCACATATATCATCATCATCAAAAGATGGGAATGCCATAGTACATCATCATCAGTGAAACGAGTGTGATAGGATGATACAAAATCATACATATATATGATGCCTCGACTAGGATGATGAATATATATACAAAAAATCATGTCTACAATATGTCTCTAAACAACAGCATAATGAAGATCAAGTACATTGCCCAACAAAAAGGGAAACACTCTATAGACCATGCTACGAACCACCCTTTTGGATATGGTTGTCTAACAGGATGACCACCTGCAATCATTTTAACTCATGATATTAGGGTTTCACTCTAAATGGGTAAATGACACATAATGACACAAACACGATGACAAACAAACACATGCCAGGGTTCCAAGCAAATGCTAAAGTCAAATGCAACAAGCTAAGTCAAATGCAAGGGTTTTGAGCAAATGCTCTGAAAGCACCAAGAAAAAGCAAGCTTATCAGACAATTGTGAGCTTTTCAATCAAAGGCGTGGATACAAAAGCAAGGATCTTGGTCAAAGGCATGGATTTCAGTCAAAGGCAAGGGTTTAGAACCTAGAACAGCCAAAAGCGAGCTTTTAGGTCAAAAGATCAAAACAAAAGCAAAGATTCTAGTCAAAGGCATGGAAATAAATCAAAGGAATGGATTCTCAACATGCAAAGGCGAGAAAAATGATGCAAATGCTCAAAAATCATGAAAACTTCGCTATTGACTGGTAATTAGGACTTTTTTTACCCTATCTTCAAATGACTATATCTTGATCATACAGAAGTATTTTTCAATGCTTTTTTTTTAAATGGGGTAGAATTTCATGATTTTTGCAATGGTATAGGTGGTTTTTAGTTTTTCTACAAAACATTTTTCCATTGGGGTCATGAGCCTCACATCAAACTTGAAAATTTTGGCCAATCTCTCAAGGGGGGAAAATATAGTCCTTCCATCATTCCATGAAACACTAGGGCATAGTGGGGCATAATGGGGCATAAATTTTTTCAAAAAATAAAACTTGATCTTAAAAACAAAATCTTTGAAACAAAGCAATCAGTACTTTGTATCAAAGAGGGGAAAAATGTAGACATAAAAATGACCTAACACCTATCACACACCCTAAACAACATCCAATTGCATTGAACAACATCAAATGACATCGAGCAACATCCCATAACATCTCAAAACATCTCAGAACAACTCTGAATCAACTCAAAATCTCTCAAAATGACTCCTAATCAACTCAGAACATCTCAAAACATCTCAAAATGATTTAGAATCAACCTGTAACATCTTCGAACATCTCAAAACCAACCTGTAATGTCTTAGAATCGACTCATAACATCTTAAAAAATCTTGGAATCAATCTGTAACGTCTCAGAATTAACCCATAACATCTCAAAACATCTCAGAATCATTCCACAATGCCCCACAATATCTCTAAATCATCACACAACATTGCATTTCATTTCAACATCATTCGAAACCATAACTTCCTCTATTAATTGAGTAATACAACATTATTTAATTAATTCAATTTGTCGTCATTCTCAACAAATTAGATAAATACCATTTATTTAATAAAGTCTTGAAAACCCTAATTCTACTATTTATTTAATTCACGTTTCTTCATTTTGACTAATTAAATAAATTACATTTATTTAATAAAGTCTCAATCTAATCTTTTTTTATCCTAATTGATTAAATAATTCCAATTATTTAATTATGTCACTAAATCACCTTATTCCCCTAAGTTGGTTAAATTATTTAATCATAATAATTTAATTAACCCATTTCCCTCTAAAATTTGAATAATTAAATCTAATTATTCAAATAAAAAATCAAACCCCAAAAAGGAATTAATTAATTAATTCATAATTCTTCACCCACTTTTTGATTGAGAAAATCATGGATTGCTAACTAAGCAATCTATTTCCTAACTCAAATAAATCAAATTACTAACTAAGCAATCAAATTTCTAACTAATCAATCTATTCCCTAACTAGCCAATCTATTCTTCAATCACCCAAATTGTGCAATGAACTTTGCACAATTTTCTCATGTCTAAAACCTCTCAACCCTTTTTGACCATTGATTTGGATTTTCTCCAACCCGATCTTAACCATTGGTTCAAAATCTCATTTCTTATATAACAAACCCCTCCCCTCACAAATATGGATAAGAGAATCAATATACCTTATACAACAAAGTGTTGTTGAGATCATCCTTGAGAGAGATTCATTCCTTCCTTTGATCAACCAAGCTTTCATCCATACTTTGTACACGAACTTTGGAGGCTTCGCTATGATAAGAGCAATCCAACATCAAATGAATACACTCCACTACGGGATGGTGAAACTATCTTTTGCTTCCATTTCATTTGGTAATAAATAGGTTCCTTATTATGTTTGCAATAGTATAGCTTAATCTCATATGTAGAGGAGTTTTATATTTTATATTTTTGCATTTGAATGTGGATTAGATTCCTTTGTCAAATTGCATTCTTGTTCATTCTTGAATTTGAATCTAACATCCTCTTTCCCCCTCACACAAGAACATTGTTGATTATCTACTCCATGTGGATGAAGTTGTCAGTGCCATCAGAGTGCTTAGAGAAGAATTGAAAGAGACTGCAATTTTCAATAAAACACATAGATCTATCTCCCCAAGGTATGAAGCAAAAGTTTTAGCTATTGAAGAAGCTAGAGATTTAAATAAGTTTTATTTGGATTATTTGTTTGGATCTCTCAATGTTTATGATCCTTGAAATAACTCTAAAGATGACAAAGCCAATTTTGTGAGGAAGTTGAAGAAATTCTTTGGAAAGTATAAAGGTAAGTTACGATTCAAATTTTTTTGTAGACACCTAAATTTGGCCACTTACATTTGGTCAAATTTATCCCTTTTCATCTAAATATCCTATTTTTCACTTTAATTAAATAATATTTCTATTATTCAATCAATACCCCTTAAGTCCTCTAAAATCCTAAGGTATTTAGTTAAATAATTAAATACTTTATTATTTATCCTACCTTACCCCTTCTATCCCATAAAATAAATAAATAATTTCTATTTATTTCATTTACTCCCTCAAGTGTCATATCCTCCATCACTTTTTCCTAATCCTAATCCCAATCCTAATCCCCACCTAACCTACCCACTAAACATGTGCACACTTAATCCAAGATTAAGTGGGTCAATCCTCTCCCAACCATTGATCTCCACCATGCAATCTTGGCCACTCATCTCATTATCCTCCCAATCTATTTATCCCAAAACTTAGCCATTTTTCATCTCTCACCCATTTTTCATTGGAGTGCCGTTATGCTGCCAAAATTTCGAGTGAGCACACATCCAATTGAACATTGTGAGAAAATATACACAACATGAGACTTTTTACATTGGTTTGAATTCCTCATCCCCTTATCTTGAGTGTTTTGCTTGTTTTTGGTTTTTCGCTTGATTTTTCTAACATTTTAGATAGATTAAAAATACTGCACACATTTCTAGCATGCCCGGTGGGACCAATGTCATGGGTCCATTTGATATTTTGTTATTTTTTGTAATTTTGAAGGTTTGGATTTTAGACACATAGTTGAATTTGCTCAGATAGGTGAATCCACCTAACGTAGGGACAAACCTATAGTAAACATGAGCATACGCGCTCTCACTCCTTTGAATAAAAGGTGAACCCGCTACCTGAACAGGTGAGTGTGCACTCGCCCATCAACAAAAAGGGTGATCCTACACTTTCCAAACAAAACTTGACTTGTAGAGGTGTATGCGCATTCTCCCTTCCATTTTAGAGGCAATTGCATGGTCACCCTTTCACCTGACAAGCAAATTTGTTCCCACCCCTCCTCTGAATAGGTAGTTGTGCACTTGACCATCCCAAACCTGACTTGCAGAGGTGAATATGTTTCTATCTCTTTCTAGATAGGTGAACTTTGTCACTTGATGGCTGAACCTGCTCCCATCCCTTTACAGATAGGTGAATCACACTTAGGCGAACTTGAAACCTGAACAAGCAATTATGCATAATATAGAGGCAAAACCGCCCTTGCTCATAGAGGAAAACCTGCACTTAGAGGGGAGAACCTACACTCTTGAAGGGTGAATCCGTAATCTACAAGGGTGAATTTGCGTGATCTACAGAAGGTATAAAAATCCCAGTTTTGGGAAAAAATTTCATTGCGCTTTATACTTTCCTTTTCAAAAAAAATTCTCTAGGGGCTTCGCCCCTCAACCCCTTCCGCAGGGAATCAAACCATCCCTCATACCCCCATTTTCATTGGGTTGGGTGTTCCACCCCCCTAGGCTAACAATCATATCCATTTTTTATCATTTATCTTTGCATCTAATCATCTTTTTGTGCAGCTTGTCCTCACTTGTCCAAGACCAAAGATCGAAACTACTAACTTATCTTCTATAGGACAATTAGTCGAAGACCCCTAGATTAGATTGTGTGTCTTTTTCATACTAATTTAGGCACACATAGACTTAATTAGAGGGTCAATTAATCTATTTGTTGTGCTTGGGAGTGAGTTGTTGATGTATCCACTTCCTTTGCACCTTTTGGTGATCCTGGGTGATGAGAAATCACAATTCGTTCCAGTCTAGTCCAATCTACCTAGGATGTGCTAGTGTGTCTCAGCTCTCCCCTTGCACTACATGTGAGCTTGGGGACCAGCCAAAGCATCTAGTATTTCCTTTTTTTAGTGGGAATTTCCTAAGATTTCATCACCCAGGGGATGATTCTAGCAATGTGTTACCGATGGGGTATATAAAGGGGGAGAGCTAAAGTTGTACCCCAAACTAGTCACTTTGTGTTTAGTGAAGCATCGAAGCTAGGGTGATACCTAGATAAGATGTGCAAGGTTGGTCTGATTTTCTAGTACCTCGCTAGGGCTCTTGATCCATGCTTGTGATGGACTAGTGTTCACAGTTATGCCTCATGTACCTTAGCATATATCGAGGACACACAAGATAACCTTGTTCATCCTAGATAGAGACCCATGTTTTATCCATGGCTTGGTGTAGTGTTGGAGATGTGCATCGTACCTCAAAGTTACTCACCACGTACTCCTTTGGGTTGAAATATAAATCCTTGTGGTGGACTATGATAGTCTCCGAGAGAGAGCATGAAGGTGAGCTTGTGGTGTCTTTTGATGACCTTGTGCCACTAAATCGCTAGCTATCCACCTTCATGAGAAAGGGTGATCCAGAGAACCACCCCGGTATCATAGAGTATTAACCTTGGGGTGTCCCCTCAAGGTGGTGGGCCTACATCAAGTTTGTAAACCCTTATCACTAATTCTATGATTGTGCTACCTAGTGTGTCTTCTTTGTGCGATACTAGTGCTTTTCGTTAGTCCGAGTTAGTCCAACCTATTTTTCTGTTGTTTGTTGTATTTTCTATCCTTTTCCATAGTCTGCCCCTGCCCTCAGTGGTGAATTTGCTTCTCACATAGGTGAATTTGTATTGTGGATAGGAAATCCTACCCATTAAAGGGGTGATTCCATTTCTTGAGTCTAGTCTAGGTCATCCTTTAGGAAAAAAATTCCTTGTCAGTGATGATTTTTCCTGTGGGTACCTTAGTTAGGAAACCCCGCGTCCACCTGTTCATTGAATAGGTGATCCTGCCTATCCTTAGGAAATTTTGTGTCTAGTCCATGTCATCCAAGTCTAACTGTTCCCTTAGAACATGCGATCATGTCAACAATTTAGGCGAGTCTGTCTACTCTAAGTTGTCGGCATCCGCCTGTTCCATCAGAATAGACAATCCTATCATCCTCTTAATCAAATTTGTGTCTCGTCTTGGTCTCCCTTGTCTATACATCCCATAGAATAGGTGAACCTATTGTCCATAGGGGAAAACCCATCTCTGTCTGTACCATCCATGTCTTCCCGTTCCCCTAGAATAGGCGATTCTTCCCTCTCCATACGTGAGTCTAAGTCTATTTGTACCATCCCCATCTGCCTGTTCCCTGAATAGGTGAACCTATCATCCTAATAGGCAAGTTTTTGTCTTGTATAAACCTCCTCATCTATACACCCCCTAGCATAGGCCATCTCATTATACTCATAGGCGAGTCTGTGTCTGTGTCTCCTTGTCTTTTATTCAAACACTCCCTAGATAGGAAATTTTGTCCCTTATATATGCAATTGCATCATATCATGTCTATACTAAGTCCTTCCCTAATAGGAAAACTTGCTACATGTAGGGGAAAACATGTGGTATCCTAGATAGGAAAATTCATGATCTCAAGAGACAAATGTGCTATACACAGAGGCAGATCTGTTTCCCATCCAAAATCTAGAGAGTCTACCCTTCATGTCACAACTAGCCTCTATCTTCCTCAATCAAAAATCATAATCCAATCACTTTTCCTCTACATATCCATTCTCAAATGATCGCTTTCATCTCATTGACTACCAATAATTTATCCTTCATCAATCCAACAATCATCCTCATCTTTATAGTTACGTCCTTAAATTTGGGATTCTATCCCATCATATATTCCAATCATCCTAATCTGAGCTTAAATCAAATCCCAAGTTGAGCTTTCGTTCATCCACATCCAAGATCTCTTGATATTGAAACAAATATTATGACCCCTTCTTCCACATTCTTCTAATCCATTCCATTTATCTTTTCATCATCTCTCCTTCTAATCATCTATTCCCATATTTTCAATCCATATCCATCAAATCCAACATCATGAATCCTTTTCCTTCATTGATGCAACCAAAAATAGTAATCAAGGGAAATCCCAATTATGTTGATGATAATGAAAGTCTTGTTGATAAAGATGAGTATGATATAGATCCCTTCAATGCTATCATTACTAGTAAGCTTTCCCCAACTATCTTCCAAAATCCAATCAGTAATCCAAGAAATCCCATCATGCCTTCATCCACATCTAATAGTAATCCTTATGCTACCTTTGACAAGGGATATCCATTATCTTTCCCATCCACATATATTCATCATATCCTTCATCTACATCTCGCTCTTATCCATCACCCACATACCCATCTCATTCCACATCCATTTCTCCATGTTCTTCTCCATCCATATCCTCCTATGTCCCCCCATCTTCGCAAAACAATGCTATCACCTTCACCCCTAGTCCAAACCCTCTATATTATTATCCTCCAATGCATGAACCTCATCTACCATCCACATTCTCCTATCTTAATCCACCATCCCAATCTTCCCACCTTAATCCACCATCTGCATTCTCTTATCTTAATCCACCATCCCAATATTCTTACCTTAATTCACCATCCACATTCTCTTATATTAATCCATGATCCCAATCTTCCCACCTTCGTCCACCATCCCAATATTCCTATCTTAATCCACCATCCCAATCTTCCCATCCTAATCCACCACCCCAATATTCCTACCTTAATCCACCATCCATGTCCTCTGATACTAATCCACCACCCACATCCTCTTGTCCCAATCCATCATCCCAATCTTCCCATCCTAATCCTACATCCCCATCCTCCCATCCTAATCCAACATCCACATCTTCCCACTTTAATCCACCATCTCAATATTCATACCTTAATTCCCTATCCACTTTCTCCAACATCAATCCACCATCCATGTCCTCCTATCTTAGTCCACCATCCCAATATTACTACCTTAATCCTCCATCTAATCCTGACCCCCCCACCAATCCTAATCCTCCACCTAATCTTAGTCCTCCATCCAATCCCATCCATTCATCTAATCCTCATCCACAAATCCATAATCCTAGTCCTCCACTCATTCATAATCCTTCATCTACTCCCACCACACCATCTAAGCCTAAAATAAGCAAGTGCCTCATTCCATATGTCATCCAAGGACTTATGACAAGGAAGACATCCCAAAATCCACATCCTAATGTCATGGAGCCATTCCACCTCACTTCACCATGTATGATCACTAGTGATGAGGCCCTTCTCCATCCCACTCCTATCATTACTATTACCACTCCTAATGTCATCCAAACCATTGAAATCGTCCAACCCATTGAATCCATTGAACCCCCATATTCTACTCCTAGAGCCACCAAGACCATCAAAGACACCCAAATCCAATCCACTCCCCCTAGTCCTAGTATCACCAATATCCACTCGCTTGGAATTTGTGAATCCTACATCCTTCCATCCACCCCATTTGAGGAGTTCATCCAACATTCCTCCATCATCACGCCACCCGCACCCATTGAAGCTTTCCAAGATCATGATCCAAAGCATACCAACCTATCTCCTCCTCCACATCAAGATCCTACCATCCCATTCACTCCATCTAAAGATCATATTAGCTCCTCCACTCCATCCTATGATCCCTTTATAAGCCAAGATCCTATCATGCCACCTAATCCCTCTCATGATCCCTTATCAGTCACTCCTCTCAATCAAGATCCTACCATCCCATCATCTCCATCTCATGATCCTTCATTTCCATTTAATCAAGCTATCCCAACACCACTTTTATATCCCGTTGGTACTCTCACATTCATCCATGGTGGTTTACTTGCAAAATAAGAACATGTATACACCACCCATCCTCCTCCACCTAATAATGGACTCACATCATGTTTCTATAATAATAACCATCCTTCCATAAACCAAATGCTCAAGATCATGAACTATCAAGGAAAAGTCTTAGGCCTTCATGAGCAAGGTATATTGGAGCCCATCCATGTCAAAGAACACCCACATGCACAAGGTCTTGGATATAAATCTCAAGACTCACAATCCAAAAATGTTGGTACAACCTCCATACATCCTAAGTGAGCCTCTTCCAAAACAACAATAGGCTCCTCCCATCACTCCACCACACCATCTATCACCATCCCTCCTCCTCCATCATATCACCTCAAAACAACTATCCATATTCCTCCTTCATCCTCCAAATCCATTTTGGGTTCTTATGTCCCTCCATCCACCATCACCCATCTTTCATCTACTACATCTATTTTGGGTCCTTATGTCCCTCCACCTGCCATCACACATCCTCCACATAATAATTCCATTTTGGGACCTTACATCCCAAAATCACCTCCTCCATCTAATCTTCCTCATTCCTTCATCCACCAATCACCTCTTCCTATCTCCTATCATAAAAATCACACTTTCATATTCCCTAATTAGGATCAACAAAGGCACATAACTACACTTCCCCCATCCACACATCATCCCCAAAATCCTACCTCTATCACTCCATTCATATCCTCTCCACATCATCCATCTCCTCACACCTATCCTATTACTATTGGAAGCACTTTGGTTGTCAAAGTAAAAATGCATAAATCCAAACCTCCACATGAATCTAAAGGTCTCCATGTCCCCTTTAAAGGACATAATGAAGAAAATAAAAATCCCATCCAAAAGTCTAATCAACCACAAAGACTACAAAAGCCTGTTAAAAAAAAGATCAAAACCATGTGGATCCCAAAGAAAAAGGATGCAATGCATTCAATTGAAACTTCCATAACAACATCCAAAGTTGCTAATCCAACAACTAATAATTCACATCCTCCATCTCCTAAATCTATTTTGGGTCCTTATGTCCCAAAATTCACTATCCCATCTCCTCCATTATGCCCACATTCTCCATCCATTAATCCTACCATCCTTTCACATCCACCACCATATGTGCCAATGTTGGTCTTGAAAACATTCCCCATCACACATCCACCCCATCATTCCATTTGCACACTTTCCAATATCCCATCTATTATCCCACATATCTCCCACATAAAATCCCTCTTATCCATTCCCTTACATAATCCATCCATCCTTATAAGGTTGTACCAACATCTAGTACTCACTTCAAACATGGGCTCTTATTACTTTATACGACACTTGATGCTTGAGTCCTCCATTTATCTCCTTATCACATGTCTTAAAAATAAATGTATCCACATCCCTATCCTTTTCCATCTCCATCCACGTACTATCCACAAAATATAACAAAATTCAAAAAGTCAAAAATTCAAAAAAAAAGTAAAGAGAAATAATTCGTCCAATGGTGAAAAATTGGAAAACAAGCACCTTGGATGAGTACCATGATGAAAACCTAGAAAATAGGTGTCATGTGTAAATCCCCCATCCATTTTACTTCCACACTTGGGGGCAACTGCATCCCCTTCATCAATCTCCTCCATCCCACCTATCTTACACATCCTACCTATCATCCCATTTATCACAATCCCTCCATCCTCCTTGTAATCTTGATATAGATAGGGGCAAACATATATACATGCTTTGGAAACCTCTTGGCATACATTCCCCTCACCCATACACTATCATATTCCTTATCCTCCCCATCTACCTTCCTTGTCCACCTGTCTTGCTAACATTAATCTCCCTTCCTTATCCATGCATCCTATCCATATATATCTCACTCCCTTATTTTCCCATCCTTCTATCTTCCATCCCTCTTGTCGCATCATACATGACATATCTAGAGTGGGGAATCTCCTTCTTTGTGACATAGTCCTTTTAGAAATCATTCATAAATCCTATCATCCCTTCCATCTCCCCATCCTTATCTTCCCATCTACCCATCCAAGAGAAAATAATTTTCATCTCCCCATCCTCATCTCCTTATCCATCCATTATAGCATCCCTTCCATCCCCCATCCTTATCTCCCTATCCATTCATCCCTATCCTCATTCCATCTCATAATCCCTTGCCATTGGTATCTAGATATAGGCTATCCCATGCAATCTAATGCTATCCATCTCACTATCATCACTCCCACCTTTTTCACACATTTTCCCAATCTCCTATCACCTTTCATCACTCATCTATCCATTGTATCATCCTCCCAATTCATCTTTTGATGATTTGGATAACTATTCCCCTCCTAAGCTTCACACAATCACCACCATCCTATCAACAAGGTCTGTCTTGTTCCATCATATCGGCTCCATCATTGTATCTCCTTCTTATGGTCATCTCATCATCCCTTATCCATTTTCTGTTGTTGGTCTTTTGGTCGAACTACATTGCCCCTTCGCTTTCACATAGGCAAGGTCAATCATTTGATCAGCCCCAGGACATTTGTCCATCTGGTCTTCATCATCCATCTAGGTCTCCATCTTCCTCTTTCCTCTTTATCTATCATCGATCATCAATATTTTTTATTGAACTACAAGGTCTTTGCACTTTCACATAGGAAAGGCTAATCATTGATCAACCCTCGAGACCCTAGGTCTTTAGGGTGTGTCTTGTTGTTATATCATGTCATCAAGCGTGTCCCTACCTACTTGGTTCCTAACAAACAAAATTCATTAGTATCTTGAGGTCCAATTAGTTTGGAGTATCCTAAGTCATGTTGATCACCTAATATATCCTCCATCCCTGGTCTTAATAGGATGTATCCTTCCTAAATCAGACCACATCAATCCCATCCATCTACTAATCCTATTCCAAAGGACATTTGAAATCTATTGTGATATTTTGATGCTTTTGGCATTTTTTCTATCATTTGAGCTTCCTATTATACTTTGTCAAATTTTCCATGATCCGTCATATCATGGTGCAATTTGACAAGTAAACATAGGGGCATATCTTGATCTTCTACGTGATCTTGTCTTCTTGGTTGTAATGAATAGTACCCACCAAGATCCTTGTGGTATTGTGTTACTTTGGGGCATCCTTTGTGTTTTTAGTTTTCCGACATTGGCCCTACCAAAGCCCCCATGACTTTGGAGTGTTGGACTAAACTTTTATTTGTTGTGTCCATCCCATGCATGTGATACAGAGTCACCTTGGTTCCTCATACCCTAGTGCATAGTATCTCATGCTATATCAAATTAAGTACTCACTACATGGAAATTTTTATATGGTGCTCCTAATCCATCTTCCCATCCACTCACCATTATTTTTCTCATCCGTTCATCCTTTATCATCCTCATTGTCATTGGGATATATCCTTCCCTATCCCTTTGTATTGTTTTAGGATATATCATTCCCTCATCATCATCATTGGGATGTATCCTTCCCTATCATTTTGTGTTGTTTTGGTATGTATCCTTCCCTCATCAACAACACTCTCATCATCATCATTGGGATGTATCCTTCCCGATCCTTTTGTGTTGTTTTGGGATGTATCCTTCCCTCATCAACAACACTCTTATCATCATCATTGGGATGCATCCTTCCCTATACTTGTGTTGCTTTGGGATATATCATTCCCTCATCAACAAAATTCCATCCATCGTCAACCAATTTTGGCTTGTACCTTTACTAGGGAAACATCACCTTTTTCCTTAAATCCATTTGTGCTTGCTTGCTTCCCATCTATCCTTGCATCATCTCATCCATTTCAAGAGCACACTTGTGTTCTCTTGAACCCACATGTCCTCTAGAGGGGGCATCCTCAATCCCTAATCTTTATATTCAATCCCATCATCCACTTCTTCCTAGTCACTCCTTTGATGACTGGGGCATCTTTCCCAATCTAACCATCTTCTTCTTGGTGCTATTTTTAAGTCGAGAGGCTTCTTACACTCACATCAACAAGTATGTGTACATTTTTTCTTTCACCCATTTAAATTGATGTTTACTAACCCATCGCAAAGTAAAGTATTTATCAATAGATTTATGCTTTTAAATCAGATTTTAAAGTAGTTTACATACATCAAAAATTTCCTTGTTTTAGACAAGATAATCTTGAATATTTTTTTAATATCAATTTAGAATTTTTATTTAATTCAAATATTATATTTAAGTTTTTTTTATATATAAGCTTTAAAAGCATGCATTATCATCATCTTTTTATAGTTTTACTATATATGGTATTAAAAAGGAAATATAATATATTATTCTAATTTATAATAGTAATATATATCATTTAATAATATTTGCTATGGAAATACATATTAATTTACAATATTTTCATGCTTTTATAATTAGCCGATAGGCTCTTTATTGTGGGTTTTTCCCATCAGAATTGTCTCATGCCTGGAAATTAGCGCCATAAGATATCTCACCCTTGACTAAATTTGACATGGAAGTCTCACGGACATTCACTTCCACCCTTGACTGAAGAAATACACTTCACATTCACTTCCACCCCTCACTGAAATTGGCAATGGAAGTCTCACAGGAATACAAAATTGCACTTCACATTCACTTCACATGGCTTACCCTTTTTTTAACAACACCTCCTCTTTCAATTTCCCTACAAAAAATCAACACTTAAACTGCACTTTCACCACCATTATGCTTTTAAAAAGCTCTCGTCTCATTTACTATCATTATTCTTTTGTCATTAAGAATTGATTGAAGCAATAACTGAAAGAATCTTGAGGTAAATCATTTGCAATAGTTTCTGTTTGTTTTTTCTATTGTTTAAAATTACATAACTATTTGGATCTAGAACCTTGCAATCAAGATTCTAATCACCTTTCTGATTCCTTCTCTTTTTCTTTATTTGGGGTGAAACTAATGAACCTTCCACTTCAATTTTCATTTGTTTAATGTCTTTTTGGTATAGTGTTGAAGAAAAATGGGTTCTCTGGGTTTTTTTTATGTTTTTTCTGTATAGTTTTGGAGAAAAGGTTTTTTGAGGTTTGTTACAAGAATTCTAACATAATTTTGGAGAAAAATGGGTTCTCTGGGGTTTTTCTTAAGTCTTTTTGGTATAATTTTGGAGGAAATGAGCTCTCTAGGGTTTATTATATGTTTTTTTGGTATAGTTTTGGAGAAAAAACATTCACCAAGGCAGGACAATTGGGCGTTTACTATTCATAGTGCTAGAGACTATATCCATAGCTGAGTTTGAATCTCAGTAATTTATTAATAAGTACGGGTCAACAAATAGACCCTAAGCCTAGCAAGATCAATGTGAAAATCAATTAAGCAGATCTGGAATGTATTTTTATTTTTAATTGATTACCTTTCAAAACAAGCATTGGGATTTGAGTAGATATTATTTTTCTTTTATTTCTTGGAAGACTATTTGATTGAATATAAAGAGTACTTTGCAAGAAATTTTTTGGGGTTTAGTATTTGTACTTCCTTAAGTGATGTCTACTGGCTATACTTACAAGTTATATTGACATATTTTGTTTATATGCCAACAATAATATTATTATTTTTCAGTACTTTTTTTCTTTTGGGTTGCTTGTATTTTTATGCCAAGGAGTTCTCCTTAGCAAGATTCTATGTTGCACAAAATCTATTTCAAATTACGGTTGAAAGAAAGGGCTTGAAAAAACTTAAGGAAGTAGGTGTATTTCTAATTATGTGAATTTTTTTTGTGTTGTATTAATTATGGGAGAATGAGTAATTGTCTTGCAAAGGAAGAACTAGGGTTTTAAATCTCTTCATAGAGGTCAACTTTGTTGTTGTAATTTCTCCAATTTCTCCAAATGAGTAACTTTACTTTCTTTAAATTTAATAGAGGGTTTAGAGGCATTGGTCTGATAGCATATGTTCCAATTTTTTTCTTGTTGAAGTTTCTCAATATTTGTGTGATTATCTCTTTCCAAAATCCTTAGTATTTTGTGGTAGTCTCTAAAAAAATTGTCTCCTAATAATTGTTGGAAAAGGTGTATTGCTCTTGTTCTAACTTTAGAAACTCTAATTGATTTCGATTGACACTTCAAATAGAATTATTTTGTTATCACATAGATTATGCTTTCTATCCCGAAAAGAGTACTTAGAGAATTAATATTTAGATTTTTCTATTTTTTTCCCTTACAGAACTTGAGTTTTACAAATATGTATCTAGAAGTTTGCAGAAAATATTTCCCAACAGATTTTTATTTAGGTAGAAGTTAACTATAATCAGCGTACATAGTATTTCTCTCATTGAAGTTTGACTCTTTTTGCAACAAATGGTAAAGATTACAAAATATATACATGGAAAGCCTAAGGAACCATAATGGTTTACATGCACATCGGATGCATCATTTAATGTAAGTGACAATGAGAGCAACCTAATAGGAGAATACATTTGACTATGTAATTAAGGTCTAAATACTGTTATAAATTTTAGGATAACCATGTCTGTATGATTTCATTCAATGTTGTGTTTGAGATGAAGGAAAAATCTCTTCATTCTTTGGAGAGTTTGACAAGCGCTTTGCTAAACTCAAACTAGCAAATGAAAAATAGCATAAGTATAGTTCAAGGGAATGATTTTTCCAACTTAGCATGAAAATCCTCAACACTAGCCATCTACTGTAGATTCCAAACATACTTACAAAACATTGAGAGAATATGTTTCTCAACCAATTTTGGTGAAATAAACTTCATGTGAAATCCATACCAATGATAGTAACCCATGTTACTTATCAATTTTCTAATGGTGAATAATTGTTGTTAAAACAAATGGAGCAGAAGTCACCTTCTTTTGCAATTTTATGTTAGTTGAATTTCCCTTCTATTTCCTAATACTTCAAAAGAAATTATTTGAAAAAATATTTTCTTAGCAAGTCTCATATGATCTTTAAAATCCAGGCTTTCTCATGCAAAGCAACTTGGTAAAGTTATGATGGTAGTTTGCATGTTTAATTCTTCCAAAATACATTTATATATGACTTGAGTTGTCTGCATGAAATATGAAACATTCATATCAAGATATTGAGATCCAATAGGATCATTAGAAAAGTTAAGTGTAGAAACTATTTTAGCTGATTGAAAAATAGATATTGGGTGTTTTCTATTGTTGGTGTGTCTGCATCTTGGTTTCGAGTTTGTTGTTGGTGTTTGTTGGTGTTATTGTTTCTTTGTTTCTTGTGCTTTTATCTCTTCTTTCTTGGTGTCTACGAGTTGGGTTTGAATATTTTTGAAAGAAAATGCATGTGAAAACCATACCTGTGACAATAACCCTTATTACTTATCAATTTTCTAATGGCCAATAATTGTTGTTAAAACAAATGGAGCAAAAGTCACCGTCTTTTGCAATTTTATGTTGGTTGAATTTCCCTTCTGTTTCCAAATACTTCAAAAGCAACTATTTGAAAATATATTTTCTCAGCAAGTCTCATATGATCTTCTTCAAAATCTAGGCTTTCTCATGCAAAGCAACTTGGTAAAGTTATTATGGTAGTTTGCATGTTTCTTCAACAATTAGCTCAAAATAGCTAATCCACCCATACCTGAAGTGGAAGAGGGTTTCTCTGTTTGTTCATAGGACTAAGGACTACAACCAAGAAGAGAAAATAAGACAATTTTTTTAATTTTGTACTCCTCTAATCAAGGTTTCCCTCCTTAAGTTCATCCTGCCTAATTTAAAATGCAACAGTGTTCTAATACATATATATTGTGTTAGTGTGATTTCTCAAAAAATAGAAGACTATAATGAGGAAGGAAAATATTATTTTTGATTACTTTGTGCAACAATGTTCATTTGCAAACCATAGGAGTGTAGAGAAAATAAGTTATTTTATCATTTTATACTTTCTCAAACAAGGATTTTGTTCTTGGCTTCATTCTGTTCAATCTTGAATGAAGCATTGTTTCAATACATATGTAGTGAGTTAATCTGAGTGTGCATTGAAAAAAAAAAGGAGTCTATCATTTATTTTGTACCCTTCCAATCAAGGCCTTCCTTAATGGCTTCATCCTCTAGCTTAAAAGAAAAAAATGTAGAAATATTTGTCACAAATCATCCTCATAACAATAACCTCATATTTTCTCTTAGCTTGTGAACCTACATCATCATAATTACAGCTCTAGACATGCAAGTTTCAATGTAGTTCTGATTGTAACCAGGTATATGGGTGGTTGTTGTAACCATACATATGGGTGGTCGTAGCTCTAGATGCATGATAGTTAGATTTAAACATTATTGGTTGTTATTCTGAGGTACACATCAGTTTCAACACACAATTATGCATTGGCTGCATTGTATTCACCAAACAATGTTCAGTATTTCTTGATGTTTTTTTCTTTGATCATCAAAATTGTTGATATTGGGATATAACACAACTCTAATTGGAGGAATATTAGGAAATTTATGATCCTATGTATTATTTAGAATCTGATTCTCGTAGTTCAAAGATTATGGTAATGAGGTATTGTCTCATCTGAACTGATGTTGCTACCAGCAAGACTTGCTTTCTTGTTTTGTAATTAGTTTTCTCAAATTAAGAGGGATCTTTATGTAAGCAGTCATATAAATTTTCATGTTTTAGTATATAAATATTTTTATTTGGAAGGCATGGGACTTGAGATGTAACTATGACTGAGGTGGTAGCTATCCTAGAAGGAATTAGAAACACATTTGTAAAAATGCCTGGTACTTCCAAATTATCATCAAATTCGTTATCTTCATTGGAAAACCTAAGCCTTTTAAGAAATGATGCCCAAGCATTTGAAATCAAAATTTTTGCTACAATTTAGAAGGAATCAAGCCTAAAATTAAGTAGGCATTGACTTAAACAATAAAAGACCTAAGAATATAGTGAAGGTATCAATGGAATTTCTCATTTCTCCACCAGAGTTCTTATTTGGGTTTGATTTCATTTGAAATTTATATTCAGTATTCTAGTTTGATTGAGCAAGTAGATGATTGAAATCTTCTAGAGTCAACTATGTTACTTTGATTTACATATGTAAATTCCCTTGGCTTTTTTTTAATTGTAAATGATCCAATTTTTTTAAAGCACTGAGCAACTTTCACCAGTATTCACTTTTTTTTAGTTTCTTTTTTTTTATTCAAACTTTTAAGAAACAAGAGGAGAATGATGTAAACCAATTCACCACTGAATTAGGGGTCAACTAGATGTTTTTTCTTATACTGGTTAGTTTTTCTAAGATTTTAGAAGAAATTTTATATACTAATTCTAGCAGTTGGTTGTAACTACTTAGTCCTTTGTGGGGTTAGAGAAATAGCTATTTTTTACATGATATTTTTAAATTTATGAGTATATCAATAATTCTTTACTGATTGATGCCTTCTGGGACTATATATAACAACACATGATTGTAAAATGAGGGATGGATAGATAGTTTGAAGATTATCCCTTTTTATGATATAAACAAATAGATGTTTTGTGTTGCAGGAATCATCTTTAGCTGCAACTTTATTCGGTGTTCACTTAGTTTTGTTGTAAGTCCAAGTTAATGAATTAAGTCATTCACTATATTTTCATTATCTCCTACTATCTTTGATGTTGCATATGGTCTTGAGTAATAATTTCCAGAACAGGGTAATCTCAAAAAATTTAAGATGTAGATTAGTGATAAGAAGTGTTTGCATCATAAATTGAAAAAGAAATCTCATATGTCATGTCAAGTCAAAGAGGGGCTTGACTTTAGCCTTAAAAAGTGATTTTTAAGGGATGGTTTCATGCCTCTACTTAACCAAGGTTTTGTTTTCTTTAATGGAGTTGTTCTCTATGTAAAATTATAATTAAGCATAATAGGATATTTATAAAAAAATATAATAATGTAGATTGTAATTACATTAGTAAATAGGGATGGCTTAAATTATATAGTCATTGCTTAATGAAAAAAGTAATTTTTTGATAAATATTAATTTTGTAAAGTTTAAATGATAAAAAAATTAGAATCCAAACATACTTACAAAACATAGAGAGAATATGTTTCTCAAACAATCTTGGTGAAAGAAAGTGCATGTGAAATCCATACCAATGACAGTAGCCCCTGTTACTTATCAATTTTCTAATGGAAAATAATAGGAGAATACATTTTACTATGTAATTAAGGTCTGAATACTATTATAAATTTTAGGATAACCATATCTATATGATTTCATTCAATGTCATGTTTGAGATGAAGTAAAAAGCTCTTCATTCTCTGGAGAGTTCGACAAGAGCTCTTCCAAACTCAAACTAGAAAATGAAAAATAGCATAAGTATAGTTCAAGAGAATTATTTTTCCAACTCAACATGACAATCCTCAACACTAGCCATCTATTGTAGATTCCAAACACACTTAAAAAAAATTGAGAGAATTTGTTTCTTAACCAATATTGGTGAAAGAAAGTGCATGTGAAAACCATACCAGTGACACTAACCCCTATTACTTATCAGTTTTCTAATGGCCAATAATTGTCAATAAAAAAAATGGAGTAGAAGTAACCTTCTTTTGCAATTTTATGTTAGTTGAATTTCCCTTCTGTTTCCCAATACTTCAAAAGCAATTATTTGAAAATATATTTTCTTAGCAAGTCTCATATGATCTTCTTCAAAATCCAGGCTTTCTCATGCAAAGCAACTTGGTAAAGCTATGATGGTAGTTTGAATGTTTAATTCTTCCAAAAGACATTTATAGATTACTTGAGTTGTATGCATGCAATCTAAAACATTCATATCAACATATTGAGATCCAACATGATCATTAGAAAAGTTAAAGTGTATAAGCCATTTTAGATGACTTTAGTTGTTTGAATGTTTTTCTCTTTTTGTTAACTGTCTCTATTTTGACAATAATATTTCTAACACTTCATTTTTTACTTTCCTTTTTGTTAATTCTTAATTTTACATTTATTTGTTGTTTGTAGCTATCTCTACATTATTGACTACAAATGCAATCAAGATTATGAATGATGGAAATACAGGCTTGGATCCTCATCTCCAAGTATTAGCTACCTCAAACTTTGGTCGTGGTCCTAAGAGAAACAATCAATATAGAATAGACCTTTCTAATGGAGAGCATAAACAAAGAGCTTCATTGCCAAAAAAGTGCAACCACTATATAACTTCTAAGAAAATTCACGAGGGATCTATAATACAACTAACAAAATACAATTGTCCCATCATTTGCAGTTCAAGGTTAGTATATAGGTTCAATATTATTTCTATACCTTATGATTAACTTTCCAATTTCTATAATATATTGCTAATTATATGTTTACTTACAATTATGTAGGTGGATTATCATTTCACAACTAGAGCTTGCATGTACGGATCATGCCATCATTGGTGAACCTATCTTCCTATTTCCAAAGCAAGAGGAACATCTACAAAACAATGTTACAAATACATTTGATTATCATGTATCACTAACAACCCCAAACTCTAAAAAAATGTTGTTTGGCATAGACTCATCTCAATCTAGGAAGGATGTATCTATTAACATCAGTCCTATCAAAAGTTTGAACCCTTTTCAAACAAAGTGGACTATCAAAGGCCGTGTCACTATAAAAAAAGAAATCCACCAGTACATGAATCAAAAGGGAAGTGGACAAGTTTTCAACCTTGATATTATAGATAGTGAACACATAGAAACACGTTTCACTTGCTTCAATGAAGCTGTAGATATTCATTATGCAAACATTAATATTGGATCTATATATTCATTAGCTGATGGGACCATTAAATCTGATAATAAGCTTTACAACAAGCTAAATAGTGGAATAGAGATCACCTTAGTGGTTGAATCCAAGGTGATACTCTATGAAGATGACCTCTCTATTCCAAAACATCAATTCTCTTTCACACCTATCAAGGAAATTGTGAGTAAGAGTAATAATTTAGTTGTTGATGTTATTGGAATTGTTGTTTGTGTATATCCAAGCTCTACAATAAGGAGGGATGGTACAGAGGTTTTGAGGTGGAGCATCAAGTTATTAGATATGTCTACATCAACTATAAATGTAGCTTTATGGGGACCAACAACTCAGAAAGAAGGTAGTAAACTTCAACACATGTACCACTCAAAGCAAACCATTGTTCTAGATATTAAAAATAGACATGTTTCTCACTATAATAGAAAGGTAATAAGCACATTTGTAACTACACACCTATCCATAGACCCTGATATAAAAGAATAAAAATAACTTAAAACTTGGTATGCATAGAATGGGGCTAATATTGTACCTTCCTCCACAAAGCTTGATGATATGCCTCCTATTATCACAAGAATGAAAATTGCAAACATTTGAGAACAATCAAAAAAAATAATATAACCCATCCAATTCATTGCAAAGGAAACAATATTGTTCATCAAATCTAACTCCTTCTATTATCTAGCTTGTTCTCTTCAATCAGGTGCAAAACAATGTAAGAAAAGGGTTATTCAAAATGAAGAAGATAAATGGTATTGCTCAAAATGTGCAGCAACATTTCTAGATTGCAATTATAGGTTCATACTTAAAGTGAAACTAGAGGATCACATGGATACAATATGAGTAGTTTCATTTGATGAGATAACAAAAAAAGTCATGGGTATGTCTACTCAAGAACTATATACACTGCAATTCAATCATGAGGCCGAAATAAGTACTGAAGATGTAATAAAAAGTGTTATCCTTACATAATTCTTATTGACACTGTCATGCAAAAATAAGACATACAATAATGAAGAGCATTTGAAAGCAACAATCATTAAAGTTGATAAGATATATTTTATTGCAGCGAGTAATTTCTTGCTTTCTAAAATCAATGAGATGCCGAATGATATGAACTAGGAATACATTCCTTATTTTCTGAAAAATAGTGTATATATTCGTGTACTTGTAAATATTATTTTACTGTTATGTCTGTAGACACCTAAATTTGGACACCTACATTTGTCAAAATTTATCCCTTTTCATCTAAATATCCTCTTATTTGCATTAATTAAGTAATATTGCTATTATTTAATTAATATCCTTAAATTCCTCTAAATCCCTAAGGTATTTGGTTGAATAATTAAATACCTTACCCTTTATTCCTTTCCTTCAAGGAATTAAATAAATAATCCATTTATTTAATTCCCTTTATCTCCCATCCACTCACCTAATCCTAATCCACCTCCTAATCCCATCATTAGGGATGTGCAAATTTCTAATCCATGATTAGGATGTGTCACATCCTTCAACTTTTGCAAGTTGGCCCCTAATCCTCATTAGCCACCTAACCCTTCTCTAATCCCTCATCAACTTGTCTAATTGCCCCCTTTAGTCAACTCTTCCCATCTCCCAAGGAATTTTTAATTCCCTTTTGTCTTCCCTAAGGGTCTTCCCTCTTTTTTGAGGAATTTTTAATTCCTCTCTCATCTCCCTCCTTTTATTTTTCTCCCAATGGAATTTTTAATTCCTATTGATCTCCACCCTTGATCTTTTTCCCTCTATCAATCTCCACCGTCCATTTGATCTCTCTAGGTTTGGCTAACACTTAATTCTTCTTCTTGATCTCTCTTCCTCTCAAGCATTCATCCAAACTTAACCTTAAGCATTCATCCTATCAATCTCTCCATCTCACACCACTATCTTGCATCCATAGCCAAAAACCCTTCATCTTTTCATCCAAATTGACCTACAACAAGTCGTTATGCTGCCAAAATTGACACAGAGCACACATATCGACCACCAACTATGGAAAAAAACTCCATCAAGCTCAAACAAGGTAAAAATAGGTTTCATTGTCTTTTTCAAGTTTGAGTTTCATCTTAAGCCCTAATCTTGAGGTGTTGTTTTGTGTTATTTTCCTTTTGTATTTCGTTTCGTTTTACATCATTTTAGGTTAGAAAAACACATTGCACACATTTCTGGCATGCTCAATGGGACTCACAAAATGGGTTTGTTCTTTCACGTTCTCTGTTGTTTGAAGTTTTGCAGGTTCAAGTTTGCATACAAGGGTGAATTTGCACCTCATAGGGGTGAGTTTTATTCATAAATAAGTGAATCTACATCAAAAGGGGAAAACCTGCTTAGAATAGGGGTGAATTTGCATCTCAGTTTAAGGGATAGGAAAATTTTCTCCTAAAATAGGTGAATCTGCTTCAAAAATAGGTGAAATTTCTCACAAAACAGGAAAAATTACTCACAAAACAGGTAAAAAATATCCGAAGCAAATTCGTCCAGCTACACAAAACAGGAAAATTTGCTACTAGTTTGGGCGAATTTTCTCTTAAGAATAACCAAAGTTGCTCTTGAAAGGGGTGAATTTGATCAATAAGATAGGTGAATTTGCCTCATATAGAGGCAAATATGAGGTAAACCTGAGACCTGAATTTTCTATTTTCAACATCGTTTTGGTTTTGTTTTCAAGTACTAATCAGCTAACTCGTCTATTTGTGATTGTTCCCTTCTTTTTCTAACATTTTGTGCAACTATCTCTCATTTGTCCAAGATCGACAGTTGGAAACTATTAACGCATTGTTTGTAGAACAATCGGTCCAAGATCTTTAGGTAGTTTGTTTGTCATTTATCCATACCAACTAGGCACACATAGCTCTAATTAGAGGGTCAATTAACCTTCCTTGCTATGTTTGTGAGTGGGTTGTTGATGTATCCAATCCCCTTGTGCCATTTGGTGATCTTGGGTGATGAGAAATCATAGTTCATTCTAGTCCACTTGTGTCTACCTAGGAGGTGCTAGTACTCTAAGCTCTCCCCTGGCACTATGTGTGAGCCTGGGGACCATCTGAAATGTCTAGTATCTTCTTCCCTTAGCATGACCTGCCTAGGATTTCATCACTTGTAGGACAATCCCAACCACGTGTTACCGATGGGGTATATAAAGGGGGAGAGCCAAAGTTGTACTCCAATCTAGTCGCATCATGTTTGGTAGAGCGTTGAAGCTAGGTAATACCTAGATAAGACGCGAAGAGTTGGTTTGAGTTTCCAATACCTCATTGGGGCTCCCAACTCATGCTTGTGATTGGTTGGTGTTCATGATTGTGCTTCACGTACCATGTGTATATCGAGGACTCCCTAGATCACCTTGTTTTTCCTAAATAGAGACACTTCTAGGATTGTGTTGCCTAGTGTGCTTTCTTTGTGCTATACCAGTGTTTTTCATTTTCAGTTGAGTTAGCCTTGGCCTTCTATTTGTTGTTTGTCATGCTTTCCATACTTTGGCATAGTCAGTCATTTTGCATCCTAGTCTAGTCTAGGTCATCCATTTGGGTGAATTCATCTTTGTCAGAGGTGAATTTTCCTATGGGTCACTGTTTAGGGGACCCCCATTTCATCCATTTTCTGAAACAGGCGAGTCTGTTCGAGTCGTTTCATCATTCATTTTTCATCGAATTCATCTATTTTCATAGAACAGGTGAATTATCCCTTGTCAGGGGAAATCTCATTCTCCATTTGAGTCATTTCGTTAGTCATCCTTTGTGAAATTCACCTATTTTCACTGAATAGGTGAATTTTCCCCCTTCAGAGGTGAACCTACTTTCATTCTAAGTCTGTCCATTCATTTTTCCCTTCAACATGCTAAATTCACCCATTCTCTAAGAACAGGTGAATTTTCCACATCCTTGAGTGAATTTTCCATTAGTTTGGGTGAATTTTCTCCCTGAACAACCAATCTTGTCTTCCGTTTAAATCCCCATCTCTCTGATTTCAGGTTTAGTCGATTCCATTCATCTGTTAGGGGAGTTCGTTCATCCATTAGGAGAGTGCATTCATCCATCAGGGGAGTCCATTCATCCATTAGGAGAGTCCATCTTTCAGTTAGGTGAGGCCATTTGTTTGTTCACTGAGTCCATTTTTCCATCAAGTGAGCTAGTTTGCCCATTAGGCAATCTTGTTTTCAGGTGAATCTATCCCTGTCTATCCCATTCAAGAAATAGGTGAGGTTGCTATCCCATTAGGTGATCTTGGAATTCAAATCTACCTCTTTCCTTGAGTTTGGGCAAGTTTTCTAGCTATTTGGGAGAATTTGCATCTATCTGAGCGAATCTGCATCTATTTGGGAAAAATTGCAGCTGTTTAGGAAACCCTGTAATCAATTTAGGAAAACTTGCAATCATTTTGGGAAAATTTTCCTAGCAAGTTCACCTGTTCCTTGTGTCATTTGAAGTCTGGCTAAACCTGTTGTCAGTTTGAGTGAATTTTCCTAGTAAAGTCTCCTGTTTCTTGTGTCATCTGAGTCTAGAAAAACCTAATGTCAGTTTGGGTGAATTTTCCTAGCAAAATTCACCTGTTCCTTAGGTCCTTTGAAGTTTGGGTGAACCTGCTCCTTGTTTGGGTGAATTTGTCAGGTTTTGGATGAATTTTCATTGCAAATTTTCCTATTCCTTTTGTCAGCCACAGTTTTGGTGAATTTTCCTTTACAGATAGGCTAATTTACTTCATCATCCCTAAACAGGTGAATTTTCCTTCACACAGGTGAATTTTCCTTAGAATGGATCTTCATTTGTCTTCTCGTCATCGTCGTTCCCCTCCGTCAACACTTTCTAAAAGTTATCATTTCTTCAACCAAATCACATATGTGCTTCTTAGAACATATCTAGATTGCATTTCCATCATCGGTTCATCGATCCCAATCACCTAGATAAACTTCATTTTAGGGGTTTTGATATAGTAGAAACTTCTGGAGGCCATAAATTTTGACTTAGATGTCCGTTTGGGCTAAAATTTTATGGGTGGATGCATTATGAGGTGGCATGTGGATTCCCAACTGACCATTAGTTGGTTGGCCCCCATTTCAATACTTTTTTGGGGCCTGAAACTTTCATCTTGACCCTCAAAGCAATAATTTAGTGTTTTTTTTCTAGTTTTTAAAAAGTCATTCTTGTTAATAACTCAGAACTCATGTTTTGGATTTAGGATGTTAGTTGGAAATTAATCCTACCTTAGTTTTTGGAATTTTTTGGGAAAAAACTAGACTCTCAAAGATATGCATGTGAAATTACCTAAAATGACAAAATTTGACAATTTTTAAAAATTGCCAAATCTAGTAAAATTTGATTGTCAGCATCTTACGTCATCTAGTTAAAACCCCTAAACTTGGTTTAGAATCAATCTCATCACATCCTCTAATCATCCTAATCTGAGCTTCAATCCAATCCTAATATGAGATTTAATCCAATCCCAATCTAAGCTTAACCTAAATCCTAATTTGAGCTTTAGTCCATTGCCATCCAAGATCTTTTGATATTGAAAAAAATCTTAAGATCCCTTCTTCCATCTTCTTCCAATCCATCCTTTATATCTTTTCATCATATTTTATTTCCTTCTAATCATCTATTCCCATACCTTCAATCCATATCCATCTCATCTAACATCATGAATCTTCATCCTTCATCAATGCAACCAAAAATAGTAATCAAGGGGAATCCTAATTACGTTGATGATGATAATGAGAGTCTTGTTGATCATGATGTATATGAAATAGGTCCCCTTGATGATATTGTTTCTAGTAAGCTTTCCCCAGCTGATTTCCAAAATCCAATCACCCCTCCAAGCTATCCTATCATGCCTTCATCCACACCTAATAACAATCCTTATGCTACCTTTGACAAGGGATATCCATTAACTTCCTCGCCCACATCCCCATCATATCCTTCCTCTACATCATCTTCTTACCCAACATACATATTATTTTATCCCAATCCAATATCCCAATATCCCTATTATGATCCCCCTTCCACGTATTCTTACTACAATCCACCATCCCAGTATCTTTATTACAATCCACCATCCGCATCCACTTTTCCTAATCAATCATCCCTATCACCCTATCCCAATCCTTCATACCAATCTACCCATCCTAATCAAGCATTCACACCTTCTTAACTTAATCCTACATCCCCATCAACCTATCCTAATCCAACATTTATGTCTTCCTATCCTAATCCAACATCCACATCTTCCTATCCTAATCCAACATCCATGTCTTCCTATCCTAATCCAACATCATCATCTTCCTATCCTAATCCAACATCCACATCTTCCTATCCTAATCCACCATCCCAACCTTCCTTTCCTTATTATCCCAATACCTCTACTATAATCCACCATCCTCCTATCTTAATCCATTTCCCGTGTCCTCTTGTCCCAATCCACTACCCACATCCTCTTATCCTAATCCATCCTCATGTTCTAATACACCACCTGTATCCTCTTGTCCCAACCCACCACTTGTATCTTCTTGTCCTAATACACTGTCCCAATCCTCCCATCCAAATCCTCTATCCCAATACCTCTACTACAATCCACCACCCACACCATCTTGTCCTAATCCACCATACATATCCTCTTATGTCACTCTATCTTCCATTCCACCATGTCCTAATCCTCCACCTACTATTAGTCCTCCCTCCAATACTATTCCTCCATCTAATCCTAATTCACCAATCCTTAATCCTAGTCCTCCACCCATTCATAATCCTTCATCTACTCCTACCACACCATCTAATCCTACAATAAGAAAGAACCTCATCCCAGATGTCATTTAAGGACTTATGGCAGAGAATACATCCCCAAATCCACATCTTAATTTCATGGAGCCATGCCAACCCACTCCCCCATGTGCGGTCACTAGTGATGAGACTCTTCTCTATCCCACACCTATTATTACTATTACCATCCCTAACACCACCCAAACTGTTGAAACCGTCAAACCCATTGAATCCATTGAACCCCTATCTCCTACTCCAAGAGCCACTGAACCCATCAAAGATAACCAAACCCAACCACCATCTTCTACTCCTATATCCACTCCATCCAATGAAGAAACTCAAGTCCAATCCACTCCTCCCACTCCTAGTATCACCAAAATCCATTCCCATGAACTTCATGAATTCTCCATCCTTCCATCTCCATCATTTGGGTAGTCCCTCCAACACTCCATCATCATGCTACCCATATAGGATGAGTCATACCAAGAGCTTGATCCAAAGCATATTGACATATCCCCTCCTCCACATCAAGATCCTGCCATCCTATCTACTCCACCTCAAGATCATAGTCCCCCATCCATTCCATCCCATGATTCCCTTGACACTCAAGATCCAACCACTCCATCTCATGAGCCCTTATCATCCGCTGCCACAAATTCAGATCCTAGTATATCACCTAATCCCTCTCCTGATCCCTTACCACTCATTCCTCCCGATCAAGATGTTGCTACCCCATCATCTCCATCTCATGATCCTCCATCACCTCTTAACCCTACTATCCCCACACCACTTTTGTATTCCCTCATTACTCTCACATTCATCCATGGTGGTTTCCTTACAGAAGAGGAACCGAGCATATACACCACCCATCCTCCTCCAGCTAATAATGGACTCACATCATTCTTCCAAAATAACAAGCGTCCTACTATAAATCGAATGCTCAAGATCATGAACTATCAAGGAAAAGGTTTAGGCCTTCATGAGCAAGGTATTTTGGAGCCCATCCACATCAAAGAAAATCCATGTACATAAGGTCTTGGATATATCTCCCAAGACTCACAATCCACAAATGTTGGTACAACCTCTATACATCCTAAGTGAGCCTCTTGCAAAAGAATAATAGTCTCTTCACATCGCTCCACCAAGCCATTTTCCTCCATCCCCCTCCATCGTATCACCTCAAAACAACCATCCATATTCCTCCTTCATCTCCCGAATCCATTTTGGGTCCTTATGTCTCTCCATCCACCATCTCCCATCCTTCATCTACTCCATCTATTTTGGGTCCTTATGTCCTTCCATCCAAAATCACACATCCTCCAGGTACTAAGTCCATTTTGGGTCCCTATATCCAAAAATCACCTCTTCCATCTCATACTATTCATTTGTTTATCCATCCATCACCTATCCCTATCACCCATCATAAACATCCCAATCTCATGTTCCCTAATTAGGATCAACAAAGGCATGTACCTACACATCCTCCATCCACATATCATCCTCAAAATCCTATCTCCATCACTCCATTCATGTTTCCTCCACATAATCCATCTCCTTACACTCATCCCATTGCTATTGGAATCACTTTGGATACCAAAGTAAAAATGCATAAATCTAAACATCCACATGACTCTAAAGCTCCTTGTGTCTCCTTAAAAAGACATTTTGAAGAAAATAAAAAATAAAATCCAAAATCCAAATCAAATCCATAGGCCACAATGACCCACCAAAGAAAAAATCAAAACCATGTGGATCCCAAAGAAAAAAGATGCAATGCCTTCAAGTGAAAACTCTATAACAACATCGAAAGTTGCTAATCCAAAATCTAATCATACACACCCTCCATCTCCTAAATCTATTTTGGGTCCCTATGTCCCAAAATTCACCATCCCATCTCCTCCATTATCCCCACATCATCCATCCACTAATCCTCCTATCCTTTCACATCCACCACCATATGTGCCAATGTTGGTCCTGAAAACATTACCCCATCACACACCTAACCCATCATTCCATCCATACACTTTCCAACATCCATCCATTATCCCACATATCTCCCTCATCCAATCCCTTTGATCCATTCCCTTGCATAATCCATCCATCTTCATAATCTTGGTTGTACCAACATCCGATAGTCACTTCAAACATGGGCTCTTATTATCTCATACAAAACTTGATGTTTCAATACTCCACCCATCTCCTCATCACATATCTTCTAAATCCACTTATCCACATCCCTATCCTTATCCATCTCTATTTGCATACTATCCAAAAAACAAAAAATAAAAATAAAAATAATGGTAAAGAGAAATAATTCATCCAATGGTGAAAACTTGGCAAACAAGTGCCTTGGATAAGTACCATGATGAAAACCTAGAAAATAGGAATCATGTGTAAATCCCCCATCCAGTTTACTTCCACACTTGGGGGCAACTGCATCCCCTTCACCCATCTCCTCCATCCCACCTATCCTCCACATCCTACCTATCATATCCCATTTATCCCAATCTCTCCATCCTCCTTGCGATCTTGATATAGACATGGGTAAACATATATACATGCTTTGGACACCTCTCAACATCCATTCCCTTCATCCATACACTATTGTATTCCTTTCCCACATCCATCTACCTTCATTGTCCACCAGTCATGCTACCATCAATTTCCATTCCTTTTCCTCCTATTCATATCCATTTCACTCCCTTATTTTCCCATCCTTCTATCTACCATCCCTCTTTCCTCATCACACATGACATATCTGGAGCAGGCCATCTCCTTCTTTGTGACATAGTCATTGGAGACATCATTCATCGATCCTATCATCCCTTCCATCTCCCTATCCTTATCTTCCCACCTACCCATCCAAGAGAAAATCCTTTCAATCTTCCCATCCCTCAATCCACTAATCCTTTTCCATCTCCCCATCCTTATCTCCCTATCCATTCATCTCTATCCTCATTCCATCTCATAATCCCTTGTCATTGGTATCTAGCTATAGGCTTCTCCTCATGCAACCCAATTCCATCTATCTCATCATCATCACTCCCACTCCTTTCACACATCTTTCTAATCTCTTATCACTTTTCATCACTCATCTCTCCATCATATCATCCTCCCAATTCACTTTTTGATGATTTGGATAACTATCCCATCCCTGAGCTTCACCTAATCCACATATTATTCATATCACCACTATCCTATCCAACAGGTCTATCTTGTCTCCTCATATCAGTCCCATCATTTTATCCACTTATCATGGTCATCACAACATCCCTTATCCATTTTCTATCGTTGATCTTTTTTGAACTACGTTGCCCCTACTCTTTCACATAGGCAAGGTTGATCATTTGATCTGTCCTGAGGCTTTTGTTTGTCCTTGTCATCCATTGTCATTCTCCATTGTTCTCTTTCTACTTTTATCCATGGTATTTTATTGAACTACGAGGGATCTATGCTTTCACATGGGAAAGGCTAATCTTTGATCAGTCCCTGAGCCCCTAGGTATTTAGGGTGTGTCCATCTTGTGTCTTGTGTCATGTCCTCAAGTATGTCCCTATCTAGCTGGTCCTTCCCAAATGAGATCCATTAGTATCATGAGGTCCAATCAGTTTTGAGAATCCCAAGTCATGTCAATCACTTAGTTGAGTTCTCATCTTTGGTCTTAACGGGATGCATCCTTCCTAATAGACCTCATCAATCCCATCCACCCTCTTGAAACTGTGGCATAGGAAATTTGAAATTTATTGTGATCTCTTGATGTTTTTGGATTCTATTTATCATTTGAGCTTCCTATCATACCTCATCTAGGTCACCTTGATCCATCATATCATGGTATGCTTTGGTTGGTAAACATAGGGGCATACCTTGATCTTTTGTTTGTTTTGTCTTCTTGGTTGTCTTGCATAGTACCCACCAAGATCCTTGTGGTCTTGTGTTCCACTAGGGCATCCTTTGTGTTTGCAATTTTCTAACATTGGCCCTACCAAAGCCCCTGTGACTTTGGAATGTTAGACTAACCTTTTGTTTGTTTTGTCAGTCCCATGCATGTGATACGAGGTCATCTTGTTTCTTCATACCCTGGTGCATAGTATCACATTCTATATCAAACTTAGTGCTCATTACATGGTAGCATAACGCATAATAATTAACTTTCTTGATTTGGTTACTATCCATTTATCCTTCATCACTTTCCTCATCTCTTTATCCTATCAATTTTCATCCCTTCACTTCCTCCATCTTCATCATTTCATCATATCTTCAACCTTCTTAAGATAATATGGATTTTTTATTCTAAGCATCTTTTCATCCATCCTCATCATATCATCATCTCTTCAATCTTGCATTATCATTTTTTGTATCATCTTAAGTTGTTTATATTAATATAGATCTGTTAGTCTAAGCATCTTAAATTCATTCCATTTCATTATCATTCTATTGGATTATTATTTTCATTATCATCTTAAGTTGTTTAGGATAATATAGATTGGTTATTCTAAGCATCTTTTCCTCAATCATTTTCATTCATTTCACCCATCTCACATCTCCATCCAATCTCAATCCATTCAATCTAGAAAAAATCATCTAATCACATCCTTGGTCTTGTTCCCAACTTTTCTACAAGCCTTGATCCAATCTTTATCATCATCATCATCATAGGGATGTATCCTTCCCTGTCCTTTTGTGTCATTTCAAGATGTATCCTTCCCTCATCAAAAACACTTTCATCATTGTCACTATCATTGGGATGTATCCTTCCCTATCCTTTTACATTGCTTTGCGATATTTTTCCCTCATCCACAACACTCTCATCATCATCATAGGGATGTATCCTTCCTTATCCTTATGGTGTTGTCTTGGTATGTATCCTTATCTATCCCTTTTGCATTGCTTTGGGATATCTCCTCAACAATGCTACACCCATCATCAATCCCTCTGGCTTGTAGCTTGACTGGGGAAACATGACCTTTATTCTTGAATCCATTTTTGCTTGCTTTTATCTCTTCATCTTATGTCATCCTCTCTTATCCATCATTTTGCATCATCTTCCCCAACTAATTTTGCATCACCTCATCCATTTTGAGAGAACACCTATGTTCTCTTGAACCCACATGTCCTCTTGAGGGGGCATCCTCAATCCCTAATTTTCATCTTCACCCCTATCATTCTTCTTCCTAGTCACTCTTCCAATGATTGGGGCATCTTTCCCAATCTAACTATCTTCTTCCTAGTGCTATATTTTAATATTCTTTGAAATGATGCTACTTCATGGCACCATCTCAAAGAGGGGAAAAATGTAGAAACCTAAATTTGGACACCTACATTTGTCTAAATTTATCCCTTTTCATCTAAATATCCTCTTATTTGCATTAATTAAGTAATATTGCTATTATTTAATTAATACCCTTAAATTCCTCTAAATCCCTAAGGTATTTGGTTGAATAATTAAATACCTTACCCTTGTTGGCATATGCATTTGGGAGATTGTTTTTGCTAGCTAGTGTTATCATTAATGGCAACTGGAGTTAGTAGTATGGTCCGCAATTTAGAAGTAGCTCCTACCGGCAAGAAAAGTAGAAGACTATAATCTACTGGCATAAAGCATGAAGAATAGAGTATCTAGTTGATAAGTTGGTCTGAATACTTCACCAGATCATTATTTTTTTGTGTGGATCCCCAGGGAAGCTTTTCAAGCATGTATGCTACCTTATTGGTAAGTTTTGTGGTGTTGCAAAAATCGGTGTACGAGTTAAGAGATTCTATAGAATGATTTATTGTTTATTTTCTCATTATGGCTAACCTGTTGTGTTTGGCGTGTCCCAAATGTATGAGGAATATTTTTTTTAACTATTTCTTATCTTGTGAATTTTTATTTAGGTCCCTACTATAGTCTAGCTGACTTGTGTGGGTATGCATTAATTCTAATTAGTGAATTGAGCCGACATGTGGAAGAATATTATTGTTTTTTTGAAGCTGACATATAGTAATAAAATCTTGTTAGCTTATATATATGTGTGGTGTGTGGATCAAGAAGTGAGAAGGTGTGTAAGTGAAAATAGTGCAGAGCAGTAGTATAAGCTAATATCAGAAGATCTATTGAAGTGAATTATTTTTTGTGTAGCAGAAGGGTTTTTATGGAAGAAATCATAGCAAAGTAGAGTAGAAACTTGCAAATTGGACAAGAGGTCCAAAATATGTTTTATGTGCCTCATTGGAACTGAATCCAGACATTTGTAGATGTTATATTCTCAGTTCAACATTTTTTTGTAATCTCAAATATTTTGTAAGGCAGCGAGCCTTCCCTATTTTGAGTAGTGAGCTCTAGGTAGTGAGCCTGAATGCAAGTGCATTCCCTTTTGACCATACTTTTAACAGAGTATACTTTGTGGATTAATCTCCATCATGGTTTTTCCCCTAACAAGGTTTCCATGTAAAATTTTTGGTATTATGGTGTTCACATTGTCTCTTTAATGAGTTTGCATGTTTCCTTTTGTCTATATGTTGTGAATGTTATTAAAGGTTAAATATTGTTTTTCATAGTTTAAGATCTAATTTGAAATTCAAATATTGTGGAACACTGATTCACCCCCCCTTCTCAGTGTTCCTAGTGTCCAACAACAGTTTATTTCTTTCCTTCAAGGAATTAAATAAATAATCCATTTATTTATTTCCCTTTATCTCTCATCCACTCACCTAATCCATGATTAGGATGTGTCACATCCTCCAACTTTTGTAAGTTGGCCCCTAATCCTCATTAGCCACCTAACCCTTCTCTAATCCCTCATCAACTTGTCTAATCACCCCCTTTAGTCAACTCTTCCCATCTACCAAGGATTCCCTTTTGTCTTCCCAAGGTCCTTTTGAGGAATTTTTAATTCCTCTCTCATCTACCAAGGAATTTTTAATTCCTTTTGTATTTTTTGAGGAATTTTTAATTCCTTTTGTCTTCCCAAGGTCCTTTTTGAGGAATTTTTAATTCCTTTTATTTTTCCCAAGGAATATTGAATTCCTTTTATCATTCCCATGCACATTAAAAATGAATTTTTAATTCCTTTGGTCAACTATTGATCTCCACCCTTGATCTTTTTCCCTCTTTCAATCTCCACCATCCGTTTGATCTCTCTAGGTTAAATGGTTAACACTTAGCCATTTTTGTTCTTCTTCTTGCATTCCTCTCCAATCTCTCTTCCTCTCAAGAATTCATCCAACCCTAACCTTAAGCATTCATCCTATCAATCTCTCCATATCACACCACCATCTTGCATCCATAGCCAAAAACCATTTATCTTCGCATCCAAATCAAGCTACAAGTCATTATGCTACCGAAATTGACATAAAGCACACATATAGACCACCAACCGAGGAAAAGAACCCCATCAAGCTCAAAGAAGGTAAAAATGGGTTTCATTGTCTTTTTCAAGTGTGAGTTTCATCTTAAGCCCTAATCTTGAGGTGTTGTTTTGTGTTCTTTTCCTTTTTCATTTTGTTTCATTTTGCATCATTTTAGGTTAGAAAAACACACTGCACACAATTTCTATCAAATAAAACACAATTTTAATAAAAAATGCTTCACCCTTTTTTGTAAGTGAGTATCTGAATTATTGTTTATGGAAAAATCTTACAGTGTTAAATTTTTTTAGTTTACTGGTTTCAAATCTTCATTTTCTATGTAAATAAAATTGTATCTGCTCTTTATTTCTTGTCCTAGATAATCTTGATTCCTTTCAGCACAACACAGTAGGTTGAATGTTAAATTTCAACATTTTCTTTGCATTTTTATGTATATACTATTTTCTCAGTGCATCATTATGTAACAACAATTTCACTTTTGAGATATACAGTAAAAATAAATGAAGGCACATGTTTTCTTTATCAAAATAAATGTATGATGAATACCTAATGTCTTTACTACTTAACAACAGGTTCGTGAACTTCATGCAAATTAAGATTGGTGTTATAATTGTCATTTTTTGAATAAGTTGCCCCAATGCATGCTATCAAATTTCTATCCTTCATGAAAAAAAAAGGGGCCTCTATATGCCCCATCTATAGAGTACGTATTTCCCCAGCCCATCAAAGATTTGATTGGAAATCAACCTTATACTTTTAGTCATTCTATAAAATGAGTGAGTGTGTATCCAGTCAGTTAACCTAAATAAAAAGATAACCACTCCATTCTAGGAGACTTCCTTGATTGCCTAGCTATACAATTTTTCATAAAATAGCATAAGAGGTGTTACATGTGATCATGAGAGATGATGAATTTTTTCAATTTCCCATAAAGTCTTCAAAAAATAACAAAATACATTTTTTTTTTTTATGTGAGCTAGGTTGTAGGTTGTTGTTTGAATTCTCTACACTTGAAAATGTTTTAAATTATATTATTTAATCATGCACTTCTCTTTGGATTTTTCTTTGCAGTGATTCTGAGCTTGTCTTAAGAATTTGGACACTTTGCTCCAGTGGCCAAACATCATGACACTTGTCTCTAGCTCATACACAACATTGAAGTCTCCCATATTTATGTAATTGATTTTTGTCTTAGTCAGAGATGTCACAGAAAATAAAACCTATCTCAGTGCAAAACTATAACAATTTTTCATAAAAATCACTTGAAATTTTGATTTTTTCCTCTTTGCAAGGTTATTGTTAGATAAATAGTGAGTTGTGCTACAAAACAACCATCTTCTCCAAGAACATTATCTAGGTGTTGATTGTGACCATTGTAAAAAAATCCAATAAATACTTAAAATTATAAAACCTATTCTTTCCATTCTTTAGAAGACAGTAAATAGTTTTTGTTTCCTTTACAATTAAGACACTGCATTGTTTTTTCAGTTGATATGAGATACACCTCTTAAATTTCAAGATATTATTTTTTATTTTTCTTTATCCAAGAAATTATAAATTTTGACCCTACTGTCTTAGAAAACTAGGCAAGTAATGAATAATAATTATGCCTACTTTAGTAGAAGAGGCCATTCTATGCAAAGTAGAACTCTACTTGCAATCCTCACCCAGATCAAAAAGGTTGTTGAGAACTCAACTAGATGAACTAGTTAAAGGATCTCTATAACAAAACTTATCAAAGGTCAGGTTGATTAGGTAGGCTAGGAGTGATAAAAATCAAGAATAATCCTTTCTAAGCAAGGGTTCAACAAGATATCTATTTTCCCCTCTAAATACAAGACTAAGTACTTGAAACACAAATGTTAATCTTAAACAACTAGAAAGAAAGTTTCCTAATTTTTAAGATAAGGAATGCATAACATAAGCAAGAAAACTAGGTCTAGGAATGATATTGTAATGTTTGAGAGTCAAATGAAAAAAATTTAACCTTTAACCAAGTATGACCTATAAAAGGCTACTAATGCAACTATTAGATTGATGTAATGCATAAGGTAGGCAATTAGAATGATGAAGGAACAATTACAAAATGAGAGAAATAACAATAGAAGAATGTGTATAAGTAACCAAAGAATGCAAGAACAAATATCTAGTGGAAAAATAGAGTAACAATGATACAAGAATGATGATGCGATGAAGAAACCATTTAGTAGTAGCTTATAGTGGGTAAAATAAGTGAACAATACAGTTGTAAATGGAACAAGCAAGTAATGAAGAAGGTGTTGGAATATTGCAAAGTTGCTAAAGCTTTTATGTAAGAAAATATGCTTCAAAGGTAGACTTGGAAGAGATGTATTGAATAAGCATGTAAGAATTTGTGGTTGAAACTAGCAAGAGTAAAATAGGAGCAATCAAAAGAAATTAGAGTGTGGTGAAGACCACAAATTGACAAAGAAGATTCAAGAAGAAATAAATATGGGTGAGTGAGGATGCCAGTATAACAAAAGAAATTAAAATTAGTTATTCCAAAAGGAGGAAGAATATTTACAAGTGGAAACCAAGGGATCTCAAATATCAAGCATAATTGGAAATTAACCATAGAAAGTATGTATAACAAGATGAGTGATGTCAAGTAATAGTTATGACAAGGAGATATACAAAACAACAAATAGACAAAGGAAAAGAAACTCAAAATAATTGAGAAACAGTGAAGACACGCTTGAACATGAAAGAATGAAATCAGATCTATGCAAGTAAAAGAGAGGTTAAAGAAGCCCGAATAAGCCCAAGAAGAGTCAAATCAAGACCAAAATTTAAGGAGTCATTTTATCAAACACTTGAGTTGTGACCTTGACAATAAGATATCAATGCAACTCCCACAAAATAGGCCATATGATGCAAGCTAAATAGAAGGAAGGGTTTAAGAGGAGTGTGAGGCAATATTTATGAGACAATGAAGTCTTTGACTTGGTTGCAAGTGTAAGATTGTGATATGTGACTATACATAAAAGTTATGAATGCAACCTAAGGACTCAAATAGGCCTATGATTCATTCTAGATGAGTATGGAAGGGTGGTGAAGATTTTAAGGTGGTTACAATATACGAGCAATACCAAAACCTCTAAAATAATCAAATGTACACACAAAAAAAGGAAAAGGAGCAGTAGCTGATATGTAAGTTGGAAATGAAATGATAGTCAAATTGTTTTTGAATCTAAAAGTTGTGCTTAAAAATCCTGTCCTACCAACTGTTCTTATTGGTAGGACATTTAGAAACCTTTTTGTGGTGTTGGTATTTTTTTTTAATTCAAGTCCTTGATTGTAATGAAGGTTAGGGGATTAGGGTGACTTTAAATTGGTAAGTATTGTTCAAAATAATACCTAATTTGGATACATATTGTGGCTTTTGTATTTAGATTTTTTATAAATCATAAATGGTAATGAAGGGTTTTAGGAATAGAGTGAATTTGGATTGGTGATTATATTTAAAGGTACCAAATTCGAATACAATATGTGGTTCTTGTATTTTTGAGTATTTATTCAAATCATGGATAGGAAGGCAAGGTTTGAGAGATATTGTGGATTTTCATTGGAAATTATATTCAAAAAGATAGCAAGGCCGGGTATCCTTTATAATATGTGGCTTTGTATTTTTATTCAACTTATTGATGTTAATCCACGATTTGAGGATTAGGGTTATTCAATTGCTGATTATATTGAAAAGGTGTTGATTTTGAATATCCTCTGTTCTTATATTTGGAAAAAAAAATTCAAATAATAGATTGCAATGCAACTTTTGAGGGTTAGAGTGGAATCCAATTGTATTTAAGTATAATTTTGTCTACAGTTGTGTAGATTCTCATGGGGTTAGTAATTTTGTGTGCTAGAGAAGTATGGAAAAACAAATTGATTTCTATCAATTTTGATTTTGTTTGAGATGTGGTCATGGTTTTTTAAAAAAATTGAGGTCTTCCTAGATAGAAAAAATATATTAAGTTTGATAATGATTCACAAAACTATAAGAAGATTAATATGATTAGAAAGGAGAATAGACATAAGATTAGATGATTTGATTTTTACTAATCTCAAGGGTAAATTAGTCTGTACAACTATCACAGTGTATTAAATTTTGCTCAAATTATTGGTCCTATTAGTGTCCAAAATTAAAGTAAATTATCCAAACTTTTTTTGGGTAGTCTTGATTTAGGCTTCATGTACTAGCTAGTGCCTAACATAATTATACTTTATAATAGGTAAGGGAACTATGATTCATACTTAATTTAAACTATAACTATGTGTGTGTCGAATGTGGAGAGATTCAATGTCAACACAAACCTTAATGAGACGGTTTACATTCAAAGTTTGAAGCAAGTAAAACTAATCTATTCACAATACAGTGAAATCTTTCAAATACATATCATTTTCCTCTATTTCTAGGGATTTATTAAACCGTTTGGGCCTCATATTTTTATGGGCACAATGGTTGTTAAAATGACTACCTAGAAAATGAGATTTGATGCTTAATATGCAAGCTAAGATGATTTCTATGTGCAAATGTGTGTTGAAAGGATTAGTGGTATGCTTCTAAATGAAACGAGATGATGGAATTGATGATGAATACAATGATAAATGAAGGATGATGTTGATGATACATGAACAACTGGAGATGAGTGAGATGATATGAAACTAAAATGAACTATCCATGATTATGCATATGATCAAATGCAAACATAAAACAAACTAACCTAAAATGTAACTATGATGCAATGGGGATGATAAAATGTAACTATGAAGCAATTAATTAATCTAAAATGAGAATGAAAAGTAACACATGATATGAAAACTAAGTATAAGACTCCATGAAAGTTGCAAGCTCCTAAGATAAACTTGCATAGTAACTTTACTCAAATTGTGGATAATAAATGCTAAGGAAAGAGGGTGTATTTATAGGGTTTCTCAAGCATTTTGTGAGGTGGCACCTATCAACGGTTTAGATTTGAAGGAGAAATAATAGACAGTGGAGATGAAAGGAATCAAGATGTTGTCCCCTTCACCAAGGACAACATGCCATGTGTGTGGAGATAATCCTTTGACCAATTAGAAACATGCCAAATGTATGGGATTCCCAAGTGTTTGAAACAAAGACCCATGTGCTCCAAATTTGTTGGAAGTGTGGGGGAATAAATCCATGTGCTTTTTCTCATTGGTGGAAGTGCATGACGATAATTCTAATTAATAATTAGTCTTATTTATTTTCATGTGATCTTTATGAGGTGGCACACAAAAAGTTGTAGAAATGTGCTCTAATTCTTAATCAAGATTAAGGAAGGTTAATTAAATAAACATGTTTAGGCTATTTTGTTTATTTAATTATTTAGAAGAATGTGATTTTTGAGAATTAAAAGGAAAGTGAACAATATAAATAAATTAAGACCTTATTTATATGTAGTTGAAGTATTAATTAAATAGGTTTTATTTAATTAACTGAATGTGATAACCGTTTTTAACTGTATACAATAACCTTTATAGATCTTTGTTACTAAGGTTTTTTCAAATTTCCTTTGTAGTTCATTTGAGTTGGTAATTTAGTCTTGCATGGTATTTTCTTCTTAAGGCTATGGGTTCTATTTAAATCAACATTATGGGTAATTTCTTATTGGTTGGTTCTAACGTGATGAACATAAGTCATTTTCCTTTACCGATACCCTTTGCTAGATTACAAATTGGGATGTTTATTATTTTAGTTTTGTTGTCCTATTATCTATCAATATTGATTTTTACACTCATCCAAAAGTACTTAATTAGATTGCATAGATGATTTGATTGTTGTTTTTATCTTATACTGGTTTATACTGATGTGAGTGTCATTATGTAACATGGGTGCAAAGCCAAAATAGTTATCTCTCTCATTACTCCCTATATACACATTTGAAACCAACATATCAACATATATGCATATCTATACATTCCCTATATACACATTTGAAACCAACATATTAGCATATATACACATCTATACATGCTTCAATCTCAAAGTTCAGAAACTTTTAGTTCTAAAGATGATGTTTTGAAGTCTATATCTTAATTTATCTAGAAACCTATTTTTACTGAACTATGAATTGTAGAAGCTTTAATTCTTGAAATTCATTGGAAAAAAAGTTTCAACTGCCAATTAATGGTAAGCCAGCTACCATTTAATGGTAAAAATCTCCAAAATATCAGGTAGAAGCCTCCAAAATATCACTTGACACATAAAATCCAAATAAACATTAATTTGACAACTGGATGAGAACATTCTATTTCCATTTGAAATGCTTATTTTGTCAATTTTATGGAAAAAAAAATTTAACATTTGCAGCGCATCAATTTATTGTTGAAGAGTTGAAAAAAGGAAAAGTATTGTTAACAATTAAACGTCATTGTCTAAAAAATAGGTGAGTCAATTTTAACTATTTCTTTCAAAAAAATTTAACTTTCATTAAGCTTATTCCCTCTTCCATTGTAACAATTCGTTTCAATTATTTTACTTGTTACTATTAGAAATTATTCAAGTTTGTAGCTTGCAAGTGCAATAGATATCTGGGTTGTATAGGGTTATGATTAACATTGTTTCTATACAAAAGTAGGTAAAAAATAGAGGACTTTCCTTTTTATAAATAAATGAGATCCACAAATTACACTCAAATCTCTGGATTCCATTTATTCAGATAGAAGATTATGGCATCACTTCCATAGATAATAAAACTAGACCCATTGTAGGTGGCCTTGCGAACTATATCTATCTATGTCATGTAATATGCAAAATTAGTTCTTTCAATATTGCATGTTTCATTTACATTTTATTCATCTTAGATACATTTCTTCATTATATACTATTGTAATTGCATTCATTTTTTCATTTGATAGGTAGATGTACAAATCAATACAAATTTCTTGTATTAGTCCATGTCTTTTTCTCATTACTATTAGTAATCATGCCTCCTATTTTGAATTACAAATGATGGACACTAGAAATTAAAAAAAGTCAAACTAAACCCCATCAAATAGAACTTCAAAGATTACAAAGTCGTAAAAGAATTTGATAGTACTATTCTCTTCATAAAGAGGAAATTAGTGCTCATTGTCACTTGCAAAACATACAAAAAAAAAGACCAAATGAAACAGATACTACACCATCAACGAACAACAATAGTAACTTCATGACTTCATAAAAAAAAAAATCAACACTAAATAGATGCACTATCAAACCTACAAACATGAACTATATGTAAAGAATGCTACCCTGGCATGCTTTTTCATTCATCAAATGATAATTGTATTTGTAAACGATGTTTCAATGAGAAAAGCGTTCATCGATTTTCATCACTTAATAATATGGACCTAGGAGAACAACCTCCTATGTTGCAAAAGCTCACTCAAGTAGAAGAGATGCTCATAACAGGGTAAACCCAATATTACAAGTAACTCACACTCATGGGGGGAAATATAAATTTACAATGGCCACATGATTAGCTTCCCATAGGACATAAAAAGTATTTCCAAAATACTTCCACATAGAATTATAGACCTAGACATCTTGATAGTTCAAATATTGCATACAAAAGGAAACTATTATGAATTTTATGTAAGTAGGATTCATATTAGAGATGCATTGCAATACAAGATCAAATATGACCCATACTATAGCGATGTTGAAATAAATGCATCCTACTTAGAACAACTCCCTAAAAAAAGTACAAACATTTCAGACATGCTTCACACCATAGAATTTTCCAAAGAAATAATGATATGAAACAATGAATCTGATGCTAACGATCAACATGGTCAAGATGCATCAACATACACATCATCATTTATGGTAAGCCTACTAGGGAGATGTCGTGAACTATAAATCATCAAACATACACTACAATTTGAACACCCAATAAATAACACTATAGATTGGCTTGAAATAAGCTCTTCTCTAATTAAATGAATACAATACTGAAGGCCTCTTTGATATGGAATTTCCCACACTCTTTCCAAATGGAAGAGCACTACAAATGCAAGCATGAATTAGGGAAGTACAAATGCATGAATACAAATTACATCTAATGAGATTCCATGACCAAAAATTTGGAAGGCATCCAAGGTTTCGATATTTTATCTCCAACCTTATGATGCATCATCATAGCCAAGGACTTGCAACGGTTTTCCTTAAAAGAAATGCAGAAGAAAACATACCAACCACTATTGAAAACCTTCATACACACTTGAAAAATCTTCCTGACAAATAGTTAGCTGAGCAAATTATGCATTTTGGATCTACCATGAGAGGGAGAAGACCATATTGGAACAAGTGACGTGCTAAGCTAACAAATATGATCAACCAAATAGGGTCACCCACTCTATTCTTCACATTAAGTGCAAAAGATACAAAATGGCCAGATTTACAATGACTAATCTCAAATGACATAAGATTTACAATGCAATCAAATGAAATTCACACTAATAACATAATCAATAACCCCCATACCACATCCCTATATCTACATCAACGATTCACAATATTTCTTGAGGAGGTCATTGAGAAGCTCCTCCATACAAAAGAATATTGGTATAGGTACGAATGGAAACATCAAGGGACCGCACATGTTCGTGGATTCTTTTGGCTTGAAAATGCTCTAGACATGGACAAACTTGATTGGAAAGATAACTTAGAATTGGAAAGAGCAAGAAAAATCTTTGACACATATGTCACTACTTGGAATCCTCGTACTATATCTCATGGCAACAACACAACACATCGATCTCCACTTGATGATCCATGTTTGTTAAACAGAGTTGTGATCTTTAGTACCAATCCCTCATACAACTATGATGAGTTAATTAATCATGTCCAAAGGCACAAAAAATGCACCAAGGGAACATGCCTACATAAGAAGGGGAAATAAATAGAATGTGGATACAAAGCTCCATGGAAAGAATAAATTATATCTACATTATCATGTGACAATGACCGTAAAAAAAATTATGAACCAGCAAGAAATTATGATAGATTAAACATACATAACTGAGAAATGATTTCAATATGGAGAGAAAATATAGATTACCAACTTGCCATCTCACAAACACTTGTTCTCAAAAACATTGCCAAGTATGGATAAAAATTAGAGAAAAAATTAGAGAGTTGTGTTAATATGCTTACAAGAATAGCTACAAATCAAAAACCTAAAGACAAAGCTTTAACAACATATCAAAAATTCATGATATAACTTGTGGCTGAACGTGATATTGGAGCACAAGAAACATGCCATATGCTACAAAAATTTCCCCTTTTCATTTGTAACCAATCATTTATGTCTTTGAATGTTGAACGAAAAGTATTCCACTGCTTCACAAGAACAACAAATGACAACAAACTCCAATCAAGCTACTTACTTTCTTATATGCAACGCCCGCCACAACTAGAAGCAATAACATTATTTGAATTTGTAGGATCCTTCTCCTCTTCTTCATGTCACAAAGGATGTAAATGGAAAGAGAGGAAACAAAAAGCAATCATCAATGTTTTCCTAAAGTTCTATACTATTCCAAAGCAACATTCAAAACATTTTGAAACCTTTTGTTGAAGTGAATTACTCTTATATAAGAGTTTTCACAACATACAAAATGACATAGGCCTTACTAAAGATACAATAATAAAAAATTGGACCCAAATGAATACAAACACATATGATGCATGGCACGTTAATCGCAAAGTTGACATGGAAGCAAATAATGAAGAGGAAGAAGATAGTGGTACTAAGTAAAACACAACATATACATTACAATTGAATGAATGGGAATTATTGTCACAAATGGGACTTACTAATAATGTCAATCTAGATGAGCTCCAAATACTCGATAGGCATGATTTTGATAACAACAATGAATGGGATCAACATAGTGTACACCCAAATTTAAATGCCACTTCAATTGAACTCATAAATATGAATAAAATTTGCACCCAAAATGAAAACATGGCCATTATATTCAATGTTCCAAATTACACATTATAGCCAAAACAAAAAGTAGCACTCATAATAATTACAAACCACTACAAAGATCAATCCTTAAAGGAATCCTTGCATATGATCATTCAAGGAACTATAGGAATGGAAAATTATACCTTATTTCTTGCATAATAAATTCACTTCAAAGCAAGCTACCACAACAAAAGATCCAACTGCTTTCTTTAGCTCCCACAGGAATTGTTGCATTTAATATATGTGCATCAACCATACATTCAACGCTTAGGATTCCAATAAAATAAATGAAGCAATTGCAAGGATAAACTCTAACAACATTTCAAGAATAAATGAAACACATAAGGTACATCCTCATAGATGAAATGAGTTTCATAGGCCCAAAGCTACTATTAAAGATAGATAGTAGACTACATGAATTATTTCCCCAAACAAAAAACCTTAGCTTTGATGGTGTATCTATAATTCTAATAGGTGACCTAGCACAATTACCACCTCTCATGGACAAACCCATCTACGCATCACACTCCAATTCCAAACTACTATGGGAACAATTTACTATAGTTGTTATATTACAAACAATGTTTCATCAACGAGGTGACAATCCAACTCACACTTTTGTGAAACATTAAAAAACTTACGCAATGCAAAACCAACACACCAAGATTGGGAGATGTTAATGATCTGCACAAAAAAACTACTTACAACTACTAAAAAACAAGAATTTGAAAACTCCATTCACCTTTTTGCAGAAAATAACTTAGTGAGACTACAAAAAAAAAATGCTAAAACAACTAAACCTTCCAATTGTAATAAGTATTGCAACAACCACAAAAAAAAAATCAAACATTAATGCTCAAGATAACTAGCTTGAAAAAGAACTACTATTTTTTAAAGGTCAACAAATCATGCTAACCAAAAACTCATGGACTCAAGCAGGACTTGTAAATGGATCTCTTGGAGGTTGTTGATATTGTTTACAATCTAGGCTCAAAACCACCAGATGTTCCAATGTACATTGTAGTAAGAATCAATAACTACACTGGGCCACCATGGAACCAAAATGATCCAAAGGCTATACCTATAATACCTATATCACTAGGTAATCATAGGAAAATTCCATTAACAATGGCATGGACAATTACTATACATAAATCCCAAGGCCTGACCCTAGAAAGAGCAACAATTGATATTGGTAAAATAGAAAGAAAAGGACTAACATTTATAGTTATATCAAGAGTTAAATCATTAAATGGACTTCATATTCAACCAATGTTCTCTTTTGAGAGGTACCATAGAGTGCAAAACAATCCATACACAATTATCAGAAAAAAAGAGGATTGTTTACAATTACTCTCACTATGAAAAAATGATGTATACCCTCGCCAATCCAATCTCTTTCACATTAACTTTCAAATTACTTTAAACTATGTAGTTAACACTATATGTCTTTACAAAATATTTTCCCCTTCACTAACTCATTGAAATCTTTTTGGTATGCAAGTGGACACTAAGCAAAGTAAAACATATTCTCTAAACAACATTTCCAACATCTCAATCCAATACAAGTTGCAATGGAAAAAGATAAGACGATACATGGAAGGTGCAATATTGGTTCCTCCTCAACATCAACTACATGTATGTATAACACTTCCTTCTCTACTCAAACTCTATATTACTTCAACCATTTATATTCCCACAAAATAAAAAACAACATCAATTATAATTTTAATTACTTTTTTTGTAGAATATCTTCATAAAAAAGATGAATTAATATATGAACCAGACCTTTGCTGATGTTGGATGTGTTTGCTTAACAAGGTTGGTCTTTGCTTCAAGAATAAGTATCCTATCAAAAACACTAACATGCAAATCAAGCAGTCAAAATCATATCAACCAACTTCATGGAGACTCTGCTAGCACTGTGACTGCTTATTATGTATGTTTTTGAAATTACAGTCTTATTTCTTTTCATATAGATAGATTTATCATTCCATTTCTTAATTGTTGATGAACTGTATTGTAGCTCTCTTCTAACGAATCAAACCATAATGAATTGGACTTTTGGTCTCTTTTGAATTGGTTTTAGAGGTGACAGTATGTGACTTTTTGATGTTCCTTTTGTATTTATTAACCTTGCAAGTATTTTTATGGGATGTTGACTACAAAATGTTTTAGCTAATTTGGTCACAGCTGCATGTGAGTTAAAGACTCATACCTTATACTCATTAATTTTTCCTAGCCTAAACTATCTCAGTTTTGGATGTGTATCACTGCAGTCAAAATCACATCAACCAACTTCATGGAGACTCTACTAGTACTGTGACTACTTATTATGCATGTTTAATATTGGCTTCAGATCTTACAATTTGATTAATCATTTTGTGCTTTCTATAATTTCCAATTATTAAAGTATCTACTTTTCATGTTGGAATAGGTTACATATTAGGCGGCTCAACCTTGATAAGAACAAGGATTACATAGTAGCAAAGCATCAATACTTCTTCAATGCTTCAAAAAGCTATCCATTGGTATCCACCTAACTTAGATTTGACTTTTTCTTGATGCATGCTATATTATGGGCTACAATTTTAAAACACTTCCTTCTCTACACAAACTCTATAATACTTATTATTTCACAACCAATTATATTCCTACAAAAAATAAACATCAATTATAAATTTAATTACTTTCTTTTTAGAATATCGTCATAAAAAAGATGACTCAATATATCAACCAAACCTTTACTGATGTTGGATGTGTTTGCTGAACAGGGTCGAGCTTGGCTTCAAGAATAAGTATCTTTTTGAAGACACCAATTTGAATTGGTTGTAGAGGTGATAGTATGTGAATTTTTATGTGATGTTCACTACAAAAAAATTTCTACTTTTGCAATATGTTTACAAAATCAACACCTGTTGAATGCTTCAAAATGCCCTTTTCTTGTAGGACTTTTTCGTCCACTCCCAGAGGAGTCTTCAAATTCTTGATATTTTTCTTCCATTCGTACATAATTAAAGGTATTTTTGTGCTTCACTTTTTGTACATATATGATATATATTATGCTTTGTTTGTAGCTTACTATTATGTTTCTTATTTTTTACGACTTCAATTTTTTAGATATCTTTAAAAAAAAAACCTCAGTGGCCCTATTCCAACAAGAGGATCATTCTCAAGATTCAGATATGATAGTTATTTTTTCATTTTATTCATTTCATTACTTGTCATAAAGTATGAAAAAACCTATGCATTGGTATCCACCTAACTTGGATTTGAATTCTTTTCTTTCCATGCTATATAATGGGCTACAATTTTAAAGGAAATCCAGGACTTTGCGATCATGTTGTGCACAATCCATGTTAAAAATGGAATGAAATGGAGAGCATTCTAGCTTAAATGATTGTTCATAAAGCAATAAGGTTTAACTTTCCAACTATGAGTTCTGGATTTGTCTATATAACATGTGATTTTGTTCTTAAGATTCTTCTTAGGTTAACATGTAACGCCCCATCGTGCGAACCCCAAAGGAAAACTAATGCAAGTAGATGGCGATATTTCCAAATTCCAATATTTACTTTCTAATATACTTGGCAACCTATCATAGTTACAACCTTTAGAGTTGAGGCATTGTACAGAATTAAGTAGCCTCCTTAAAACCATTGGCAACCCGTCACAGTTGCAGCTTTTAGACTTGCAAAAGTGTAGTAAATTATATAGCCTCCATGATTCCTTTGTCAATCTTAGCCCTTCCTAGCTCCTTTATCGTGTAAACAAAAAATGGATTTCTGTTATAAATAGTTTCTAACACAAAATATTATTCACATTACCGAGAGTTTTCAATTATTTAAGAAAGTGTTCATTCTGGGTTACAAAATGTTGTAGTCTATGTTAGTAGTGGGTTAGGATAAATGAAAATTATATTTCAATTTATAAGTAATTAAATATTATATTTATTAAAGTATTATTTTAAGAGAAATATTTTAATCATGGAACTTAATTAGGAGAAATTGAGTTATTTACTTTTAGATTTCGTAAAATTGTAGGATGTGATTAAATACGTTAAATTAGACTATTTCTAAGTTAATACATGAGAATTCCCCTGATAGTCATTTAATGAGATGATTTGTCGGCATATGATGATGTCATGGGTGTATCAATTACTAGCATGTTGTTTTGTCTAAGGTGTTTGGTTTGTGGACCTTATCGAGTCTATTGTCATAGCCTCATTGCACTTAAACAATATCAAGATCAATTGTGAATTTTATTATGAGAGTATTTTTGGATAATAATTTTAGAGTATTGTTGTTGTGGTTGTATAAATTATTTTAAGTGTTTGGTTTATGGGATATTTATGGAGATGTCTCGATGGCCTGTTCATTGTAAGTGTTTTAAAATAGTGTTCTTCAAGGTTGCAGTGTTTGATGGTTTCCTTGTATGGAATCATGTGTGCGAATTGGGAACTCGTATATTTGTTTATGATTGTTTAAATTTTGTGGTTGGTTTGATGGGTCTCTCTTGGTGTGACTTTTCTTAAGTTAATTTTGGTCTTTAGGGGGAAATTTTATCCTTGTGTTGGAATTCATTTGGAAATTTTGTGTTGCATTGTTTTTCCCTCATTTGTGGGTAGATGTTATTTTCTTGGACTTCTAGAGGCGCGAGACATTTGTTGGATGATTTTTTATCTTTTATTTTCTCTTATTGTGGAAATTTGATTGGAATCATGGTTTTTAGAAGGGTTGTACCATGTAAATGGGAATTTTGTGTTGTGATTTGACGGGATGGGTAATGCCTCGCAAGTATTTCAGTTGAGTCTGGATATTATGTTTCTTTTTTGGTACAACCCTTGGTTTTTAGTTTATGGTTTGGGTCTCTAGGGAGAGTGGCTCTTTGTGGGGGCCGACGCCTCAAATAGGAGGAAGAGCATAGGATAACCCACATAAGAGTTAGCTTGACAAGTAAAAACCTAATAATTGAACTTAGGGGGATGGGCAGTAATAACATAATAAGATAATCTTGGATACCTCGCCTATCCATTAGGGCTATCACAGACTAATGGAAGACTGAGAAGGCCATGGTTGGAAAATTTGTTACCTCGTCCTCATGAGAGGTTAATGGCTCCACATGAGTCACTCTATGGGGTTGGTGCCTCAAGTAGGAGGAAGGGCCAGGATAACCATAGATGGGGTTCGACGCCTTAGGCAGTCAGGATTGAGCCGACGCTTGGAGGAAGGGCCAGGATAACCCATGTAGGACTATGCGATGACACTCTTCCCTAGTACCCCTTGTGATTTGTTGTCTTTGCAAGCCTCTGAAAAGTGATTCATAGTTGTTATGTTCAAAAATGGTTTACTATTGTTATGTTTTGGATGTGATTTATTGATGTTATGGTTTATTGTTTCTTTGTTTTGAAAGTGGTTTATCCTTACTATGAAGTGATTTATTGTTGTCATGTTTGGATGTCATGTTTTCTAATCGTGGTTTATTGATGTTATGTTTATCCTTGTGTTTTTCGTCACTCTTGTATGGCGTTGAGTCTTGTGGCTCTGTGTTGGATGATCTTGGTCGAGATTCTTTCTTGTTAGCTCCTTAGCACGGGGGGTGGGTCTTTGGACCCACGTGGTCGGGTGGAATGTGCTAAGCACCCCATTAGGTCACCAATCGAGGATCAAGAGGTGCAGATTGGTGCTAGTTATGGCGACTTTAGAGTTGTATCCGTCTTTGTGCCAATTATGATACTTTGTATTCATCTATTCAGCTATATTTTTCTACATGGATTCCCATTCATGTTGGAGAACACTGTTGTATCATTGTTACTCTTGAACATTGTAATGAAATGTAATGTTATACCTTGTATGACTTTTGATCCATGGCAGTTGTAATTTGATACATTGTATATGTGGAATATGTCCCTTGAGTTTATATGATGATATTAATCTTATCATCATGAGTTTGGAAGTAATTATGTATATATATTGTATATTCGTACATGGATGGTTTCTTATTAATGCTTTGTCATGTATGTGTTACATTCGTAAATGTTCACTTTGCTTTGGATTATATCTTTGGATTTCATTCTTTATCGATGTTGTATGGATTTAAGTTTCATAATGACTCCTCGTGTACCCCAAGGGACATAAGTGTTAATGGATTTTTTTTATTGAGTTTTATGGCTTATGACTCATTGTGCATCTCATGTATGTTTAGATTTATTTTTTTTAAAAAATTGTACAGTAATTGTTGTTTTTAATTGTCCTTAGGGGTTCGCACGACGGGGCGTTACATAACACCTATAAAAGATTGACTTTCAATCATCCAAAATATTATTACACTACAACCAACCATGTAGATGGCCTATATGATAATTAAGAAGTAAATGTTATATTATGTGCATCAATCAAAGTCTAATTTTGAAAAATGCTTCATGAATATTTTTTATGATTGCAATGATCTAGCATGAGAGAGAATGGAAAATAAGTATAATTATTTAATGCATCCATGAAAATCCTTTTTTTTTTAATTTGCTTGCCTCAAGTCACATGCACATGGAACAAATGAAGTCTAATTTATTCACTATTAAATTAAAAGGATTATTAAATTTATGTCTTTTGGGTTTTGAATTTAATGTGCTAAGGATGCACAGATGTAATATGTAAGATAGTTTGTAAGACATGTGAGGAGATGAAATAGAAAAATTATTTAGAGAATTATAGACTTCATCTAAAACATAAACTATACAAAAAATAATCGGTGTAACCATTGCACCTCCTCTGGTGCAACTGCTAGTTTTTAGAAGATTTTTAACAAGATTATCTTGAATATCTAATACAAAAAAATTAAATAAATACAATATTATATATATAGGATGATAATAATGAATACTTTTAAAGCTTACACATAAATAAAATATTGGATTTAATATTACAATGAAATGACAATTGCTAAATTGATATTAAAAAATTCAAGATAATCTTGTTAAAAATATTTTTAAAATTATTAAGATAATCTTGTTAAAAATATTTTAAAAATTATTAAGATAATCTTGTTAAAATCTTTACAAGCTCTTATTTTTAATATTATTTTTAGTTTTAAAGTTGTTTTAAAGTTGTATTTCCAACATTTCATTTGTCAAGAGTGTACGTTGTCTGAATTGTATGGAGCTTCACTTGGTAATGTAAGCTTTAGTCGTGGTTTACTTTATGCATATTGGATTGATGATTTTCTTGGTTCCATATTGCTATAGATAAGATATGGATCTTGTTTTATTTTTTTCAACGTTGCCTCAGTCAATAGTAAATGATTTTAACTACACAACTTTTGTATGTAGGTGGAGTTAAAAAAAGAGATTTAACATTGAACTAGAGGCAACCATCTTTGAAAAGGGAGAGACAGAAGTCCAAATTGTGATTGGGAGAGGGAAACAATTGTGGATTGTGCAAGTATCTTCATTTCTTATTTTACTTGTAATCAATTGTTTTTTAATCGTAATATGAAACATAATGATTTTTTTTCCTTCTTGATATTGATTTGAGTTTTTGGATTTCAATTTTGTGATTTGAGTTTTTGGATTTGAGTTTTTTGATTTGAGTTATTTTCTCTTTCAACAATTTATTTTTTGTTTTTTTGTACTAGCTTCTAGCAAAGTGTTGCCAATATAATCTCTGATATATATGATATCATTACATTTTCTTCAGGATTTTTATTTAATTTCTTAACTTCTGTATGATTTTAAAATATATCGATGCTCTCATCCTACAAATCTAAATCATTTTCTTCATTCATACTAGAGTGATCTACTATATCAAATTCAAAACAACTCCTATGTATTTCTCTAAAACTCTAAATTGACCTTCAACTTGCTTGGTTTTTGCATCTGCATTTGGTTGCCCTGGATGAGCAGTAGCACTAATTCCTATTGTCTTCAATATTTTTATTTAATTTCTTAACTTCTATATGATTTTCAAAGATATCGATGCTCTCATCCTAAAAATATGAATCATTTTAATATTGACCTATTAGTACTCAAGTGTGGCTAGAAGTTCACAGTAAAATTCTAAAAATGAAATTAATGTCAAAACACTTTTTGATGTTTAATCCACATAAAATTAACTATCTATACCAGTGGAAATATAATTCTAAATTTTGCAATTTTTGGGTTAGAATGTACTCTCAAGGGGAGTGTTTAAGAGTGCAAATAAATATGACATCTTATCTACTCATACAATCAATATTTTTAATTTTATTCACAAAAGTTGTCACCATTCTATCTTGTATTGTCTTGTCCATGGAGCTAAAATAATGCAATGGTTAGCTCCTCCTAAAATTGTACATATCCTTAAGGACTTAGTGATATCTCTTGTGCATGAAGCACAAGCATATATTCTTCCTTTTTTTATTATCTTAAAATCAAATAAAATAGATTTGATGAAACAAAAAAAACAAATAATAATAATAAATCACATATTTGCATAAACTAAAAGATTTGATCACAAAGATATATCAATCAAAAAAGAAAATTAGAGAATGATAACTCTCAATGTATTTTATATATATTAATATTTAATATATGTATGCTAGTTTAATCTTCTTTGAAATGATGCTACTTTGTAACACCATCTCAAAGAGTGGAAAAATGTAGACACCTAAATTTGGCAACTTACGTTTGGTCAAATTTATCCCTTTTCATCTAAATATCCTCTTTTTCACATGAATTAAATAATATTGCTATTATTCAATTAATACCCCTAAATTCCTCTAAACCCCTAAGGTATTTAATACTTTATTATCTATCCTACCTTACCCCTTTTATCCCATAAATTAAATAAATAATTTCTATTTATTTAATTTACTCCCTCAAGTGTCACATCCTCCATCACTTTTTCCTAATCCTAATCCCAATCCTAATCCCCACCTAACCTACCCACTAAAAATGTGCACACACTTAATCCAAGATTAAGTGGGTCAACCCTCTCCCAACCATTGATCTCCACCATGCAGTCTTGGCCACTCATCTCATTATCCTACCAATCTATTTATCCCAAAACTTAGCCATTTTTCATTGGAGCGTCATTATACTACCAAAATTTTGAGTGAGCACACATCTAATAGAAACATCATGGGAAAATATACACAATAGGAGACTAGTTTGAACTCCTCATCACCCTATCTTGGTCGAATAGGGTGTCCATGTAGTGTGAAATTGTTAGGGTTGAAAATTTATGACACTACATAATTTATCCCCCACTTTAGTGAGATTATGATATTTTAGTCATACTCACACTAAAGGAATGCATTTCTTTATCAAAACACTTAAGAGACATGATGACACCAAGTTGATGGGCTCACAAGCCCCCAACTTAGGATCACATTAATCCATAATGTTAAGACAAACATGAAGTAGATATATCACACACACGATAAGGTAAGATTGAATCATGCATGAGACATTCAATGGAGTAAACATAGAATAATACATAAAGAATACATAAAGAAAACATGATGCATATAAGGAATACACAAAGCATACATGGAATACATGAGGAAAGCACATAGAATACATGAAGCAAACACATAAAATACATGAAGAAAACATGCAAAATATGTACAAAGAAAATACATGGAATACACAAGGAAAACACATAGAATACATGGAATACACAAGGACAATATAAAGAAAATATAGCATATACATAGAACAATAAATATTAACTTACACAAAATTAAAGATTTGGGTTAGAAAGATAAAGAGACCTTAGTATGTGAGTTTGTCTCAATTACCAATCCTCATCCATTGAATGCACAACAAACACATCTAAAATGCTAAAATGATAAATAACATTTCTCACAAGGTTGCATAAAAACTAACGTTGAAAGGAAAAACTTAAAGGCTCTCATTCAAAAAAAATTCCAGGAATTGATAAGTGAGAAGTTAATCATGGAACAAGAGGTTCTTATATGTGAAAAATGGAAGAAGTGGGTAAATTGGGAAGGTGAGGCCTTAGTGCAATGTGTAGAAGGATTTGAGAAAGTCACTGAGAGATACAATAAATTGATTGACAAAGATCAAGGTTTCATTGAAATGATAGCATGGCAGGTTGTGATGCAAGAGCATCCTTGGTTCCTTGCAATCCTGCATCAACCACAAATATTTTCTTTTAGTTTTGTTCTTGTTTAGTTCTTGTTAAGTTCAAGTTGGTAGATTCATCATATTTTCTCACCAAACCCTATAGATCTATATTTTCATCATGGGCATGTTCATTTTCCTTATTCCAAGATTTCAGAGCGATTGGATTTTTTTCTGGCAAGTTATCGCTTCTAGGATTAGTGACATGCTTACCAGAATAATTTCAAGCATAACGGATAATTTTGTCTCTTGTGGATCCTTCCCATAACTTGTGAATCTTTGTGGCATGATTCGAAATGTTTTGTGGAGTGTTTTCGACCTTAGTTTTGGTCCACACTTCATCCTATGAACCCGTCGATGAGAAATTAAAATTTGAAGGTTGACCTTGCACGCACATGTTACATTTTCTTTCATCGGAGATTGTAATAATCTTTGGCTAATGCAGAGGGTTCTAGATCCCTGGATATGATATAAATAAATGTAATAGATCATTATAAAGGAGGTGGTTTTAGTGAAGTAGGATATGGGATTTGAAATGTAAGATTTATGCTCGAATTAAGGAGCATATAGGAAGAATGTATTTTGAACATGTTGTATGAGGCCTGTGAGCCTGAATCTGTAAACCTAGATGTCACCGACTATTTGTAATTGAAAATTTTGATAATAAGATTGATTGAATCTACACTTTCCTCTATATTCCATGTTGCTTCTATTGTGTAACTCTTGTTGCACAGTCCAGACTATTCTCTTTGAGGACCCTCCCTTCTGTGTCTGCACCAGATGGTATCAGAGTGAGATTCATTCTATGAGAGATCATTAGAGTTTGCAAAGTCTTGTTGAGGATTTTTTGTGGGGTGGAAAACTGAGGATCCGACCTACAACTGCAGAGGACTTGTGAAAAGATGGCAAGAAGAAGAAATGGTAGAGGAAATGGAGCACACAGAAATGTAGACCCAATGATAATGGAGATGTTGAGAGGAATTGTTTCTAGATTAGATGCAGTTGAAACAACCCAAAGGAGAGGTTGACCATTTGATGATGCAAGTGATGAAGATGTATAAGAACATGAAAAAATGGCAAGAGGAAATCAACCTAGCTTTGATTAGGAAGAAGAAAGGTTCATTAGAGCCCTAACCAGATTAAATACCAGACCACATTTCAATCCATCAGATTATAGTGGTAAGTTGGATTAAAATGAATTGCTTGATTAGATAATAGAGATGGAGTATTTTGATTTTGAAGGTACTGTTGAAGACCAGAAGGTGAAATTTTCTTGTACAAAGTTGAAAGGACATGCATCCCTTTGCTGGGAACATTTTTAGACAAATAGGCAAAGAAGAGGAAAAGAGAAGATAAAATCATGGGATCAGATGGTGAATAAGTTGAAGGCGAAGTTTATGCCTGTAGACTATTAGATCAGTTTGTTACAAAAGTTGCAGAGTTTTAAGTAGAAGGAGTTGAGTGTGACAGAGTATTCTGAGGAGTTCTATAAGTCGAATATTAGATCTGAACATTTAGAGGATGAGATCGAGCAAGTAGTCAAATAATTTGAATGATTGAATCTACATTTCCCTCCATATTCCATGTTGCTTTTGTTCTGTAACTCTTGTTGCACGGTCTAGACTATTCTCTTTGAGGACCCTCCCTTCCATGTCTATGCCAAATTGTAATCCCTAGACTCTAGGATAGGAGATTAAAGAATTTAAAGCTTTCAAGGAATGGCTTGAAAGAGTGAATAAAGACCTTGGTGATTCGCTAAATTGAGAAGTCATTGATGAAATTATACAGTGCAGGAATGCCATGGTCAAATATGAAATAGAGAAGATGCAGAGGAATGTAAATATCCTTCAAATATCAGAAGATTATACTAAGCTCAAATACAATTGGAAGGTAATTCAAGGAATTTCAAAAGAGCATATGCATCAGGTATTGGTTTCCTTTTGGGTTTTTCAACTAAAGAAAGGTGAAGAAGTGTTCTTGGACCCTAATTTTGATGCAAGGAAATGAATAACTATATATCACATAGCGGAGGTTAGCGCAGGGAGAGGTTTATGAAATGAATTTTTTAGGTTGTTCCTAGTCTCGGTGGATGTGTCTTCTCCTGGAGTTTAAAGAATACCAATGGCCTTGTTTTACACGAAGCATTTGTATACTAGAGCTTGGAGTTGAAGGCTAATATTGATGAAAAATTCAAAGGTTTGACTTTGTCTAGAAGACTCAAATGACAACTAGGTCTACCATGTGAATTTTTTATCTGTTGTTAATGATTCCCTTTGATAGACTTAAGTTCAAACTTTTGGGTTGTGTTCGTATAAAAGGTCATTTGATGCTTTACTTTTATTTTTATGTTCAAAATTTTTGGATGTCAGAGAGCCAAAAATTCTATAAGTTTTGTTCTTTTTCCTATTTTCTGAATCATTCCAGATTAAAAATTTGTACACACATAGAAGCTAATTTGAAAGCTACCTACTAGTATGAAATATTTTATAGTAGGTTGTTTGTTCAATTGGACAAGACTGTATGTTGCGTCGTTTAAGGGTGCATACAAAACCTACCCGGTGTCCAAATAAACCTCCCTTTCTTTAAAATCTTTCATCATTCTATGCCTAGCTGTGAAGCAATCTGGTGAAGTATAGAGTGGTTTCCTTTGATTTAGTTAATTCTTGGCGCATGTGTGGATAATACCTGGGAGCAATTTTAGTAAATTCAAGTATTTTTAATGCTTTATTTTAGAATAAATGTTTAAATTTCAAAAAATGTTCCAAAAAAGAGATAAATGAATGGAAATTTTGTTGCAAATCTTTCATTTCCATAATATTGTTGAATTCTTAAAGATAAATCTACTTAAGTGATAAAAATTTTGTTTGAAATTCAAGAAATGTTATCGCAAATCTGTTGATTTCATAAAATTGTTTGATGACCAGACCAAGAATATCCTCTACAGATTCTTATGATTCCTCTGAGAACTAAAAATTACCATTTAGCCCTCATGATTAACAACATTATCACAATGAATCCTGATGTGAACCTAGTATGGTCAGGACCTGACATAAATTTGTCTTGGGATTAAGCTAAGTCAGCCTAAGATTTAGGTTGTCCTAGTTCAATCTTTCAAGTAAAGATAGGTTTTCATGGTCTGTCTATGAGGATTTATCTGCACTGCTAGTGTGCGACTAACATTATGATCAACAAGTGTGTAACTTACTGGGATAGTTACACAACTTCCACGGAGGTGATTCTACCCTCTAGATAGGTGACCCTGAGGTAAACCCAAACCTTAAAACATATTTTTCTTTGTTTTCTAGTTTTAGAACTAACCTACTCACTTATCTATCTTTGTGTATGCTAGCTAGTAACTGTTTGGTTGAGCTTCTCATTTTTCAAAAGATCGATGGATAAAATTACTAACTTGTTTCTTGTAGGACAAGCAGTCAAAGATGTAGAGTAGTTGTTTTCTCTCACTAGCTAGGAACATTTCAATTTATGAAAGGGTCAAAGAACACTGCTTGTTGTGTTTGGATTCATTTGTCAATGTATGCTCTCCTGTTTCACCATTTGGTGAGCTTGGGGATCAAAAATCACAAATTGACCCAATCCCATTTGTGACTCACCTAGGAGTGATAGCTTGCACATATGCTCTCCCCTTATGCCATGTGTGAGCCTAGGGATCAAAAACACCTAGAATTTACTACCCTTTAGGAGGCCTACTTGGGGATTTCATCACCCTAAGGGATTATCTCAACCATGTGAACTGGCGAGGTATATAAAGGGGGAGAATGAAATTTTTACCCCAATCCAGTCGTGTCATGTTTGGCGAAGCACTAATACTAGGCTGATTCCTAGTTAGGTGTGAAGGGTTCATCTGAGCTTTCCTGCTAAAAGTTCCTGACCCACACTTGTGATGGGCCAATGTTCACAAACGTGCCTCATGCACCCTCCTAGTGTATTAAGGAATCCTTATATTTCCTTTTAAGCCTAGATAAGACTCGTGTTCATTTATGGCTTAGTGTAGTGTAGAGGATGTGCATCACACCCCAAATATTTTTACACTCACCATTTGGCTCCCTTGAGATGAGACAAAAAATCCTTGGATTAGCATAAGCTATTTGTAGCTTTCTGGGGAGAGGGTGATTAGGTCATCCTTCCTATCCTAGAGGCATCTAGTTGTCCTCTCTCAAAAAGATGAAACTATACACACCTATTTAGGTGTCACTACACTTGAGTTGATGGAGATTCCTAGTGTGAGCCTACACTAAGTTTGTAAGCCCTTGCTACTAATTATAGGCTTGTGCAAGTGCTTGATGTGTCTTCTTATGTGATACCAATTCATGTCTTGAGTCTTGAGTCCATCCTTTCCTCTATTTTTTGTTTTTTGTATAGTCCTCTGCTAGAGTCTTTTTTTCTCCAGAGGAAAATTTTCCTCACAAAGGAAGATCCATTCTCTTGATGGGTGAGCCTATCCCTACAAGGGTAGTTTTGTTTCCACCTTAGTCTTGGTCACTTTGGCCAATTATCCCTGATAAGTGATCCCATTTTCCATAGAGTCAGATTTGCTTATCTGTGTCTAAACACCCTCATCCCCAATAGGTGATCCCATCTCCTTGAGAGGTGGATCCACTTTTCTACATCCATACCACATTGAACCTGATAGGCGATTACATCTCCAACAAAGGAAGATCTACTCATTTGCGCCCATACCCAATCCATCCTAGACAGGAAATCTTGTGACCTTGATAGGTGTTTGCATTACCCCCTTTTTGTATAGTCAGATCATGATAGGTGGATCTATTTCCCTTTTTTGTACCCAGTCCACCATAGACAAGTGATCCTGCTACTTGGATAGGCAGTTTTGTTGCCTCATGTCCATACCTAGTCAATCCTACAAAGGTGATCTTGTGACCTTGATAGGTGGTTCTATTGACTCATTTCGTACAATCAAACCTTGATAGGCGGTTATGTTACCCCTCTCCATACAATCTCTCCTAGATAGGTGAATATTTGTTACTTAGGGGTGAATCCACTATCTTATCCTTACTATCATAGTCATCATTCGTACATCACCCAAAAAATCCTAGATAGGTATACCTATGACCTAGAGAGGTGGATCTACTACCTACAGAGGTGAATCCATTGGATCCCTAGAAAAGAAATCCCCTAACCTACATAGGAAGACCTATTACCTATAGAGGCAGATCTGCTTCCCATAGAAAATCTAGAGTCTAAATCCATTTGACCATTGAAATCCCACATTGTTTCAAGCCTATTCTTGTAATCAAAACATTTTTATTGCTAGTTGATCTCTCATAATTACCATTTTCATCAATTTATTTTTTCCAAAATTCATCAAATCATCCATTCAATCACATAACTTCATCTTAGGACATCCTTAATCATCATATCAATCATCAAACATCCAATCCAAATCCCCTAGGCATCTATTTGAGAGATTTTCATCTAATTTGGCTTGTTAATTAGCCCTAATCATCATCGTCCTTTCTCACTAAGGAACATATCCTATCTTGAGTTAGTAATTGCTTTCGGCCTCATCAATTTGCTTTGATCTAGAGGCAATTTTGCACTGTAATCATACCTTGTATCATTATATCCAATCCAATCTAATCATCATCATCATCATCACTATCATTCAATTTCCTTGAGATCATTAGCCTATCTCATGTAATGCCCCATCTTAATAACCTAAGAATGTTGCAAATGTGTTGAAAGGTGTAATAATTTTTTTTTTTAAGTTTAATTATTAAGTTAATTAGTTGCATACATTCATTAGGCTAAGCGACGTTATACTACTTGAGTTTTCCATAAGTGACTTAAGTATTTCGCATTGCACATTTAATTAATAACATTAAAATAAACATTGCATAACATTGAAAATTCATTTGAATACCATTCATAATAACATAAAGTACATACATGTTTTTCCATACATTGCATTTGATAGAATATACAATACTCATCCATCTAATGAGGTAGTTCAAATAATCATTACAATTTACAAATGATCACTCACAACATTGAGGGATGTTTTACATTATACAATGATGAAAGTACAGATAAGATCCAAGTGCGAGCTCTCCATCCATAAAGCTCTTGATGCCATGATCAATCTGGGGACCCAACGGAGTAAGGTGCACGTTCCACCCAACCATGTGGTACCCGTAGGTCCACCCCCCGTGCTAGGAGATAGTAATAAGGTTACCTAGACCTAATCTACTAACCCTAGACACTAGTACAAACAATTTAATGGTTACATTACTTCCAGATTTTAAACAATTGATTGTAATACAAATACAAGGTTAACTATTATTCTAGGTGGAGTGTCATCACAACGATGCAAAGGTTACCCTGGTGCTTCTTCTTAGGTTTCGGCCCCCAATCCTTGGGTTACCCTGGTAACCTCTTACGAAACCCGGCCCCTATTGCATACTATTGTGGAATCGAATGCCTCTTAAGGGAACAAGACACCGATTTTCCATTCCAGGCCTTCTCATCTTATACTCATGACTGAAGAAGCTCAAGAGTCATAAGAGAGGCAAAATATCTTGTTAAGTGTTTTTAATCTATCTACTGTGTTCTTTAATTTTCACTGACTTACAAACTATTTGTAAGTTACCCTAACACCACTTTGTTTGTCGGCCCTTACAAATAGCCACTCCCCTAAACATAACAAGGGTAAACTATGTTTTTCTGACTAGAGTTCATAAGGTGCACAAAGTTCATCTCATATAGAAAATTTGACCCACATCGATAACTAAAACTTTTACCAAAATTCAGGTATTAAAACACCATATTTTACACATGCACAACTCAAGTCAACTCAAGATATACTTTGAAACAATAATACACCCTTTCTACTCAATTCTTTCTGGAAGACTTATATGACTATAACTTTCCCATTTTGTCCAGAAAACACAATTAAGCAAATCAAGAAAAGAAAGCTTCTATGATTCGGATATATTTAATCCTCTCAAACAATCAAAATACCAAAAAAATAAATTAACTTACTCATAATTTTATTTCTTATATATTAAAGAAAATTGCATCACTTGAATCCAAATTAACTTTCTAAATTTTTACTAATAAATGAACATACCAAATATTCTCATGCAATTTAAGCTATTAACTTTATTTTCTAAATTTATATATATTATCATTTATATTCATATCCATATATATATATAAATAAAATTTCAAAATATAATTCGAATTTATATATATATATAACACTTAAACGAAATTGCATTAAAATTTTTTTAAAAAAGAACAAGGAAATCACAGTAAATTTTATTTCAAATGAAACCTAGTTTTCAGGACTCGCAGCCGAGCCTGCAGCCCAGCCGCGGCTCCATTAAGGAGTGGGCGTGGCCCTGCCAGGGCTGCACCCAGCAACCGTAATGGCTGCTGTGCACAGCCATGGAGGCTGCGCCTCCTCCAAATGAAAATGGGGAGGGTTTCGGCCCTCCCCACAGACTCATATTTTTTATTTTATTTTTAAAAAATTATATATTTCGGATTCACCCGTACGGCGAAAATAAAACACGATTTCAAATAAAAGAAATTTTTAAAAATAAAATTCTAATGAATTTCATTTCCCTGTGTTTTATTCCGTACGGCGATTTTATAGAACATATAACTGGTAATTTTTTTTTTAAATAAAAGCACATGTATAGGCAGTTTAATAAACAAATATAAAATCTTATAAAACAAAGCCTACTGTTCAACTGGGTATTTGTAAATGAAAGTTTCTTCTCACAGCTTTTAAATAATTTCCCCAAAAATACTCAATGTTGGGTTTCAAAATTTTAAAACAATAACCATTTTCTCAAAATTGTTTCTCAAATTTTCTTTTTCTAATTTTTCACAAGTATTTTCTAAAAGAATATTATCTAAATTCTTGTAAATTTGAATAAACAAATAACAAATAACAACAAAAGATTTTCCATGAACAATAGCCAAGAAGTTGGGATTTATACAACCAGATTTTCTTTTCAATAACCAAATACTAAATAACAAGAAAAATACCTGTAACACCTAGTTGTCTGTAACTTGTGATATGGCTGTAGAAAAGAGAATCCTCTGTTGCCCGTAAAGACACAATCCTCCAATGATTCTTCTACCAAAACAAAAGATCTTCCCACCAAGGGATCTTCCACAAATATACTTCCAGATACAGGGAGATAACAACTTCTAAGAAGAAAAATAATTTTTATCACAGCAAGAGAATTTTTGCCAGAGCCCTGATAATTTCCCCGTGAGGAATTGGATAACCCTTCTGTTTTCCCAAGATCCAAAATATCCTCCGTAACCAATTTTCAACAACCTCATTAAATGAAACTTTCACACTTGTTGAGAAGTTGCAAATATCTTTTAACAACTTCTCGGCAATTTTGCCCTTTTCAAAATTTGCATGCCTTATTTAATTTATTTAAATTTTAAAAATCAATTTCCAATTGCATGCATTTTATTTTATTTTTATTTTCCACAATTTATTTTAATTTTCAAATGCAGTATAATTTACACACTTAATAATTTAATTTAATTAATTTATTTATTTAATTAAAATAGTTTAATCCTTTTAAGATCAACTATTTAACCAAATAAGCTAATTAATGAATTAAATTATCAAGAAAGTAAACTTCTACCACATTTAAACATTAATTAAATAATCAATAATTTAAAACACAATATTCCAACATTAAAAATTAACCAAATTTACCTTTTCAAAATGATTTATCCATACAGAAAATACAAGACAAACCTATGACTCAGAACTAAAATAGACAAAGTACTAAGACCAGGGTTAAAGACTAGACTAGGGTAAACCAGACTACTATCTCCCGATCAACGTATCCATTGAGTCTTGACACGCTCAGACCTGAGTACCCAGGTGGAGTCAGTGTCATGTACCTGCAAATTCCTGCAACCAAGCAAATAACGTGCATACATATACATATATAAAACATTAAACAGACACACCGTGTAGATAAAATCACAGATATCGCAGGGCACTCGCAAGCGAGTGATGCGATTCCGTTCTCCACACCAATACACTTCATAGCAAACTGGCGAAATAAATAGTTGTTAGTCCATCATAACATGTACATAGCAATGATCAAATGAAAGTAAACTTCTACACTAACTCAAAGCATGTCTAAAATCAATAATCATCATACAAGTATCATCATGTCATAGAATAATCCACTATCGCTCAAAACCAGCGATCAAAATATCCAAACAAAGTATCATCATCAACAGTGTGAAAACATAGCAATAGAAAACATAAGCACAAATGGAGGCGTACTACATCTCAAGTAACAATCTTATATCTAAACATCATCCAACCAAGCTCTCAATTCTAGTTTGGGGTCCTACATCAATCAATCAAACCAATTCAATATAATAATAAACCTAATCCAATCATCCATCCAATCCAATCCCCTATCCTATCTAATCAATCAAACAATCCACTTAATAATCCTTTAATAAATTATCCAATCATTACCATTTAGTGCCATCCTATGGGTTTCTATCATCCTCACCCTCTGGTCACTCACATTTTAATTCCCATTACCACTTGATCACAAGATAAAAGGCTAATGGAACAACAACAATCACAAGCTCATTAGTCGCAATACCCTCCCAATCCACCCACTAATGGTGGATCGCAACATTCTAATACTTGGACCAGTTCCCAAAAGTCAACCCTCATCCTTCTCTTAAGGAAGGCATGGTAAATCAGCTTCAACTCTCTATTGAGGAATATCTTAGTGATCTAGTTAATGCACAAATGACTGACTATGTCACCTCTAAATGATCGGATAAAATACTTGCTTCACTACTCATGAGAGGAATTAAACCACCACTCAGATTTGATATGACACAATACACTAACATGAGAATTCCTTATCAATCACAAGATCCTCAAAGCTCTCAAGTTCATTTGGATGTGTCATTTCTTTAAGCTCCTCAAGTTACACCACAAGATACCTGGTACTAATCAGGATTTTGGAATGATGTTTGTTATCAAATTCCACCTTCCCTTGTTCGAATTTAAATTAGAGGAGTAGCACCTGAAGTCAAAAATTCACAAGGTCATATATCCATTCTTCATACCACCTCTCCCACAATATCAGTCAAATCAGCCATTGGGGAATGTTGGGGGCATCGTGTCCAATTCACTAGCATCTTCCCCTCCCCCCATGTCCCTCTCATTCAAACATGACCATTGACACAACTGACACCATCATTTAATCCTAATCAATCCATCCCATAACCACAACCACCTTATCATCAACTGTAACCACAACATACTCAATACATCCCACAACCACAACCATCTTATCATTAACCATAGCCACAACATACTCAATCCATCCCACAACTACAACCATCCTATCAACCGCAACCACAATAGTAATCCTAACCTCAGGTTCAATCACAACCTCAACAAAAATCATCACAACCCTAAGGTAATCCATCATCCCGATATCGAATGCAACCTCTACATACATATTCCAATCCACCTCCTCATTACTTTTCCCCTCACTATCATCAACCTCCACTCTTTGTGGAACCTCCTCCATAGGATGCTTATTATTAGTTTCCTCCACTACATAACACTCCACATCAACAATACACCACATCCAATCCCAGTTATCAATATTCCCAACAAAATTCCTAAAAATATGCATCCTACATCAACTCATAGCAACCCATATCAAACAAATACCGATCGTAATCCAATCCAAAACCACCACCATATGTCCCTCAATAGTAGTAAACCTCTAACTATCAATCAAATACATCCAATTACCAAACTCCCCCACCATATGGAAATTTTCTACAAGCTCCATCCCAACAACAACCTGCATAATCATCCTACTATCAGCTACCACCAAACCAACAACAAACCTACACCAAACAATATCAACAATCACCATCATACCTTCAATCATCATACGTTAATCCTAATTTTGATCAATCACTTCCACCACCACCACCATATTATCAATATACTCCTTATGATCAATCCAATCCCATAGGTATTTCCTTATCCACACCCGTCACCAAAGAATGGGAAGAAATGAAGGTTGCATTGAAGGATTTACAAGTTGGCACATCGTTCTCTAAGAAATCCTTCAAGTTTGAGGAAATTTTCCCATATTCATTTGATCTGTCAATCTCCACTATTCATTTTCCAAAACAATTTGAAATTCCAAAATTTAACAAGTATAATGTAAAGGGAGATCCACAAGACCATTTTTAAGAATTTTATATGCATTTTCAAGAGGCCTTGTATAATGGTAACTACCTTCTTCATTTGTTCCCTCGTATCTAGGAGGAAAATATTTAAAATGGTTCCTACATCTCTATCGTGGGTCAATCTCTATGTTTTCTTATTTATCATTAAATTTTTTGACTCACTTCTCTTATAATTTGGAGAAGGATATAGATAACATGGGCCTCATGAAAAACAAACAACATAATGGGGAGAAATTTGCTAGCTACTTGCAAAGGTGGTGATCCCAAGCCAATTGTCTTAAGTGTAGCCTTCCTGAAAAGGAATTGGTGGGCATCTTTATTGAAAACCTAAATCCTAATTTGACTTATAACTTGTGCATCCATTGTGAATCCACCTTCATTGAGGCTATATAAAATAGATTCACTATTGAGAAGGCTCTTATTGCTAAGGGACTTATCAATATCTTTAAAGAAGACAAAGATAAGCAATTTGGTGATAAGTCTTATTATTGGAATAAGAAAAAGAATGCAATTAATTATGGTGACACTGATACCAAACATGTCCAAGTATCCAATGCCTTTCAATGACCACAAACCACTCCCAAAAAACCATTGACCAATGTCATATTTGTTCCTTAATGGGTACTTCATCCTTCCAATCAATCCAATCAATTAGGTCAAGGAAATGCTAAACGGACATTCACTCCCTTAGGAGAGCCATTAGAGACAATATTTATGAGGTTGGTTCAAGCTAACATGATTATTCATATTATAACCAAACCTTTTGATGAGTCAAAAATGAATCTAAATTGGTATAGATAAAACGAGTATTGTGATTTCCATAAGATTAAAGTTCATTCCACCAAAAAGTTTCAGAATCTTAAGAGCTATGTCCAATGTCTTATTGATCAAGGAGATATTGTAGTTGATGGAAATTAGTCTACATCATCTAATGATCAATTGAAAATATTCCAAATAATTTTCCCTAAGAACAGTCAAGGTCCTAGCTCCTTCAACACAAACACTGGATCCAATAACAATAATCAAAACAACCAAATCAACAACATTAGCTATAATAAAGTCCCATTTAATTATGCTAATATAGTTGGTTGTATCACTCAAGTTGATCCACATGTTTCCATGATTCATGTAAAGGGAAAGCACCATCAATGTGTTGTTACCACATGCCAAACCCACATATCAATCCTAGGACCCTCTGCGTCATCCCAACCAGCTCCTATAAACTCACAGTTTAATATCCTTGATCACATAAGAAAGACTCTCACCCAAATATCTATCCTAGATTTGTTGAAGTCTTCCCCTACACATCAAGAAATCCTCACTAAGGCTTTGTAAGACACCCATGTACCCAATGACATTGATCCTACCCAATTTCAAGCTCTTATAGGATACCTATCATCTACTTACCAGTTGGGATTTAGTCAAAATGATATGCCTCCTATTGATCCCACACATAATTGTACCCTCCATATAGAAGTCCTCATCACTAAGCATAAAGTTAAATGAGTCTTGGTTTATAATGGATCTTCCCTCAATCTATGTACATTAAAGTTCATAAAATAGGTGGGGTATGCTTATGCTAACTTAGACAATTAGGTCATCACCATCAAGGCCTATGACAATGCAAAACGAGATTCAAAAAACACTATTTTCCTTCCTATTCAAGTTGGCCCCACTATGCAATACACAACATGTCATGTCCTTGATTTGGACCTTTTATTTAATCTCCTTCTTGGCCAACCATTGCTTCATGCTATGCAAGCCATTCCCTCCATGTATCACCAATTCCTTAAATTCTCGCATAATGGAATTGAGGTTACCATTCGTGTTGATCAACATACTTTTGAGTACTACCATGCTCTTGAGGCCTCCTTCCCACATTCCTACCATTTCCCTAAAATTGAAGTGGGAACCCCTCATACCACTCCATAATCATCCCACATTGATCCAATTCTTCATCCACTCCATCCTCCACTTTAGATTCCACCATAACCAAGGTCCTTATCATTGCCAAAGGATGTGGAGAGTATGAGATGCACAGTGCAGTTAATGTGGGCACAATTCCCTCTTCTCCATGAACTTATGGCTAACCCACTAAGTCTTCACAACACAAGGAACCAATCACCAAGATAATGAGCTCCAAGAATGTGGGTTCCACTACCTTCAATTCTACAAGAATCTTACAAGATTAGCTTGATGATGACATCAATCAAAGGGTATATAGAGAGGAGCCAGATCCTTCACCTCCTCTCCTTGAGTATTTCCAATAGGTTTATCCACATGATTCTAAGTTGGCATAAAAATTTAATTATTAGGGAGGAGGATTGGTTGTAGATGAGAAAGGAATTTGAAATCCAATCGATACACCAAAGTTCCCAAAACACCAAGGTTTTGGCTATGATAAGAAGCAAAAACAACATATCGTGTCATCTAGTGCATCAGATAATGTTAGTTTAGAAGTCGATATCCTCGATGAAATCCCTAAAGAGGAAACTATCATACTCTCTTATGATAATTTGGTTGTCTCCTCTTTATTCAAATCCACTTCCATCTTCACCATTAGCCTTTCCCTACACCATCTTGACCTGATAGATTGGGACCTATGAGGAAGTGTACTCGTTGAAATTTTTCCTTCTTAAGAGGCTTATGTACACTTTATGGGACTAAAGGAAGACTATGGTATTTACCCTAGGGAATATGAACACCTTAATCACAAAAGTAAAAATAAATAAAATAAAAAGGTTCTCCTAGTGAAAACCTCCCTAAGGCACTTTTAGACTCATCAAAAGTAAAAACAAAAGGTATATCCTCTGATGAAAACCTCTTTGAGTCATTAGAGGGTGGGGATGTTAATATTCCCCTCATAGGTACTCACTTCTCAGAAATTTGTTCCATTCTAACTAAGGAAACAAGAGAGATAAACTTGGGAATAAAAGAAGAATCGAAGATCACATACATAGCTAAGTCCTTGACTGAAGAAGAGTGTCTTGTAATTGCCAATATGCTTCAAGAAAGAATCATTAATTTTGTGTGGGATTATTTTGATATGCCTGGATTGGATCCAAAATTAGTGGTGTATCACCTTGATGTACATCCTGATATCAAACCAGTAAATTGAAAGCTTCACAAAATGTATCCACAAGTTGCTCTTCTTGTCAAAGTTGAGTTGGAAAAATTACTAGCAATAGGATTTATCAAACCAATTCATTATTCGGATTGGATTTCTAATATTGTCCCTGTAACTAAGCCCACTAGGGGCATCTGCATTTGTATAGATTAAATCATGTCCTAAAGATGATTTTTTCATTGCCAAACATTGACATTCTTGTTGATTTGATAGCAGGATGTGCTATGCTATCCTTCATGGATATCTTTTCTAGATATAATTAGATTAAAATTGTACCCAAGGATCAACACAAAATAGCTTTCACTACACCATGGGGCACCTTTTGTTGCAATGTTATGTCTTTTTGTCTTAAAAATGTAGGTGAAATTTTTCAATGTGCTATGACATTCATATTTCATTATTTAATCCACATCATTATGGAAGATTATATTAATGACTTAGTAGGAAAATTCAAGACTAGAGAAGAACATCCAAAGATCCTGAAATGAATCTTTGATAGATTAGAGAAATACAAGTTGAGGTTAAATCCAAAGAAATGTGTCTTTGGGGTTACTTCAAGAAAATTGTTGTGCTTCATCATGTCCAAAAGGGGTGTAGAAGTTGATCTAGCTAAAGTGAAATCCTTTATGTAAATGCCCCCACCGAGAAATTGGAAATAGTTAAGGAGTATACAAGGAAAATTGTAATCAATGAAATTCCTCATAGCTCAACTTGTGGATAAATGTCATCCCTTTACACATTTTTCATAAAAATATTGTCTTGAAATGAAGTCCAAAGTGTAAGTAGGGATTTGATAAAAATTAAAGAATATATTGTCAATCCTCCTATTTTGATGCCTCTAATACCAAGAAAATCGTTGTTTCTTTACATTTTTGCTACACCAGTTGCACTGGGGGAACTTTTAGCACAACATGATGAAAATGGGAAGGAAAGGGCTATATATTACATTAGTTGCACATTAGTGGGGTATGAACTCAATTATAACCCTATATAAAAATCTTTCCTTGTAGTTGCCTTTAGCTCTCAAAAGCTTTGCTATTACATGCTTAGTCATTCAATTAAGTTGATTTCCAAGGTTGATCCACTCAAGTATCTGTTATTTAGAACAACATTGATCAGGTCAAATGGCTATATGGGTTATGTTGCTAAGTGAGTTTGACATTGAGTATGTAGATTGTAAATCAATCAAAGGAAAAATCATCATGGATCAATTTTTTGATGCCCCTTTAGTGGATGCATATCCTTTAGTGATCAAGTTTCTAGATGAATCGGTTATCACCGTTTCAGAAGAAAACACATGGATGCTTTATTTTGATGGGTCTTACACATAGAATGGGGCTGGTGTTGGTATCTTTTTTATCACTCCTCAAGGTGACTATATCCCTAAGTCATTCAAGTTGTATTTTCCTTGCATAAATAGCCTTATTGAATATGAATCTTTAATCACTACTCTCTGCATTGTAGTACAATGGAACATCACCCATCTCCATGTTTATGGAGACTCACAACTTATAATCAAACAAGTCAATGATGAGTTCAATACAAAGGATGATAAGCTTCTTCTGTATAAATGCATCGTGGATGACTTCAAGAAATACTTTAGTCACATACAATTTTAACAGGTTCCTATTTTGCAAAATAAAGCTACAGATGCAATGGCTACCATAGGGTCTCTCATAGACATTCCTTGAGATCATATAGATTATGAGTTTTTGGTCAAGCAATTTTTTATCCCCACATATGGCATCCTTGATACAAAAATGGTGTGTGAAATCGTAGTTCTCCAATCCCCATGGTATCATGACACTGCATCTACCTTCATGACAACATCCTTCCACCTGACCTAAATTGTAACCAACATAAATCCTTCATCCATCGAGCATCTCGTTACACCATCCTAGGAGACACTCTTTACCATAAAGGATATGATGGATCTCTTCTTTGATGTTTGAATGAATCAGAATCCAAAGTAGTGTTACATGAAGTACATAGTAGCATTTGTGGGGCACACACTATTGGAATGGACTTAGCAAAGAAACTTCTTCAAACTGGGTATTATTGATTGACTATGGAACATGATCCCTATGAATTTTTAAAGAAGTGTGCCCCATTTCAATAGAACACAGATTTAATGCATGCTTCTTTGTAGGACTTGTAACTAATCATAGCATTATGACCTTTCTTACAATGGGGTCTAGACTTAATTGGCAATATACCCTCCATCCTATAATGGCCATACCTTCATCATCACCACAACCAAATACTTCACTAAATGGGTGCAAGCAATTCCACTCTCCCTCACTACTGGCACCCAAATATCCAAAATTTATCCTGTACCATATTCTCTGTAGATATGGTATCTCATCCACCATCATCACCAATAATGGTAAACCTTTTAAAAACTATCAAGTAAGACAACTATGTGAAACTTTCCATATCCAACCGATGTTCCACACCCTATTACCCTCAAGGTAATGGCTAGGGTGAAGCAACCAACAAAATGTTAATCAAAATCCTAAAGAAAGTTGTCAACAACACAAGTCAATATTGGCACCTCCATCTCAATTCAGCCCTTTGGGCCTACTACACATCCATTTGTACCCCCACTGGTGCTACACCATACTCACTTTTATATGGCACCAATTTGATCTTGTTGATTGAATTTGAACTCCCTTGGCTTTGTATCTCTTTGAAGAATCTAATTAATGGTGAGGAGTATCAAGTTGCACATTAGAGTTAGTTAGAGCTCCTTGATGACAAGTACCTCAACACTTATAATCACTTGAAGGACTATCAGCATTAGCTCAAAAGAAGCTATAATAAGAAGGTTTGACCTTGTAAGTTTTAGATTAGTGATCTTGTACTCAAGGAAAATCAGCATACCCAATAAGATAGAGCAAAGAAAGGAAAGTTTGAAGCTAATTGGTTGGGTCCCTACGCCATCACGACTAAGTATGGTTCTAGAGCATATAGGCTTACTACACCTGAGGGAGAATCCTTGGAAGAACCCATCAATATTATGCACCTAAAGCAGTCTTATACCTAAGTCGGTTGAGTTACCCCACCTAGAAAATACCAAAAAAAAAGTAAAAAAGTGCCAAAAATACAAAAATAATGAAAAATATCAAAAATAAAAAATAAATTGTTAATAGTAAAGAGAAATAAGTTGTCCTATGGTGAAAACCACCCTTGATGGCACCTTGGACAAGTACGATTGGTGAAAACCTAGCAACAAGAACCATTCATAGAGGGCTTAATCATTATCTACCTTGCATAATGTTTTCCTATATGCTTACATATTCACCCCATCCTATCTACACATCCTATCCCCCATGTCCTATCGTGTCCATATTCCATTGATGTCTTACCACCTATCACATGGTATATTTTGATTAATCATTAGATGGTTTGGATTCACTATCTCAAGTCCTGAGCTTCTCTTGCTTGTTGGTGGTCAGCTTCTATAAGTCTTACTATGTATCCTCGTCTCATGTTCTTATACTATTTGGGATTTTCTTGATTCTCATCGCTTGTATACAGTGTCCTATTGGTCAGTCCCATTGTCTCCCTCTAGGATCCATCTTCATATCTTTTATCATTAGGTTTTGCATCATCCTTTTTCGGTGCTATTTTTATATAACTACATTGCCTCTACGCTTTTATGTAGGCAAGGACATCTTTGATGAGCCCCCGAGGAATTAGGTTGTCTTTTAAGGTCTATCCTTATCTTTTTCATGTCACCAAGAGTGTCTCTATCTTGCTAGAAATAACAAGAAAAATCCATTAGTTCTTGGAAGCCCCAATCTATTTCACTTATCCCAAGTTGTGTCGATCCTATGATCTACCCCATCCATCTTTGGTCTTAGTAGGGCATATCTTTCCTCACATTAGACCATGTCAATCCATCCACCTATCATCCTAATGGAAAATTATATTTGAGATTCATTGCAATTTCTTGGTTCTTTTTCATTTTGTGTATCATTTGAGCTTCCTACTATACCTACATAAGGTCTCCATGATCCATCATATCGTGTCACGCTTTGATTGGTAGGCATAGGGGCATATCTTGGTTTTTTGTGTGATTGTGTTTTCCTAGTTTTCATGTGTGGTACCCATCAAGATCCCTCTAATATTATGTTACATTGGGGCAACCTCTTGTGCTTGTGGTTTTCCAGCATCATCTCGACCAAATCCCCTATGACATTGGGATGTTGGATTAACCTTTTTTCTTTTTGTGTCATTCTTATGTGTTGGATACTAGGATTCCTTGGTTCTTTATACCTTGGCATGTGGTATCCTACACTTCTCAAAATCTAGTGCTCTTTAATTGATAGTATGGAATGATATTGCATGATTCATGTCATAATCCCCCTTCATCCATTGTCTTGTTGCATCTCCCCAGTCCATTTTTCTAGCCTATAATCATGGATTTTAGTTTTACAAATGATTTTCCCCCCACCTATTCTTCCTATCAGGTTGCTTTAGTTCTGAGAGGTTTACTACACCCACCATTTCATTACCATATTGCATTATCTATTTCATTATCATGTTCCATTATTCATTTCCATTTTTTGTTATCATCATTAATTAAGTTGTTTAGAATGATATAGATTTGTTATTCTAAGCCTCTTAATCCATTTTTCATTTTGCATTGTCATCATTAATTAAGTTGTTTAGAATGATATAGATTTTTTAATCTAAGCCTCTTAATCCATTTTCATTTTACATTTTCATCATTAATAATTTGTTAAGAATGATATAGATTTGTTATTCTAAGAATCTTAATCCATTTTCATTTTGCATTGTCATCATTGATTAAGTTGTTTAGGATAATACATATTTGTTATTCTAAGCATCTTAATCAAATTTGTTTTATCATTTCCTTACGATCATTTGTTGCATTAGAAACATAACATGCATGCATCGTATTCTATCTAAATCATTACACAACCATTACATATTAGAATAAATCTCAATAACATCCATATCATCCACATCATAAATTACATCAAAATAATACGCATAATCCATTGCATCTTGCATCACATAGTGCTAGTGTCACATCATACCTCATAATCATAAACATAAAAAAGTAAAACACCTATATCACATAGTGTTAGTGTCACATAATGCATCATAATCATAAGCATAAAACATCACATATTGCATCAAAAAAATGTTATTCAAACCTCATATTCATCATGCATACCTGTACATCACATCATACATCCATAATCATGATCATATGTCCATAATGCATGCATCCATGGTCAACATAAAATATCACATCATAATCATCCAAAGTATACATAAATATCACATCAAAATAAATCATAATCATCCTAAATACATATACAACACATCACATATCATACATCCATGATAAACATAAATCACATCACAAATAAATCACATGATACGTAGCTATAATCATCCATGTCATATAAATATATGTACAATAATGTCCATAATGTCCATCAATGTCTATCAAATAATAAAAATTTCCATGTATAGGAGAATCAATAAATGGAATTATATGTGTCCTACATCTAAATCAATATCCTAGATCAATGGACTACATCTATATACACTAGCGTCAAATATATACCTATCAAAACTAGGCAGCTGTCTCCACCCTTTGTCCCTATCTACCTACTACTAGCCCCATCTAAATGTTGTGGTACTAGTGACTCAGGTACATTCTCTTCTCCTCCATCACTTCGCAATGGCCCCATCTACCTAGTGGATGCACCTGATCCTCCTAAATTCCTTAATATTTTCCTTGATCTACACAGTCTTGCACTCCTTCTCAACCCATATGAATATGAAGGGGCTCGAGCCACTACATCTAGAACTATTGCATAATAAAGGCCCCTCCAATATTCGGCCTCTCTAAAGAGTAGTAGCACATCCTCCATACTAGCCCCTAATGACCTCACCTAGTCCCTCTCCCTTTGGTACCTGTCTCTCTCTACCTGCAACCTCCCCCTCTCCTACTCCTAGGCATCTCGTGCTAACCTCAAGCTCTCCACCTCCACCTCTACCAATTTTTCCCACATCAGTGCCTCATCTCACTCCCCCTATAGTGTTGGTATAATGACCTGAGCCTACTCAACCAAGCTTTCTATTGCATCCCTCTACTACCTCATGTCCTCAAACAAACAACCTCTCCACCTCCCTCCTCATGCCATCCCTCTCCACTATTTCCCCTTCCTCTACCATCAACTAAGCTCCTTGTAGCCTCTCCACCTCTTCCTATAATATATCTCCCTCCTCCTCTGTCTACCCCAACCACCTCTCCAAGATCCCTATGTGGGCATGTGCACCTGCTAATTTGGAAATTGTATCATCCTCCTCAGATGGTTGGTACACCACCAACACCCTCTCTCTAGGTATATCTTGCTCCCCTTCCTCCTCTGAGACATCCACCTCCTTGATCTCCTCCTCTTGTATCACCTGCCTTCCTCATCGTAGGATCCTTCTCCTCACCCTCCTAATCGGATCCTCCTCCTCAGCCTCCTCCTTGTCATCTACCTCCTCCTCCTCCTCACCCTCACCCTTCGCCTCAGGTACCTACAAGGTTGACTGTACTATTTATGCTACTGGCATCACCCTCTCTGGTCTCCACTCTCTCCATTAGGCTGCATACCTCTTCATGACCCCTAGATTGTCTAATCCTCCCCTCCATAGCCACACCACCTCTACTAGCTGGTCTCATATCTATCTAGCTCTAGGAGCTGGTACTCTCCTCCCCCATAGACCGCTCTCCCGACTGATGCATTAGTACCTCTCCTCCATCTCTGGAATGTCCTGTTGGACCCCAAACTGTTATGTGACTCTGTCAAGTCTATGCATCTCAATTATGTACGGGTCTTTTTGGATGAGGTAACAGTGTGAAAACATAAACCCCCTGTACATTCTATCCTCTATTCTCCAAGACCATAGATCATAGGCCATATAGGGCCTCCAAACAATCTCATCCTCTATTAGATCATCAATGGTCTGACATCAGAAAGAGATGCTTCAAACCTTTGAATAGTGTCTCATACCATGGTACTTGAAGGAAATTGGGAGATCGACTCCCCTCTCCTTCGACCCTACTATATCCAATTGGGTGATTCGGATATGCTGCCATGCCCAAACCTGTAAGATCATCACATGGGTGATACTTGCTCCCCACTTGTAATAGATCACATGCATATCTCTATATAGCTATGTGAGGATGTAAGCTCCTCATGCATATACCCCATTCTCCTTTCTATATTGTGTTGTAAAACCTCAATCAACTTGAGGCTGAAGTGTCTCCAACTTTTTTCTAGGAGGAGAATCCCGCTAATAACCTGCACAAATATAGTGGAAACGTTGGTTCAGTCCTAATGCAGGAATCTATGTTCAATGCCTTCCCCCTATAGGGGAGGTCTTCCATCCTAAATACTACCCATAGGCTCTACTCTAGGGGTTTTCTAGTCACCCCCTCCAAAACCAATCCCTAAATCAATAGTCAGAGAATCCTCCATACATCCTCTAAGGTCACTATCATCTCCCCCATGGGGAGGAGGAAAGTGCAAGTCTCGAAGCTCCATCACTTGATCAATGTGGTTAGTAGAGGTCGGTGGGCTCAAATCGCTAGGAATATCAGCATATGCACAGTCTGGCTATATCCAGTGTGGTATAGTCATCCTTGGTGAATCCCTTTTTCTTAGCCAATTTCATTGAGTGTCTCTCACTCATCTATGCACTACCAATAGCCTACATCCATTCAACTCACTTGTCATATTCTCTTCTACTTACCCTTTTTCTTCCTAATTCCCTTTTTGCGTGATCACCCCTATGTATGGCATGATCACCCATTTCCCTTTGCACGCATTCACACTATGGAAAGTGCAATCCCCCCTCCCCCTTTCTCCTTGATAGTCACATATCCACCCCTATGTAGTGACAGATCCACCCATCTACCATGGAACCAAACATCTACCTATGCAAACATAGTTCGCCCATCCTACCCAGAGGCCAACACACATTTTCCTATGTGGACAAAGGTTTTCCCATCATTCCCAAAGGTGAATGTGTATCCACCTATGTAGACATGCAATCACCCTTCTACTCCTGAGATTGTTCATCTAGGGTGAAACCCCTTCACCCATCCCTCATGGGTGGATCTGCCTCTTCATGAGTGAATCTACTTATGCCCTACCCTCATGTGTCTGCCTATTCAAAAGCGCAATCACCCCTCCCTTCCCACGCATCTGCTTGTCTACTACAAGGGAAAATATATCGCTTCAGATAGCCAGATTCACCTTTGCATGGGTGATTCTATTTCCCTCTAACCTACCCTCCTATGCTAAAACATAAAAAAACATGTGCAAAATGAAATGATAAGGTCCAGTTTTTGAGGCATACCTGACAGGGAACCACATCCAAATGATGTGTGATGTCTCCTCGAGAACCATTTTTCTCTTAAGATCATAAAATTCCATGTGTTCACTAGAGTCCAAATGAATAGAAATTTTCCCTAATTACTATTATTTTACCATTTTCCCCCCCTTTTTACCCCTTTCTTGTTAGTGTAGGTTTTCTATTTTCCTTATGTTAGGGGGTATTTCTTTTTCCTACACATTATTATTTAACCTTGCTTAGGTTTATTAGATGTGGTAGTATGAGGACATGTGGAAAAATACAATAGCTACATGTGTCACTCTCTCACACACATCGATAGTTGAGTTACATACACTCTTTTATCTTGTTGTGCCACCTCTCATAACCACTATTTTGTATTTACCTAAGTAGTTCATGGGGTAGTTAGGTTTCTCACCCTCTTTTGGATTTATGTGCCACCTCTCTCCTATCTTCACTTGAGGAGGTTATGCCACATGTTTTGGCATTTCCCAAGTAGGTAAAACCTCCCACCTTTTATGGGTAGTAAGAGTTAATGCACCTCTTCGATGTACATACCAATATTTTTCTATATATTGAGCACTCTCCTCTCACCTCCATTAGTTCGGTGATTGTTCGGTGAGAGTCACGAGAGTATTCCCAAAATTCTCTTGCTTTGTCTCTATTGTTCTCTCATTTCATATTTTCTCTTCATTCTGCTATTTTGATCTTTGATCATTTTCTGATTGGAGTTGCATGTGATCTACAACCAACATCGAATCTTGGCTTCATTCTCACTTCACGAAGAATCTAACATGGTATTAGAGAATGTTTTTTTGGTTTAGTTCACTTTTATTATCTATTTTTTAAGAGATATTTGAGACTAATCTAGAGCTAGTATTTTCCTCAAAAACCCAATATGCTCCTCATGCATCCTCGTATGACCTAGAGAATCAGAATATTTTAAAGGAAAATAAGTATATATACACTCTAGATTGCATATTTGGTTCTTATGAGATCTAGGTGATTACAACTTTTTGGTAATCCTAGAGGTGTTTTTAGCATTTCCATAGTGTCCAGAAGGCCTGAGAAAGTCAATATTGGCTTTCATTTCATTGAAATCGGAGATCAAAGGAGCCAGTTGCAAAACAAGGGTTTTTGTGTGGCTCTTGGAGGTAGTCATCAAATCAGAGCACTTTCAGCCCAAACGGATCTCACCATCATGCTTAAAAGGCCTGAAAACCTAAAGATCGACTGTAAAATCATTGAAATGAGAGTCTAGAATTTTTTTGATCCTTTTTTCCCACACCCAAGTCATACAAATTTTGTACTATACGGTTCTACAAAAAAAATTGGTTGTCTTAAATTTGACTATCAAACAGCTGTCACAAAACATGGGCTTAAATTTGACAGTCATCTACCTGTCCTAACCACTATGTTAAATTTGATGTTCGTTTGTCTGTAAAATTCATTGTGTTAAATTTGGAGTTCAAAGGGTTGTCGCAGATGTCACTCTTTTAAATTTGACATCTAAATGACCGTCAATAGGGAGACCCCTCTCCATTTGCATTTTTGATCTAGCGATCTAACTTCAAACGACTATAACTCGAGCATACAAACTCCTTTTGTGATGCAATTTTTTTAATTTTTTGATAGAATTTTATGCTCTACACTGTGGAAAAGTTGGTTTTCTAATTTGGTGCTCCAGATTCCCAGAAATTGAAGATTATTCCAGAATTTTTTGCTCAGTTCTCATTTTGAGACCTTCCAGGAGCCATAACTTGTGCAAATGAACTCTGTTTTAGGTGTCATTTTTTCTAGAGTTTATATTTTTTTGTGTACTCCACATTGGTGTTCTCAATTTGATCTCATATTGTACTTTAGCTATAGTTTTAGTGTTTTATCCATTTTTGTCCCTATTAGAGTCTGAAAATCTGAAGATTTGCATTGTAAATCGCACTAATTATAAAATGCCAACATTGTAATTTCTGGGGGGGGTCATTTCAGAAACTAGTGAAAAGGGGGGTTGTCTAGTGTTCTTCTTTTTCACACTTTTCCTTCTACTTTGCAATCTTCTTTTCTGTACTCATGGATGCATCTACACTTCTATTTTTAACTCCATATAACTATTTTGAATGGAAATATAAGATGATAATATATCTAAAAAGACATGGATATCATCATGTTACAATGGGACTTGAAACTAAACCTCAAGATGTTGCAGAAAAGACAAAATTGTTTAATAAATGTGATGAAGCCTTTGGTACTCTGTGCATTTTAGTCTCTCTTGACCTTCTTTTTCACATTGAATCTACCACTACACCAAATGAAGTGTGGACTAAATTGGAAAGCCTCCTTGGTAAGTAGGATGAGTTAAGGGGTCATCAGTTAGAGGATGAACTCATAGGGTTAAGTCCTAGCATTTTTCGTCACCATACAGGACTTCTTCACAAAATTGAAATCCATTAGATTGTAGTTAGAACAGTTTGGAATCAAGAAGGATGATAAGCAATTGATCTTGATTATTCTTTCTAAGCTTGGTCCTAACTATTTTGTATTGTTCCTACATTCTATGCTACAAAATGTTCCTTAGGTTCAACCTACAAAATGCCTTCTCCAGATGAATTTTCTATAGAGCTCACTAGGGAGTAGGAAAAATTGGTTCTAATGGGTACAATTAAGCCCTCTAAGTCACATGCCTTAGCTATCAATTAGGGCACAAAAGAATAGAAAGGGCCTAGCAAGAAGGATAAGAAACAAAAGAACTAGGGAGAGAAGAAGAAACATCATAAACATGTTGCTTCAAAGGTAGATAATCAGACCTCTTCATCAAAAGGTGATCAACCTAAGAAGAAGAAGATCAAGTGTTCTTATTGTAAGAGGCTTGGCCATGATGAACACAAGTGTTTAAAGACTCAAATAAATCACCTTTCTCATCTTCTAGAAAAGAACAATATCAAGGTGCCTGATTCAGTCAAATAGAGTTCATTATAAGGGTCTTCTAAGGACAAATACAAAAGTAAGGGGAAAGGAAAGGGCAAGGCCCTAGTTGTTGTTTCACAACAAAATTCTTGGATCATTGACTTGGGTAGTTCACACCACATGGCCTTATTAGAGGATAATTTTACTTCTTTGGAGCCATGTTCTATGGCTACCATATTAATTTGTGATGACACTCTTGTTGAAGTCCATGGGAGAGGTTATATTGATGTGGGTGAAGGGACATTTGGGGATGTTCTTTATGTTCCATATTTTTCAACTAATCTCCTATTTTTTTATCAGATCACTCCCACTAGTACTAGAAAGTGAGTTGAGTTCACTCCAGATACAGTGGTAATTATTGAAATACATAATGGGTCTATAGTTATCATGGGAAAAGAAGATCAAGAGTCCATACTATCAACTTTCTCACTTTGTTCCTGACTCTCCTTCAATAGCCTTACTCACTCATGCAAATGAGGTAAGTTGTTTGTGGCATCAACAATTTGGCCACTTGAACTACCATTACTTGTAGCAAATCAGTCAGTAGGATATGGTTATAGGGTTGCCTTCTATTTGATTTTCTAGATGGTTTTTTCCAAGGATGCATTCTTGGTAAGCATCCTGAGGAGAAATATGATAAAGGAAAAGCATGCAGGGCTACATAGCTATTGGAGTTCGTACACGATGACTTGGTAGGACCATTTCCACAACCATCTTTTAGCAGGGTTAGATATGTCTTGGCATTTATTGATGACTTTTCCAAATACACTTGGGTTTACTTTCTCAAATAGAAGTCTAAGGTCTTTGAGTATTTTTCAAGATTTCAAAGCTTTTGCAGAGAAATGGTCTGGGAATTTCATCAAGATTCTACTTATAGATAATGGGGGTGAATATGTTAATCATCAATTTGAACAATTTTGTGCTTCAGATGGTATCAACATGCATCACACAGTTCCATACAGTCCACAACAGAATGGTGTTGCATAACATAAGAATAGGTCCTTAAAAGAGATGGATAATTGTATGATTCTCTCCAAATATTTGGCACCTCAATATTGGGTAGAGGCCATCAACTATGCATGTTACATCTAGAACAATTTTCCTCACAAATTTGTGAAGGGGGTAACTCCTTTTCAAGATTTGACTAGTCGAAAACCCACAGTTAAGCACTTTAGAGCATTTGGCTCTCTTGCATGGGCCCACGTTCCAATAGAGAAATGCAAGGCTATGGATGCATAGAGAAATCCTTGCATATTTGTCAGGTATTCAGATGATGTAAAAGGCTATAGGCTTCTCCATCCTACCACTCATGAGTTGTTTATTGAGAGGAGTGTTCATTTTGAGGGGATCCCTTCCAATTCTTCTCTTACCACTTCTCCATCCACTATTAAATCGAAACCCATGCATCATGATGATAGTTCTTTAGAGGATCTTAGTCCTCCTAATCCTGATGAGGAGTATTCTTCCTCCACTTCAGAGGGTAGTATAATTATCTTAGGCTTTGAATTTTTCATATCAAAATCTTAATGGGTTTTGTAGAAATTACTAATATTAAAAGTAAATTCCATACATAGTTCATATTCTCTTCTCTGTAAACCATTTTGCAAGTTTTGAATATAATATCAAGTATATCTTATTCATCTTCGAATGTCTCATTTGAATGCATGCCTTTATTTCTTCTTTGGTTCAATGAATCGATTAAATGATTAAATGAGGTCATGAACTTGTAAAGATTTACTAAGAATTTGGTAAGAAGTGATGAATTATGTGCAGAGAGTTTCCATAATGAAATTCCTAATGGAAATAGTCCATAATTATTATATTTTAAGAATTTCTACATGACAGGTTGTAAGATGCATGACTCTATCGCCCAATTGATGAAGACACTAGTCTATTTGTCATGGTAATCACCATTTGAGTGCTAACAAAATATATGACTATAGATTCAGGGTTAGAATACACATTTCTTAAAATTCATTTACAATGATGCATATATGTGAGGTATTTCCTCGTTCCTGGTAGATTAATGGATATTTGCTTGGAGATTATCCAACCTTTGAGTGAATTGTGTTATTTACCATTGATAGGAACTGATATGTGATTTAATTTTTCATTCATTGAGATTGTCAAGTTAAATATCTCTTAGAAACACCCTCCATGGTCTCATAGAACCTAAAGTGCAAAAGATTCTAGTCTTTGATTGAATCTTGTCAGTTGGCCATTCATTTTAAGGGTCTTGAACATGGGAGTTGGCTACTCTTTAGAGATTCCTTAGGTGTAATGGGAAAAACACCAACACCTCCCAAATGTCTTATCCTCCAACTTGGAATTTATGACTCTTACAAGTCCTTTTTCTTGAGCCAAGTGACAATAACTCCTCTTCCACATCTCCCTCCACAAGCCAACTTTCAAATTTCAAATATCTACCTAATAGCATTTATGTGCACATTCATCAAAATGTGATCCACCTCTCTTCAATAGCATGTTGACAAGTGGCATATTGTTATTGGTTCATCTTTAATCCCACATACTTCATGTTTCTCATTCTTCTATCCTTCTATTCTATAAATAGAGGATTTTTCTATTGATTTTGGATCCACAACTTGATACACAATCTCAATCATTTTCATCTTGATCACTCATCATCTTGCATCTTCATCACATCTGGAGCTTATCAAAACGGGGTTGGGAAATGGATAATTTCCACATCAAAGGAGCACCTATACACTATGAGATAGAGTTTGATTCATGTTATTGTTTGCTTCCTTGGTTCCATACTTAACATGATTAAGTATTTTATAGAGATGTTTGTTGTGCAGTTTTGCACACACGCCCCACTTGGAGTAGGGACCCTCCTTCAACGATGTCTCTTGACCATTGGTTTTATTGATTTATCTTTTCAGGGTCTTGAGATGTTGGTCTTGCTGACTTTGGTCTTGCCTTGAGGTTTGAATTGGTTAAACTTAAGCCTTAGTTGAAATCCGGGTTTTGACCTGGTTCTGGGATTTTCCAGCTCTGACGAATTTTCCCAGGTCCTGGTCCTTTGTCTTGCTATTACTGAAATTTCTGAAGCTGGGTTTCTGCTTGAATCCAGGATTTTTCGGCTCAAGCAGATTTTCCCAGACTTTGTTAAAATCCCGAAGGATGCATTTTCGCGGAATTCGTGCTCACCCGGATTATCCGTTTGGCTTGGTTTTTTCCGAAATTCCGTTTTGGGCTCGGGTTTCTGGATTTCCTTGATATGTCTTGTCGCTCATTAATGTTCGAAGTACGTCTTCCCTAGCGTGAGTGTAGGTGGATTTATAGGCCTTTAGCATCCTTTTGATCTCATTATTCATTTGCTATCTGCTCTGGCATTTGACATTCTTCATTTGAGCTTTGATTGTTGGAGTCGAGCTCCTTGTGTGTGGTTTGTTTGAGCACTGGTGTTGAGTTTTTCATTGTTAGGGAAAACTATTTTGCAGTGACTTCCTCGAGTTTGAGCTTCGTTTAGAATTAATCCATGGTAAGTCGTTGCTAGCCTCTCCTTTTGTTTGCACTTTGATTGAATCTTTTGAGTCGATTGGTAGTCACTTCTGGTCGGCCTCTGCTTGTTCATGGTTATGTATTTGATAAAGTAGGGTTTGACCCACCTCTTCACAAGTTATTACCCGCACTATGCTTTCTTTCGTCTATTAATTGAATGTCGGGTGTATCCATGTGGATAGGTGTTTCGGTTAGGGTCCTGACTAGTTGGCGCATGGTTTGCTATATATTACGAGGTTAGGGATTTCGTGTCTTGCCAAGATTTTACCAAGTTTGGTGGATCTGTCATGATTTTCATGTCTTGTGTCTTGCCGAACCTTGTTCATACCCTAAGGGATATCATCGTACTTTAGCCTGATCGTTTCAAGGGATAGTGTCTGAAACTTCGAGCTTACCTTGGTTTTCATGGCGGAGGTTTGGTTATTGAATTTAGGGCATCATTGTTTCACTATGAGGATCAGTCATTTGAGGGTTTTGGGAATCTTAATTCATGTGCATTCGAAGTTTTGCTTATTGGGATTGATTTTATGTCCATTGGAATCCAAATAAGGGGGTTTACATGATCATCCGATTAATGGTTCGCGCGTTAACGATCATCGGGTTTCTGAGGTGTCTGCGGAATTGCTGTGCACCCAAATTTTCCCAGTATCTATCGTATCTGTGGAATATGATGAATCCCAAAGTTTCGAGTTGTCCGCGGAAGTCTGGCCTATCTGGATTTTTCTGGTTTCCTGCCTGGTTCCATTCCTTTTCAATTTTCGTTGTTGGGGATAATGAAGTAAATGCTAAATGATGATTTCTTGTTGCTAATAAATGAATTTCATGATGATCATGTAGATCTTTTGTCCATATTAACGATTTATTTTATGAGTGATGTCTTGGCAGCAGGAGTCCGTCTGGGTTGAATTTCTCTGAATTCTGCCTCGACTGGATTTTCCCGGTTTACCTCATTTTCCCGGATTGATTCAATTTTTTGGATTTTCAAAGACTAATGATTAATTATGGATCTTAGTTGCTTTATAAGGTTTCCAGGCTAACCTTTTGATCAGAATATGTATGATAGTTGGATGCTCATGAGGTTCTTTTGTGAATGTAGGCTAAATCAAGCAAGGCTGCGGCAGGAAAGTCTAAGGGTGATACTGAAGGGTCCTCGGTTACAAAGATAGAGAGATTGAGATTGGATACCAAGAGTCAGTTTCCTAACAACAAGATAGCTTCAACATGGTCTGAGGTCTCCGACACTAACGTAGGAGCATGGAAGTATGAGGAAATCAAACAAACGATAGATCCAAAAGATCTCTCAGATCTGACTAAAGGAATGATGAAATCCAGACTGGTCCATGTAGCAGGATTCCCTCCTACAGTCTAGAGTTACGAGTTGATATTAGAGTGTGCCTGGCAATATGACTTCGATACGCAGAGGGTCGTTAGCTCTGAAGGAAGACTCTTGGCAAACTTCAATCCAGTTTCTATTGCTCAAGCATTTGATATGCCATATTTTCCATGTGTGTGTGCCTTAGACATGGATATGGCCAGAACTTACTATGAGTATGAGCCCACCAAAGCTCAGCAGATGGTTAATTCTTGGTTGGAGAAACCAAAATCCCATTTTTCCAAACTGCCCAAGCAATTACACAGGATCAAACTCAGACCAGACATATATGATGCAATCACACTATTGAGCAGAGTAGCCAGTTTGAAGAGTGCTGGAGTATTGGAGAATTGGATGGTCCATGTGATCAACAGGATTGAGAAACGCATCAACTACCATTGGGCAGGACTCATTAGTGCAATTATTGATAAGCAGTTGAGAGATGTGCTGGAAACTAAAAAGTTTACCATGTCCTCCTATGTGATGTATGTGTTGGCTAGATTCTACCCATACAGGGGTTTGAATCCAAAGAGGACATTTGGACAAGATATATTCTATGACATATACCTAGAATTGCACCTGCGACATTAGGATCTTAGGAGGGAAAATGATGCATTTACAATGCATATTACTAGGTTTCTCCAAAATGCAGAACATGTAAGAATATCCGATGGAGCCAAGGAGCTAATAAAGAAATATGGAGCTTAGTTCATACAGTTTCCCACCTTCTCTTACATCAAAATTGACGGATGTCAAGCTGCTCCATACAAGTTGCCTAGATATCCCATGAACCACATTGTGTTATTGGAGGTTACAAGGCAAATATGTGACTTTGATGCAATTGTAAAAAAGGAAAAGCACAAGACAGGGTTTGGTGGAGACTTCCCTCCAAAAATTGGCATAAGTGAAGTTTGTCCTTCAATTCAATTGGCTCATGCATCAGGGGATGAATTGAGTGCATATGGTTTCTCTTTTCACTCTAAAAAGACAAATATTGATATCACTGGAGAAGCATAGAAGAAGGCCACCAAAGAATACCACCACAAGGATGACCTGGAGGACTACTGGGCAAACATCAAAGATGACTTTGAGGCAAGGAAGAAAAGGTACTCCAGGCTTCTAGTTGATGTGATTAGAATGTACAATGTTAAGTTGATCCTTGACTAGTTAGAGGATGACAGGAATTTAGTTCAGGATCATGCATATGAGTTGGTCAAGGACAGGTCTATTTGAGAGATAAACTGGTCTGAAAATGAGATAACTGAGCTGGAGGAGCTAATGGCTCCTGTTATGAGGTTTACCAAGTCATGGTTGAGGCACATAATATGGAAGCTTGAAAGTGAGAAGGTACCCTGTACCTTCAATTTAATGGGAAATCTGAATCCTCTTTCCACCTCAGAAGAATCCGGGGAAGAAGATCCCAAAAGGAAAACTAAAGTGAGCTCGCCCTTCAAAGCTAAAATCAGGGGCCCAAAGGAAAGTGATCCGGAAAAGAAGAGGAAACCAAAAGGGAAGAAAAGAAGTCAAACCTTGAGAATAGGTAAGTCTGCAGACGAGGAGGAACTTGAGAAGGCAGTAAAGGAAGATATTCCTCTAGAGCCGAAAAGGGCAAGGACGACTAGAGCTTCAAAGAAGAAGGATCAAGGGACTTCCAAGGATGAGACAAACCCTCTAGTTGTTGATGTAGAAAGCTCGAGAGAGAAAACAAGGGTTTACTCGAGCAAGTCAAGGACACCATCTCCCAAGGAGACCATGCAAAAAATAGATCCTCTTTCAATGGCATCCACTATGGAGCAACCGAAGGCTACTTCCCCTTCACCAAGTGTCCCTGAGCAGACAATCCCTGAAGAGCATGAGATTAGTGGAGAGGCATAACCGTTCAAGGAAGGAGAACTCTTTGGTGCAGCAGTTGAGCTCAAGGTTGATGTGGAAATGCATCCTTCTCCACTATTGCAATATGAGGATTCTCTGGCAAGCAGCAAAGACAACGGATCCCCTGAGAAGGAGGATGTCCCTGCTAGAACCCCATCAGCTTTGCAAGAAGAAGAGCCTGAATTGGGTAACCAAGGTGATCAGTCCCCTGAGAAAGGAAAGGATGAAACAATAGAGCAGCATGAAGAGGTAAAGACAAATGAAGTCCGAGTGGATCCTGTTGTCCCGGATTGCTTGGAAAAGGAGATTACAAGAAAGAAATAGGTTATTGTTGAGGACACCCCCTCGATTGGGATGAGATGTTGGCCAAGATTGGTAAAGGTAAAAAGAAGAAGATGGCCAAGATGGTTTCAAAGATGGAAAGAGATGAAGCAAATAACAGGGTTATTCATATTGCCACCCCTGCTGCTGATAAGAGCAAAGATGAAGCCACTGGAAAAGATTACAATGTACAGACCATCAATCTTGGACCCGCTTCTATGGAGCAAGATATCAAAGAGTACGAAGGGTCTAGTGTAGTAATAATTGGGAGACTAAGGAAAGAAACACAATCCAAGCATGTGCTTAAAAGGGAGAATGAGAGGCTTAAGAAGTGTCTAAAGGACTTAATGAAGCCTTTGTAATCTCTTCACCCATCTTCTTCTGCTGCTACTAGTTTCTTGCCTAAGGAAACTATTTCTGAAATTGAAAGGATGAAGACTTCTACCCAGACTGCAATGGATTGGTTGAAGGATGTCCAAGTGAAAGGAGATGATGCAATAAAGGAAATCCTTTCAATTGGAAAGGATGCAGTAAAAGCCAAGGACTTGTTAGAGCATGTTTTATCTCAGGATAAGGAGGATGTCGATCTTTTATTGCAGAAATCTAAAATGATTATGGAGTATGGTAAAGATCAGTTGGCTGTAGATGGAATCCTCCCTTCATCCAGACTTAATGAGCCTTGGGAATGGTTTGAGGCCTTGCAGATTCAGCAAAAAACCATCAGGAAGATCCATAAACGAAAGAAGTAGATGGATGGTGATCTGACTGGAGTTTATGATGGATGTATTGCATTCTTTGAGATAGTGAATGGCAGGAGGAAGATTTCTCCTAAGTACCTGAGCCTAGAACAATTAAGGGAATGGTGGCATGATGTTTATGTTCCCGATTCTGAAAATGTTATAACAGGGCACCAACTAGATGATGCGGCAACCTACTTGGCTGTGATGGACAAGTACCAAGCGCATAAAGATGATTGGGATAAAATTGTTAGGCAGTCAAAAGAAGAAATTAGAGCCATTTAATGTCAACTCAAAATTTTACCTTTGCCACCTGTTGTTGAACTGGACAAAGTATTTTTAAGGGTTCATGGATCACTGGATCAGAATAAGGATAAGGGAGGTGGTAGTTAATGCCCATTTTGAGATTTGTGCTTCCCTATTATTATAGGGCATGTGTTGATCTGGACTACATTGAGGAATGTGTTTGGGCCGACCTTGATGATGTATCGGCATTTAATGTGTGCCCTATTTTAAAATTTCTGAGGCCGACCTATTTTGGCTATGTTTATTTTGTAAATGTTTGGCTGGGCCAACATGTTTTGAGGTTTCTATAAAAGACATTTCTGCCTCATTGTAAAGGGATAGTTAGTTAGCAAGATAATAGAGACGAGTTAAAAAGGAATTAGAGCATTTTGTAGTAGAGATAATAGTTAGTTTTTGGAGCAAATATTGTAATAGAATAGTGGAATTGTTGTAGCATTTTGGTGATCTAATACAATTGAAGGCATTATGGTTTTCTGGTGAATTCTTTTGTGTTAATTTATCTTGCATGGTTCTTGTTGTTCCATCTTTGAAATTGCTTGAAGATCTAAGATTTAGTGTTAGATTTAGAATTAAATTAGTGTGGTGAATAATGTTCATTATTTCATATTTGGAATGTTTGTAGCAATCTCTGGTCTATACTCCCAGTAACTATTTGATTGTAGTAGGTTGGTGAAGTCAACCGTGACCATACATCTATTTGTGCTTAGTTCAATTATGGATGAATGTCTATGATTTGAAAATCTGTATGCCTTAGAAGATTGCACCGTTCTTGTGATATTGCATTGTGGGTTAAGCAGGAATTGGTTTTGAGATTGGTCCATTCTAGATATCTATCATTTGCAGTGTTCATCTGAGAAATAGTTTAGATTTCATTACTTCTTTTGCACCCTCATCTTTTGTTGTTTCTTTATTACTCAGTTAGATTTAGGACTTGAGATCAAAATATTACAAAATCTGATATATTGGAAAGATATAGTTTGTTTGTAGTAAGGTCCGATTGTGATTACTAGCATTTTCACATATTATCTGAGTTGTTTATGCATTGTCATGACCTGACACCTGAGAGACCTTGGGGTGATTTTCAGTGATTTGTTGTTGAAGATTACCTTTCAAGAGAGATAGCATATTGTATTATGTCTGAGTTGTTTCTGTGCAGAAAACACCATCAACAGATTGGCGCTAGAAGGAGGTCCTGAATGAGCACACTGGATCGTTTCTTAAATGCCATCTCTCCTGAGAGATATAGAAGAATTACTAGATCCACCCCAGGAGAAGAAGATTTACAGGAATTACAGTTCCCTACTAGGTCAAGGAGGACTCGAGAAAGGGGAGAATCATCATCACCCATCCCTTCACTCCTATCATCTGCATCTTCGCTTCCTGAAGTTGAGTCCATACCCATTCCTGAGGTGGTTCCCATTCAACAACCCCAGCCTATCGTTAACCAACCACAACCACCACCCCCACTTTTTCCAATGGCCTTCCTTGCGAATAATCCATCTCCCTTGTTTTTTAACACCTATAATGTTATGCCCAAAAATCCTGAGCACTTCTATTCAAAATTCCATGTTAATGACCCAAACAGGACTGCAGAAGAACATATAAGGATCTTCCAAACTTGTCTCAAGGACAGAGGGATTGTTCATGAGGATGTTGCCTGTAGGTTGTTTCCTTATTCACTAGGAGAAGAGGCATTTTACTGGTACAATCACCTCCCATCTGGTTCAATTCTTAACTGGAATGATCTTGAAACTGCTTTTTTATAGAAGTTCAGAATACCCATCAGTGCCAATGAATTGTATATGCAATTCACTAGAGTCAAGAGAGAGGTTAATGAACCAATATCCAGTTTCAATAATAGGTTTCACCATGCATACACCAGACTTCAAGACCCCTATGTCTTAGACAATAATACAGCCTTGGGAGTCTATTACGAAGCCTTGGATAGCCTTACAACAACCTTTCTGAAGTGGAGACCCAACCCTCTAGCTAACCTAACTGATGCCTACACAGAGGCTATTAAGCTCAGCACAGATTTAAGACAACATCTGACTGGACCATTGCCTTCTTTAGGACTAGTTGTGCATCCCAATCAGGTTCAGGCATTGAATCAGGTGCTTGCCAATCATACCCCAATAATGAATCCAGTACCTCAATTACCCTTGTTGCCACACCCTGGTCCCCCCATGAGTCAGGTCTCTCCTATGATGAATTTTCCCCAGCAGCAAGTTAATCAGCCCCTGTATCAGCAGCAATTAACCAGTTTCCCTACTTATTTGTAGAATTCTAAAGTGTTGCACTAGTCTATGGGATCTGCTACAATGTTTGTTCCCCCTCAGAGTAAGCCAAGCCAGGTCCCTTATGGAGATCTGAATAAGGAGAGGATTGATAAAATGGCTGAGCAGATAAAGAAGCTGAACCTAGAGGTGACCTACCTAAGGAATCAAAACAGCCAATTACAAGCTGCTCAGAAAAATATACAATCCAGTCATAATAGATAAATTCCACAAGGGTAGAATTTTGACAGAGGGCAACGCAATGAGAGAGAACTCCACAATGACAGGGGGTATAATCAGGATAGGGGTTATAGCAATGACAGAGGGTACAATAACGATAGAAGATAGAATTTTGATAGAGGGCAAGGTAGTGCACTAGGATTTGATAGGAGACAGCCACAAGGACAGAGCAGGACCTGGAATAGGGGACCTAACAATGGAGGAGTTCCTACTCCCTTGGATCAACCTGTCAACCAATCTGCAAATCAGCCAGTCAGTCAGGACAAGCCACCTAGTGGTGTATATCTAGCTGAAGCTGCCCTGTCGGGATGGTGTAGGCTCCATAAGACAAGCCAACATTTGGAGTTAGAATGTCCAGAGTTTCAAACTGCAGCCTCTATTTTCTAGTATGAAGTGGAAAATAATGTAAATGGATAGGAGATTGTTCCTTCCACCCCCTATGATTCTCCTGTGCTCGTATTAAATCATGCTCCCTTTCCAGCAGGTGAAGAAAATATTCCAGAAGAGGAGTCTGGTTCTCAAGAGGAGAAAGCATATCAAGTCTGCAATGGAGATGAAGTTGCTCAGTTGTTCAATGAAGAAGCAATTAATGATAATGGCCCCTTGGATAAGGAAGAAGCTTATGTCGAGGAAGTACAGATGTTCCAAAGGTAGGGTTTAAGAGATATGCCTAATAGACACCCGCAAGTTGGGGGTCCTTTCACCACCTCCATTCCTCCTAATAATTTTAATATCCCTCCAGATCCCAATGCTAGTAATAATCCATCCTTTCTGCATGTTTCTAGGCAGTACCTTGCAAAGGAAGGACAAGCTCAAACTGATTCATAGAAAGAGAAAGTTGTTCAAGCAAGTAAAGATAAGTTGGAGGAATCTTCTAGGGAGATCCCTACGAATCTGAGTGAAGAGCGAATGGCTTCGTATGTCGCTGAGGAGTTCAAGAAATTAAATGTAAATCTATCAGTATTTGAGTTATTAAGGTTCCCTACAATCAGGAATGCAATTCTAGGTACTTATGATACACACCCAGTGTCCTTGAATAAATCTTCTAATGAGGGTATTAGCAAGGTTTCTAGTTCTCAGCCCATGAAGAAACAAAACCAAGCCCACAGTCAGACTAACTTTTCTCCTGGAGATAAAGGAAAGGAGAAGGACAAGACTCAAGTAGCCTAGGTAGATAATCAACCAACTTTGTTTCAAGGGAAGACAGAGACCCCACCATTTCTGATATCAGTGCACATATTTGGTAAGAATTTGCATAATTGTTTACTAGATTCTGGTGCTTCTACTAATGTGATGCCATTCAAAGTATGTAGAGCCTTAGGGATTACCCCTGCTGACTCCCAGAAGAAGGTAACTCAGTTGGACAAAACTGAAGTAAATGTGGTGGGAGAATTGAACATGATTCATATGCAGGTAGCTTTTGACCCAAGGATTCAATAGGTTATCAATATTTAGGTAGCTGACATTCCTAATGCTTATGGCTTGATTCTAGGAAAAGATTTTACTAAGGCATTAAATGGATATGTATCTACTGACCACTCTCACATGTGGCTTCCTTGGAAAGGAGTGCCAAATCAGATCAGAATTGAGAGAGAACCAAGAATGAAATATATGATTACAGAGTACCAAAATACTTCAAATGAAGTTCTAATATTGGAAGTAGGCATAGGAAATTATATGCTGTCAACTCAGTATGAGGAGTTAGATTCGGAGGAGGTATTGATGTTACATACGACGCCTATTGATTCAGAGACAAAATACAGCAATGCTAATATTCTGATAGAATCCATTAAGGAAGAAGAGGAATCCGAAGATAATCAGATTAGCCTATTAGACGGCTTCCAGGAATTCATCAGACAGTGTGTTGAAAATAAAATTCACCTAGGCAGAAGGACAAGCTTTGAAGAATTACTCTTACCTAATTGGTGTAGAGTTCATAATGCTTCCCATTCAGAGTTGGAGTGTTGTCTATGTCAGACAGTAGTAGAACGAGTACAGAAATTCCTAAATCCAACCTTGGCAGTTAAGACGGACATGCAAAACCCTCAGGAAGAGCATCAAGGAAAGAAACTTGTGTTGTCTGAGGAATCACCCAGCAGTACTAAGCCGAAGGATGCGATGAAGAGGACTGCAACTGCTGAATGTTGGACTCTCAGATTTGATGGATCCAAATCCAAGCATGGAGCTGGGGCGAGGTTTGAACTAATCAGTCCAAAAGGTAAAAACTTTTTTGCACCCCATAGACTTCAATTTCACTGTACTAATAATGTAGCGAAATATGAGGCATTAATTCATGGACTTCTTATGGCACTCAAGAAAAAGGTTAAGGTTCTGCAAGTCTTTGGTGATTCTGAGTTAGTAATTAAGCAAGTAAGGAAATAATATTCATGTCATGATAGGAGAATGACCAATTATAGGCATAGAGTATGGGACCTCATTGAGGGATTTGACACTTTCAATATCCAATTGATACCATGGCAGAAAAATCAAACTACAGATTCACTGGCTCAGGCAGCAAGCACTTTGCAGCCTTTATCTTTGTCAGGTTTGAAGAAGTTTAATGTAGAGTTGACTCATGTGCCATCAGTTCCAGATAATGTTACCAACTTTCAGGTATTTGAAGATGACAAACACATTCTGGACTTTATCAAAAATACAGACGTTTTTGCTTCCCAAATCATCGACGACACATAACTCCAGGAAGCAGAATTGGATTTGGAGGGAGTGATAAATATGAAGTCTAATACTATTCCAAGGGGGATGGTATAGTTGGAGCAAATTTTTTATATGGATAAGATCAGAGATCAAGATCAAGAATCTAAGAAAGAGTCTATCAATGGATAGTGTGACACTTACAATTTGGGAACTGAATAAAATGCTAAGAACATTTTTATTGGCAAGGTATGCACTCCAGAAGAAAGAAAAGGAATAATTGAAGCATTGCATAGCTTTCCAGACATAGTAGCCTGGAGTTATGAGGACTTGAAAACCTATGATACATCAATCATAACTCATACTATACCTTTGAGGCCAGGTGCCAAGCCTTTTAGGCAGAGACAAAGACCTATCAATGCGTTACTGGAACCACTTATACAGAAAGAGGTTTAGAAGTTACTGTCTACCAGAATTATATTTCCTGTCAGGCATTCAACATGGGTGGCGAACCTGGTCCCAATAAGAAAAAAGAATGGGGAAATCAGACTTTGTGTGGATTTCAAAAACCTAAACAGATCGTCAGAAAAGGACAGCTATCCAGTCCCTTCACTAGATGAGGCACTTCAAGTTAATGGATCCCAGATGATGTCCTTTCTGGATGGTTATTCAGGGTATAACCAAGTAATGGTTCAGTACGAAGACAGACACAAGACTGCTTTCACAACTAAATGGGGTACCTTTGCCTACAGGAGGATGCCCTTTGGTCTCATTAATGTAGGGGCTACATTTCAAAGGGCTATGGATATTGCCTTCAAGGATATCATAGGAAAATGCATCATTATTTATATGGATGACCTAACTGTCTTTTTGCAAAATCAGAGGAGATCACATCTCTGATTTGCGCAAAGTGTTTCAAAAGTGCAGAGAATTTGGCATATCCCTGAATCCTAAGAAGTGTATTTTCGGAGTAACAAAAGGAAAGTTGTTGGGACATGTTATATCTGAAAAGGGAATTGCTATTGATCCAGAAAGAGTGGAGGCCATACTGAACATTTAGCCACCTGCTAGCAAAAAAAAATGAAGTCTTTCTTTGGCAAGATCAACTTCGTCAGAAAATTCATTACTGGATTTGTTGAAATCGTGAAGCCATTGAATGCCATGTTGAAGCGGGACGCTAAGGTTGAATGGACTACGAAAGCAAAGGAGGCATTTGCAAAAATCAAAAGAGCCATTGCTGATGCTACGGTATTGGTAAGTCCTAATTACAGTAAGCCCTTCTACGTTTATTCTTTTGCTTCGGATCATTCATGTGCGGGAATGCTGACTCAGAAGTCTAAGGAGGGAAATGAGCATCCCATTGCTTTTATGAGTGCACCATTAAAAGATGATGAGTTGAAATATCCAAGTGTGGAAAAGTAGGTGTATGCCTTGGTCAGAGCAGTGAAGAAATTTAGACATTATATCCTTAGGAACAAGGTCTATGCCATTGTCCCAGATCCTGCAGTCAAGTTACTTTTGATGCAAAATGAGCTAGGTGAGCGTAGAGCTAAGTGGGTGACAATGATACAAGAGTACGATATTGAGATCCAACCCATGAGATTGGTAAGAGGATAGGGACTTACTCAGACTATGGATGAGATGGGGCCTGAGCTGATTGTTCAGAATTATAACATTGAGGAGGTTTCCCCATATGGTTGGTACAATGACATAGTTTATTACTTGCTAAACCAACGATCTCTAGGTCATCTTAATGCAGTTCAGAGGAGAGCCCTGCGACTAAAGAGTGATGGTTTCATGCTAAAGGGGGTTGTTCTATACAAAAAAAATTATGAAGGCATTTATTTGAGGTGTCTTGGGAAATAGGAAGCTGAAAGAGTGATTAACGAATTTTACGAAAAGTATGGTACTGGCCACGGTTCTGCGATTGCCACAGGAAAATCAGATTTTGAGGGCAGGGTATTATTGGCCCACATTGTTCAAAAATGTTCATCATCATGTCAGGACCTGTCACATTTTCCAAACTGCAGCAACAAGGGAAAAGTATGCAGCACTCCCACTTCAACTGGTTACTGAGGTAAGGCCTTTCGCTCAATGGGGTATGGATTTCATAGGCCACATCAATCCACCATCTTCTGCGGGACACAGGTACATTCTAACTATTACTGATTATTTCACAAGATGGACTGAGGCTTTTTCTTGCAGGTAATGTACTTCTGAGGTAGTGATTGATTTTCTAGAATCTGCTATTTTTAATCGATTTGGATGCCCTATTGCTGTTGTCTGTGATAATGGTCCTACTCTCACATCTTTAAAATTTTCAAATTGGGCTTTTGATCATGGCATTATTGTAAAGTTTGCATCCAATTACTATCCCCAAGGTAATGGCTTAGCAGAGTCTTCCAACAAGAATTTATTGACTATTCTCTGTAAGTTGTTAAAGAGGAACCCAAAAGACTGGCATACCCAGCTTCGATTTTCCCTCTGGGCAGATCGTACAAGGCTGAAGTCATCCATTGGAACATCTCCCTATCACTTAGTCTATGATCTGGAGCCAGTATTCCCTATTCAACTCAAGATCCAAACCTTGCAATTTATTAATGATTTTTATGATGAGGGGGATAGAAGGGAGGCTAGGCTGACAGAGCTATTGCACCTTGAGGAGAAACGAGACAATGCCCTTGAGAATTTTTTCAAACATCAAGGGGTAGTTAAGAGGTGGTTTGACAGAAGGGCTAAGGTTAAAGCCTTTAGGATTTCTAACCTTGTGTTATACTAGGATAAGCCTCATGATCGAAAATGAGACCATGGGAAGTTCGATAAACTATGGCTTGGTCCATATTAGATTGCTGAAATACTTGGAGATAATGCCTTCCATCTGAAGACTCTCACGGGAGAAGATATTCCACTGCCTGTCAATGGGTAGTATTTGAAACATTATTTCCAGTCCTGAGCTGTTTTCAGCTCCCTGCTTTGTATATAATTAGTTTAGGTTGCTTTCTGTTGTTTTTTTTTGGTTAGAGTAGATTTCCTTTCGATTTTTTCTATTTTGCTTTGGGTAGAGTAGTTTTGCTTTGGCTTGTTTTCTTTTGGTTTGTGTTGCTCTCGCTCTTGGTTCTTTCTCTTTCTGGGAATCCTTTGTTGCATTTGTACGACAGTGGTGACAAAGTAGGTGTGGTGCACTCCGTATTTCCCTTACAAACTTTAATCACCTTTCCATAATGTCATGGTATTAATTCCCCACCCAATGTCACTTATCCTTGTGCTCAGGCAAAGGGTCTTCTAGTCAGTTTGAATGGGAATACATTATGGTCTCATATTTTCAAATATTAAAGGATACTTGAAGTTGCAGAAGGTCCTTATGAAACTTGAACAGGTGAAAAATTATTTTTCTGCTCTAGTGCCACTATGGTTCTCATCCCTGAGTGTGAACTTCATTGTTCACAAGTTGAAGTGAAAGCATTGAAAAGACAAGCAGTATAAAAAAATAGAGGATATTGAAAATTAAAAGGTTTGAATTCAACTCATCAGGGGAATCTGAATATCTCTACCGAGGCTATGGATGTCTGGCTGGCAGTAGAGCTATGTTCAGGGGAATCACAGCGATAACCTCATCGGGGCTATGGACACTTGACTGGCAGCGAGGCTTTATCCCAGTTACTTTTAGAGTATGAATCTTTATGTAGCTTGTTTAGCCCGAGTTTGGTTCCTGTTGCAGCTAAAGGATGGTAATGAATGCACATGCACACACTTCGACCCTGGTGTAGGAAAGTTTAGGTGACTAGGGGGTTCTTTGTTTTAACCATAAGTGCTGACAGGATGGATGAATTGAAACCATAAGTTTTGGGTTCTTGATTCTAGTTTGTCATCGAAATGCTCAGGAGCATTTCCCCAGTAGAGTCACCATTTGTTATGTAGTTTTGCACACACGCCCCACTTGGAGTAGGGACCCTCCTTTAATGATGTCTCTTGACCGTTGGTTTTATTGGATTTGTCTTTACAGGGTCTTGAGATGTTGGTCTTGCTGACTTTGGTCTTGCCTTGAGGTTTGAATTGGTTAAACTTGAGCCTTAGTCAAAATCCGGGTTTTGACCTGGTTCCAGGATTTTCTAGCTCGGACAGATTTTCCCGGATCCTGGTCCTCCGTCTGGCTATTACTAAAATTTTTGAAGCTGGGTTTCTGCTTGAATCTGGGATTTTTCGACTCGGGCGGATTTTCCTGGACTTCGTTAAAATCCCAAAGGATCCATTTTCGCAGAATTCGTGCTCACCCGAATTATCCGTTTGGCTTGGTTTTTTCTGAAATTCTATTTTGGGATCAGGTTTTCGGATTTCCTTCATATGTCTTGTCGCTCATTAATGTTTGAAGAACGTCTCCCCTGGCGTGAGTGCAAGTGGATTCATAGGCCTTTGGAATTCTTTTGATCTCATTATTCATTTGCTATCTGCTCTAGCGTTTGAAATTCTTCATTTGAGCTTTGATAGTTGGAGTCAAGTTGCTTGCATGTGGATTGTTTGAGCACTGGTGTCAAGTTTTTTGTTGTTAGGGCACACTATTTTGCAATGACTTCCTCGAGTTTGAGCTTCGTTCAGAATCAATCCATGGTAAGTCGTTGTTTGCCCCTCCTTTTGTTTGCACTTTGATTGAATCTTTCGAGTCGATAGGTAGTCACTTCTGGTCAGCCTTTGCTTTTTCATGGTTATGTATTTGATGAAGTAGGGTTTGACCCACCTCTTCATGGGTTATTACCCGCACTATGCTTGCTTCTGTCTATTAATTGAATGTTGGGTGTATCCCTGTGGATAGGTGTTTCAGTTAGGGTCCTGACTGGTCGGTGAGTGGTTTGCTATATATTGCGAGGTTAGGGTTTTGGTGTTTTTCCCAAATTTTTCCAAGTTCGGTGGATCCGTCGTGATTTTCATGTCTTGTATCTTTCCCAACCCTGTTCATACCCTGAGGGATCTCATCCTACTTTAGCCTGATCATTTCGAGGGATAGTGTCTGAAACTTTGAGCTTACCCTCATTTTCATGGCGGAGGTTTGGTTATTGATTTTAAGGCATCATTGTTTCGCCGTGAGGATCAGTCATTTGAGGGTTTTGGGAATCTTAATTCATGTGCATTCAAATTTTTGCTTATTGGGATTGATTTTATGTCCATTGGAATCCAAATAAGGGGGTTTACATGATCATCTGATTAATGGTTCGCGCGTTAACTATCATCGGGTTTCTTAGGTGTCCGCAGAATTGCTATGCACCTAGATTTTCCCAGTTTTTGTCATATCCGTGGAATATGATGAATCCCGGAGTTTCGAGTTGTCCGCGGAAGTCCGGCCTGTCCGGCTTTTTCCTGTTTCCTGCCTGGTTCCATTCCTTTTCAATTTTTGATGTTGGGGATAATGAAGTAAATGCTAAACGATGATTTCTTGTTGCTAATAAATGAATTTCATGATGATCACACAGATCTTTTGTCCATATTAACGATTTATTTGACGAGTGATGTCTTGGCAGCAGGAGTCCGTCTGGGTCAGATTTCACCGAATTCCGCCCCGACTGGATTTTCTTGGTTTACCTCATTTTCTTGGATTGCTTCATTTTTCTGGATTTTCAAAGACTAATGATTAATGATGGATCTTAGTTGCTTTATAAGGTTTCCAGGCTAACCTTTTGATCAGAATATGTATGATAGTTGGATGCTCATGAGGTTCTTTTGTGAATGCAAGCTGAATCAAGCAAGGCTGCAGCAGGAAAGTCTAAGGGTGATACTGAAGGGTCCTCGGTTACAGAGATAGAGAGATTGAGATTGGATACCAAGAGTCAGTTGCCTGACAGCAAGATAGCTTCAGTATGGTCTGAGGTCTCCAACACTAATGTAGGAGCATGGAAGTATGAGGAATTCAAACAAAGTACATCTCCAAAAGATCTATCAGATCTGACTAAAGGAATGATGAAATCCAGACTGGTCCATGTAACAGGATTCCCTCCTGTAGTCCAATGTTACGAGTTGATATTAGAGTGTGCCCGGCAATATGACTTTGATACACAGAGGGTTGTTAGCTCCGAAGGAAGAGTCTTGGTAAACTTCAATCCAATTTCTATTGCTCAACCATTTGATATGCTGGATTTTCCATGTGTGTGTGCCTTAGACATGGATATGGCCAGAACTTACTATGAGGATGAGCCCACCAAAGCTTAGCAGATGGTTAATTCTTGGTTGGAGAAACCAAAATCCCATTTTTCCAAACTGCCCAAGCAATTGCACAGGATCAAATTCAGACCAGACATATATGATGCAATCACACTATTGAGTAGAGTAGCCGGTTTGAAGAGTGCTAGAGTATTGGAGAATTGGATGGTCCATGTGATCAACAGGATTGAGAAAGGCATCAACTACCATTGGGCAGGACTCATCAGTGCAATGATTGATAAGCAGTTGAGAGATGTGCTGGAAACTAAAAAGTTTACCATGTCCTCCTATGTGATGTATGTGTTGGCTGGATTCTACCCATATAGGGGTTTGAATCCAAAGGGGACATTTAAACAAGATATAGTCTATGACATATACCCGGAATTGCAACTGGGACATCAGTATTTTAGGAGGGCAAATGATGCATTTACAATGCATATTACTAGGTTTCTCCAAAATGCAGAACATGTAAGAATATCCGATGGAGCCAAGGAGCTAATAAAGAAATATGGAGCTTGGTTCATATAGTTTCCCACCTTCTCTTACATCAGAATTGACGAATGTCAAGCTTCTCCATACAGGTTGCCTAGATATCCCATGGACCACATTGTGCTATTGGAGGTTACAAGGTAGATATGTGACTTTGATGCAATTGTAAAAAAGGAAAAGCACAAGATAGGGTTTGGTGGATACTTCCCTCTAAAAATTGGCATAAGTGAAGTTTGTCCTTCAATTCAATCGGCTCATGCATCAGGGGATGAATTTAGTGCATATGGTTTCTCTTTTCACTCTAAAAGAACAAATTTTGATATCACTGGAGAAGCACAGAAGAAGGAGACCAAAGAATAACACCACAAGGATGACCTGGAGGACTACTAGGAAAACATCAAAGATGACTTTGAGGCAAGGAAAAAAAGGTACTCCAGGCTTCCGGTTGATGTGATTAGAATGTACAATGTTAAGTTCATCCCTGACCAGTTAGAGGATGATGGGAATTTAGTTCAGGATCATGCATATGAGTCGGTAAAGGACAGGTCTATTGGAGAGATAAACTGATCTGAAAATGAGATAACTGAGCTAGAGGAGCTAATGGCTCCTGTTATGAGGTTTACCAAGTCATGGTTGAGGCACACAATATGGAAGCTTGAAAGTGAGAAGGTACCTTGTACCTTCAATTTAATGGGAAATCTGAATCCTCTTTCCACCTCAGAAGAATCCAGGGAAGAAGATCCCAAAAGGAAAACTAAAGTGAGCTCACCCTTCAAAGTTAAAATTAGGGGCCCAAAGGAAAGTGATCTGGAATAGAAGAGGAAACCAAAAGGGAAGAAAAGAAGTCGAACCTTGAGAATAGGTAAGTCTGCAAAGGAGGAGGAACTTGAGAAAGCAGAAAAGGAAGATATTCCTCTAGAGCCGAAAAGGGCAAGGACGACAAGAGCTTCAAAGAAGAAGGATCAAGGGACTTCCAAGGATGAGACAAACCCTCTAGTTGTTGATGTAGAACACTCGAGAGAGAAAACCAGGGTTTACTCGAGGAAGTCAAGGACACCATCTCCCAAGGAGACCATGCAAAAAATAGATCCTCTTTCAATGGCATCCACTATGGAGCAACCGAAGGCTACTTCCCCTTCACCAAGTGTCCCTGAGCAGACAATCCCTGAAGAGCATGAGATTAGTGGAGAGGCAGAACCGTTCAAGGAAGGAGAACTCTTTGGTGCAGTAGCTGAGCTCGAGGTTGATGTGGAAATGCATCCTTCTCCACTATTGCAATATGAGGATTCTCCGGCAAGTAGCAAAGACAACGGATCCCCTGAGAAGGAGGATGTCCCTGCTAGAACCCCATCACCTTTGCAAGAAGAAGAGCCTGAATTGGGTAACCAAGGTGATCAGTCCCTTGAGAAAGGAAATGATGAAACAGTAGAGTAGCATGAAGAGGTAAAGATAGATGAAGTCTGAGTGGATCCTGCTATCTTGGATTGGTTGGAAAAGGAGATTACAAGAAAGAAATGGGTTATTGTTGAGGACACCCCCCTTGATTGGGATGAGATGTTGGCCAAGATTGGTAAAGGTAAAAAGAAGAAGATGGCCAAGGTGGTTTCAAAGATGGAAAGAGATGAAGCAAATAACAGGGTTATTCATATTGCCACCCCTGCTGCTGATAAGAGCAAAGATGAAGCCACTCGAAAAGATTACAATGTATAGACCATCAATCTTGGACCCACTTCTATGGAGCAAGATATCGAAGAGTACGAAGGGTCTAGTGCAGTAATAATTGGGAGACTAAGGAAAGAAACACAATCCAAGCATGAGCTTAAAAGGGAAAATGAGAGGCTTAAGAAGTGTCTAGAGGACTTAATGAAGCCTTTGCAATCTCTTCACCCATCTTCTTCTGCTGCTACTAGTTTCTTGCCTAAGGAAACTATTTCTAAAATTGAAAGGATGAAGACTTCTACCCAGACTGCAATGGATTGGTTGAAGGATGTCCAAGTGAAAGGAGATGATGCAATAAAGGAAATCCTTTCAATTGGAAAGGATGCAGTAAAAGCCAAGGACTTGTTAGAGCATGTTTTATCTCAGGATAAGGAGGATGTCGATCTTTTATTGCAGAAATCTAAAATGATTATAGAGTATGGTAAAGATCAGTTGGTTGTAGATGGAATCCTTCCTTCATCCAGACTTAATGAGCCTTGGGAATGGTTCGAGGCCTTGCAGATTCGGTAGAAAACCATCAGGAAGATCCATAAATGAAAGAAGTAGATGGATGGTGATCTAACTGGAGTTTATGATGGATGTATTACATTCTTTGAGATAGTGACTGGCAAGAGGAAGATTTCTCCTAAGTACTAGAGCCTAGAATAATTAAGGGAATGGTGGCATGATGTTTATGCTCCCGATTCTGAAAATGTTATAACAGGGCACCAACTAGATGATGCGGCAACCTACTTGGCTGTGATGGACAAGTACCAAGCGCATAAAGATGATTGGGATAAAATTGTTAGGCATTCAAAAGAAGAAATTAGCTCCATTGAATGTCAACTCAAGATTTTACCTTTGCCACCTGTTGCTGAACTGGATAGAGTATTTTTAGCGGTTCATGGATCATTGGATCAGAATAAGGATAAGGGAGGTGGTAGTCAATGCCCATTTTGAGATTTGTGCTTCCCTATTATTATAGGGCATGTGTTGATGTTGGCTACATTGAGGAATGTGTTTGGTCCGACCTTGATGATGTATCGTCATTTAATTTGTGCCCTATTTTGAAATTCCTTAGGCTGACCTGTTTTGGCTATGTTTATTTTGTAAATGTTTGGCTGGGCCGACATGTTTTGAGGTTTCTATAAAAGGCATTTTTGCCTCATTGTAAAGGGATAGTCAGTTAGCAAGATAATAGAGACGAGTTAAAAAGGAATTAGAGAATTTTGTAGTAGAGATAATAGTTAGTTCTTGGAGAAAATATTGTAATAGAATAGCAGAATTGTTGCAGCATTTTGGTGATCTAATACAATTGAAGGCATTGTGGTTTCCTGGTGAATTCTTTTGTGTTAATTTATCTTGCATGGTTCTTGTTGTTCCATCTTTGAAATTGCTTGAAGATCTAAGATTTAGTGTTAGATTTAGAATTAAATTAGTGTGGTGAATAATGTTCATGATTTCATATTTGGAATGTTTGTAGAAATTTATGGTCTATACTCCTAGTAACTATCTGATTGTAGTAGGCTGGTGAAGTCAACCTGGACCATACATCTATTTGTGCTTAGTTCAATTGTGGATGAATGTCTATGATTTGAAAATCTGTATGCCTTAGAAGATTGCACCATTCTTGTGATATTGCATTGTGGGTTAAGCAGGAATTGGTTTTGAGATTGGTACATTCCAGATATCTATCATTTGCAGTGTTCATCTGAGAAATAGTTTAGATTTCATTACTTCTTTTGCACCCTCATCTTTTGTTGTTTCTTTATTACTCAGTTAGATTTAGGACTTGAGATCAAAATATTGCAAAATCTGATATATTGGAAAGATATAGTTTGTTTTTAGTAAGGTCCGATTGTGATTACCAGCATTTTCACATATTATCTGAGTTGTTTATGGATTGTCATGACCTAACACCCGAGAGACCTTGGGGTGATTTTCAGTGATTTAATGTTGAAGATTACCTTTCAAGAGAGATAGGATATTGTATTCTGTCTGAGTTGTTGCTGTGCAGAAAACACCATCAACAATGTTTTGGTTTGCTTTGCTCTAAATGACTAACCATGCTAATGTGTATTAAATTTTAAGTAATTTGCAGATGTTAGCATCTACATAATGGCGCTAAAATGAGGGCCAAACTGGGTCAAATACCAGAAGATGATCCTCTCATGATGTTTCAAGTTACGTATCAATAATATATGTGATGAAATTCGAGTCTTGAAGATTGCATATCGTATTATAAATTGAAATTTTTCTTTTAGAAAATTGGTGATAGAGCATTTTCATATCATAACAGCAGGTCGTCTATTATGATGATGAACATGTATTCGAGAGCAGAGGGGGATTTCCATTTTTTAGATGATGGATGTCTATAGTTGACTTTTGGTCTAACACCTCAAAACCCCTTTTCTCTCACACACATATTTCACTTAAGTTATTTTACTTAACATGTTAAATCGATCTTCTTCATCTGTACTATGCAAGAAAAATAAATAAAAGGGTAATACTTTAACATTGATATAGTGCAGGTAACTCGGTTCAAATGTGGCAGCTTCATTATGGGAACTGTTGTAAATCATGCTCTTATGGATGGATTTTTGTTGCATAAGTTTGCAAAGAACTATGCCCATGTGCTTTGTTTGTCTTTGAAGTAGACATATTTGCAGTCATTAGATGAGATGCTTAAAATCATTTTCATTATCGACAGTACCTAAAAAAAATTTAAATTATCCACCTACGTCTTTTTGAAGTTATCCAATCTTTTGGAATTGAAATTCTTTTTGCCCATTCATTTGCAACTGTTAGATGAGATTTTTAAAATCTTTTTCATTGTCGACATTGATTGCATATCTAGCTGCATACCTGTTGTTCATTAATGTGAACATCTGTGAGAAATTTTCCTTATGGAGCATGATCCACAGCCACGATTCTTTAAGGGATGGAAATGATTGCTCAATTTTTTAAAATTTATCTCACCAATTCAAAGTTGCTTCCCACTTGTAAATGTGAAAGACTAGATTTTGTATTCATCTTCTTGTTTTTCTGTTCAAAAATCATTTTAAATTTGGATGTTGGGCGAAAACATTGTAGAAGAGGGTGTCGCCAACAACACACTATGATCTAGTTTCTTTACAAAATGTGCCTTATTTAGATTTGTCAGTAAATGGCTTTATCATTTAAATCAGCGATCAATATTCTTGTGAGCGCATTAATTGTTGGTGACTTATGTTATCGATCCATGGATCTGATATATTGTCTAGCATCATAACTATTGTGCTTCTAAAACTATCCAAAAAAATTCTCTTGTATTTCTTCACATGGCTTGGCTTGGTGTGGCATCATCCACTAGTAAAGGTTGTAGAATTCGGTTCTACACCTACCAATTGCATTAGCTAGAAATCACTTGCAACATATTACTTTATGCATCTTCTTGCGTAGAAAATAAGTCTCCTTTGACTTATTCCCAAAGGTTCTAAGTGTAGCATAAATTTTTAGCGCTTCCATCTTCTAAGCACTATGCAATTACTACCTTCCTTATCCATAATCCAGCGTAGCATGTCTTGACTTTTTCACTAGCTTTTATATCATAACACAATTTGTTGGCTTGTGATTAACGAGAGTTTTGTAGGAAATTTCCAATCAATCAATCACATTTCTATGAGTTTTACTTGATGGGTAGTTGTTGATCTAGCCTACCATTCAAATCCAACGCTTACATTAATGCTCGCATTATTGATCTAGCCTACCATAAATATGTAAAGGGTAATCAATAACTTCTTTTTTACAAAGAATTCTTAACCTGCATCAGAGGATAAAGGTGCATAGAGGACCAAATTGTAATTGCTTCTATCATTTCTTAGTCTACATATTTTGTCTCATCCCATCTGCTAGAAATCAATCATAATATCTCTCTTTTGCCTCAATTAATATCTTTGAATAAAGTACCTAACTTCTTAAAAGCGTTGTTATTATTGTAGTAGTAAATTTGTTGGTTATATTTTTTGTCAAGTCTGCAAATCCATATCTTATGCAGGTGGATTATCTTTTGTGCCTACAAAGGGTTAGATTTTAACGTGTATAATTTTTTTACCTTGATTGGATAACGTACATTGTAAGGAGGAAGAATAATGGTGAAGTATATTTGAGATGTGCAATAGGTCTAGTACTAGTGTTCATCATTGTTTCATGCATAGGCTGATGTATGATAGTCAATGGTAATGTGAATGAATTTTGAATGTGATCATTTTAAAGTAGCGGAAAGCAGGATTTTTATTAATACTTTAAAATCTGTGGAAAGTAGGTATGCTTTCAAGTCAGCAAAAAGTAGTATTCTTATTAATGCTTTGTTCATTAGTTCAAAAAATCATTGATCTTTTCATTAAAATCGTTCTATTATTTGAAACTAATGCTTAAAACAATTTTAATTAAACAAAATTGACCCTCACATAATTGTATTTTTTATCTTGAAGGAAGGAGGAGGGATTTCATTCTACACAAGGAACTTGCAACATTGAAGCATTGGAAGCAATCTTTGAAGAATTTTTGAGTTGGAAAAGTGGGTAATGAAATCGAAAAGAGCATTTTTCAATGCTTATTGTAATAGCCTAAGGCTTTCATTCTTTCTTTTTTTTATGTTTTAAGACAACTCATTTATTTTTTTCTTTTAAAAAGAACATACAAAAGCTTTCTTTTTCTTAAAGTTGGGCTAAAATTGAACATTAGAAACCCACTAGATTTGATTTTGGGTTTTAAAAATTGAACAATCAGCCTCAAACACTTGATTTGGTGCTATAAAAATAATTCATTTCTGCTTTGAAGTTAAAATAAACATGTGCTTTTGTTTCTTGTAATCTTTTTTTGCAAAGTAATCTCATTTAAAAAGGTGTATGCACTTCTCTCGAGCTTCATGGCAATTTTGAGAATGAAAAGTCTTTTTGGTGACATTAAGTTGCATAAAATATTTCCTCCACATTTCAATTGGGCTCTTAAAATTGAACAAATTTTGCGAGTGTGAGTTAGGTATATCATGTGTGTTCTCTCTTTGTTCATGCAAACAAAGATTGATCGAACTACAGATGTTCTTGCTCATTTTTATTTACCCTTAGAGGGCCTACCTACTAGGAAAAATTAATCACCCATAGGGAATCACCCAACCGAGAACACGCTAAAGCCAAGCCAAATTTAGGAAAGTTCAAGTATCACGAGGATTGTTCCAATAAGAAGGGAAGCAATGGTCTCTTTCCATATGGATGATCCCCCATGAACAGAATGCCTATACTAGAACCTTTTGTATAAAGGCCAAAATCCTTTCTATTTTTTGGTGCAGGAATGGTTGTTTTGAAGTTGTCCCACATTTTTATGGCTCTTAGTAGAGATGAGAAGTATTCTATGGAGTTTCATCGGTACTGAAGCTTGGCTAACCCAAGAAGAAAGTGCACTGTAAGGGGGAGCCTGTGTGGTCAAGCTTCTAATCATCCACTAAGAGTAGGTGTAGCTGGATTTATCCAAACTTGGGAACTCAAAAAATATTTTCTCCTGACTATCCATAGGATTGTGCATCACTTTGGAATCAAAACACTTTGCTTGATCTAAAACATCAAAAAAAAACATTCAACATGAGCATCAAATTTCAAACCCTTTAGGAGGAGCGAATATCTTTGAACAAATCCAAGTGTTATTGCTTTCCCTTGGGATTCTATCCTTAGAGGCTTCTAGGTATTTGGATTTATATCTCAATTTTCTCTTACTAAAGTCAAGATTAGGAAACTATTTCCTTGATTCTCTTGATTTCCACATAATGGACCTTGTGGGATGAAAATAAATTGGGCATAGACATTCAGTTTGAAAAACTAAGCAAGACATTGGATGTGGTAAAAGCAATTCATTAATCAAGATGAAATCAATTGAACCCCACACATGTGCTTGTTTATCTTTTGTCTTATGGTCTTTTGAGCAAACATTGATCTTTTGGTTTGAAGTACCCTTAGGGAAAAGCATTTTCTTCAATATCTTGGTCTCGTAAACAAATTTCTTCTTATGTTCATTTAGGATCAAAACCAATCATTTCACTCATTCTCAAACATCAATCAAATCCCATCTCACAAACAACTTTTGAACCATTGGAAAAATCATTCATACTAGACTTTTGGTAAAATCCTTCAAATCAACATCAAAATCACCTTGTTTGGATAATTGTGTGTAGATGAATCCTTCTTCATACACTTAGTTAAATTATCACCTTGTGGACAAGTTTACTCCAAGATAACATCCAACATCTTGGGGTTTATAAATCCAAAATCCAAAGAATCTTAAAGTCTAGTATTCCTCCAAGGATCTTAAAATTTCAACACCCATATCATTCACCCCTTTCATCATTCATATCATCATTGATCCTAAATCCCTTAGAGGTCAACACGGTCAAAATGCAAGAAGAACATGGAATATAAACTTGATTCATACATCATGAGTAATCTAAATCATCCGAACTATCAAATCCTTACAATGCCAATTGATTATCAAAACTCACATTTATACAATCCATACATGGGATCATTATCTCCTACAAACCTCAATGGTACAACAAATGTGAGTATGCCCAATCTAAATTTTGGAACACCTTTCCCTATGGTATATTTAAATCAAATTCCAAACCTACAAATCTATCAACCAAACAATCAATCCATGAGTCTTCAACAAAACAACATTATCCCACCAAATCCATACATGCCAAAAGTGAATATACCAAGTACAAGTTTACCAAACATGAACATTTCAAATCCACACTTGGTAGACTTTGGGATAGATATGTTTGTGAATCATAAAAAAGGTGTTCAAAGTCCAAACAATATGTTAATGACTCCATGTATTAATCCAAGTCAAGGTAACACCATGCAAAATAAAAGTTACCTAAATCAAGGCAACGGGATTCCCAACCACAACAATGTTCAATTTCAACCTATAATGTCAAATATAAACATCATCCCAAATCATAACATTATCCAAAATCAATTTTTCCATGATCCCATACAAACACCACAAGTATACATTCCAAATATGCTTGAACAAAAGCCAAATCAACTATATCAAGGGAGTCAAGATCAAATTTTGCTAAATCAAATTGCTTCACTTGCCAAAATAATTGACTCATTGTGCCAAGATACATCTTCACCTCAAAATCAATACACTCTTCCATTGGTTAAACCATGCCATCAAGGCATTGAGTTGTTTCCACAACCACATCGAGAACAATATCTCCAATTTCAAGAAGTTGGATATCAAGATCAACACCATCAGTTGACAACAAACTCAACCTCCATGTCTTGAAGATCAATCACCACAGATCTCAAAGATCAGTCATCACATATCCAAGGTCAATCATGACAAGAATCATCTCAACAAGCACAAATCTCACAAAGTAACAAACGGAAATACACACCACTTGGGGGACCAATCGAATCGGTCATGCAACAATTGATACAAGAAAATCTCATCAAAATCCCCATTTATGAAAATTTTCAAGAGCCTCAAATTAACCACCAGGGTATAATGAGAAGCGCCTTTGTTATTTTCACAAAATAAAGGGAGACACAACATCAAATTGCATTCAACTCAAAAATCTCACCCAAGACCTTATTGATCAAAAAATAATAACTATTGGGGACAATGATGAAGATTCAACCAATAGTGATAGCATTGAAAATCTCCCCACCACAATTGTTGAAAACAATGATCAAGATCTATCCATCAATGAGCACCTTGAAGATGTTTCTACATCATCCAAATATCAACTCAACATACATCAAGAGTCACTTTTTATCATGATAAGAATCCCTCAACAATATCCAACAATGATCTATTTCAAGGAGTGTTAACATTATTTGATCCTACAATCAGCGATCCTTCCACTAATGATCATTTTGACAATACCTCTACATCATCCAATAAGTTAGTGGACATATCTCAAGAATTCATTCTAAAGCATGATCAACACCTTTCACCAAAGTTTAGCAATGGTCCTTTACAAGACATATTGACATCCTTCGACCTAATGGTTGTAGCTATTGAAGGAATATTCAACTCAACATTTGATCCAAGTCTACTCAAAGATCAAGAGGATATTGAGTCACTTCCAATTCCTAATGAATATATCCAAGAACCCTTCATAAGCAATCCATCCTTTGAAACTGACCCATGTCAAGAACTTGATCCAAAGCATGTCAAAAGTAATTCCAAAATTAATCAAGATCAACAATTCATATCTCCAAGATACTACAATGATCTAATGGACACTCTCCTATCTATACAAGATGTCACAAATGATGATCACATCCACATAGCACATACTCGTCCATATACCCATGAGATGCTTTATGTGGATGGACACGTAGATGATCTTCACTTAGAATAGGATTCCTTTACTCTTGACATTATTACACAAAAAGACCAGGTTATTGATTCCTATAGTCAAACTGAGTTGTCAAAATCAGGATTAGATATATCCCAAGTTCATACTGAGGACATCATGTATGAAGATATCCAACATTATCCACTCAAGGAAACAGGTCAGATAGAACATGATATTCCAGAGTTAGCAAAGAAACAAATTGAAATAACGTCATCTACAGTGGTCATTTATCAAAGAATGCTACTAAACATGAGATCTCAAAACAGGCAGAATCAAGGAACAAAGGTGCTACTACCACCATACTGTGGGAAACTATGTCTCAAGAAAATGTCAACATAGGGAGGACGAAGAATCCTTATGATGAAATCAATGCCAAAACTACAACCAGACACATCATGAATCTTCATCCACCCATCACCCCATCCATGAATTGGGACCAACATCAAAAGGAAGATTTGAATCAAAGCACAAAGAACATTATCAAAGAAAAAGAAGTTGGGAAGCATAATGGACAAATAAAATACACATGGATACCAAAAAATACAAAGAAAGATTATCTCTATCAAACTCCATTAGTCAAAGAAACTATGGGGAAAAATAAAAAAGGGAAAATTATCCATCAAAGATGTCCACAAAGGAAATAGTAGGCTTCTCAAGCAACCTACAAAGTATATCAAGCGGTTGGTCCTAATTCCATGCACACTTTTGTATACACCCATCATTGCTCATCTTCCCAAGTTTGGAGAGTCAAAGGTTCCAAACTATCAACCAATCCATCTTTTATTTCTAAACATACTCCATCCATGCCTCCACACATTATATCCGACTCTCACATTGACCATGTATTGGAAAAAACCCTTCATCATAAGGATTCAGAAGGCACTCTATCGCGATGTGCGCACAAAGAAAAAGTTAACTTTGGTATCAACAAAGCAGATCAAGAATCTCAAAAGTTGTATTCAAGAGCACATATCTTGGAAAAGAATATTCTTCAAGTAGGATATCGATGGAATGTTATGATAGGAGCATCTACATTGACACCACTAGGTGGTTCAACATGAGCGTAAAATCTTTCAAAAATCAAAAAAACCAAAAAAATGAAAAAATCTTGAAAATAGTAAATAAAAAAAATTGTGCTCTAGTGAAAACCACTATTGTCACACTTTGGATAGGTACCATGATGAAAACCTGGCAAATAGGCGTCATGTGTAGAATCAAGCATCTGTGTGCACCAGTTCAGGTGGAAGCATCTTATCACTTCCATAATAAAATCTAGCATTCCATCCATCTTATCCATAATAAATCCATTCATCCATGAACCATTTACCCAATCCATTTTCATCCATCTACATCCATCATCCACATTATCTTGATCTTGACAAAGTTTGGTGCACACTTTACACTTGCTTATGGTAAACATCTTAACATGGGTCATTTTCATTGATCCTATCCTATGCAACATTATCTGAGCCATGAAGCACTATCCAAATGAGCATTCTTTATTTGAACACCTTATCTTATCGCAAGATAATCCATATCGATCAATCCATACACCTATCCAAGCATCCATGGCATTCCATACATTGCCAGACACTGGGGCAGGTATGTACATCTTGCTTTGGGAATAAATCTTGATCTATATCCTCCAACTTATGTGGTGATCTGAACATTGGAAAACATGAAATCAAATTGGTTAAAGAATTTGTGAGAAAAAAAATCCAAATCACCATGTTCTTTATCAAGCATTATCTTTCATCGAACATCAATCCAAACAATCAATATCAATTGCATCTAATGTGTGCTTCAACATCACATCAAATCATTCAAAACAATTTTGTTCCAAAGTCAAGCTTCAAAACCCTGACCAAATCAAATCCAATCAATCCATCATCATCTCAGGATATCCATCCTAATCCTTGTGTTTCTTAACACTATCCTTGCATTATTTTGTATCCTCAACAATGTTATCATCATCAATCCATCAATCTGATCAATCAACCTTAGCTTGGTTTTCAACAAAATCCCAAACAAATTACTGATATCATCACATATCCATATCCAAAATGTCAAAATCATGCGAAAAATCCAAAAACATTCAAAAAATCGTGTGAAATCCAAAAACATTCAAAACATGTCAAAAAATTCAAAAATAGATCAAAAAGTCAGAAAACGTCAAAAACATGATCATTCAAAATATGTTGTCTTTGAGCTTAAATGTAGGAGAGGCTAGTTTTTTATCAGCCCTTGAGACACAAAAACACAAAAACATTTGAAAAGCACAAAAACAAAAAAAAACATTCAGAAAACATAAAAAACACAAAAACACAAAAACATTTAAATAACCTAAAAAATCCAAAAAATAGCCTCATAACATTTCAAAAACATCAAAAACATCCAAATATTTGAAAAAATCCATCTGTCTCATTTCACTTCACCCACGATAATCAATCATCCATAATAAACTAATCGTCACCTTCATCCTTTGGCAAAACAAATAGAAACAACTACAACAATCAGCAAAAGAAACTTCAAACGTAAAATCAAAATCGAAACAACAAACTTTTAAATGCAAAATCAAACTCTTGATCATTCACAAACATGTCAATTGACCTTATATTGATAGCCTTTTGAACAACCTATCAACTTGCCACCATCCACTAACATGTTCTGGGATGTATCCTTCCTACAATGGGCATCATCTATTGGAAAAATGTTTTGGATACTTATCCTAAAAAAAAACAACTTGCCACCATCCACTAACATGTCCTAGGATGTATCCTTCCTACAACGGGCATCATCTATTGGAAAAACACTTTGGATACTTATCCTAAACAAAAAAAATTTCCACCATCCACTAAAATGTCTTAGGATGCATCCTTCCTAGAATGGGCATTATCTATTAGCAAAAAACTTCAGATTCTTATCCTAAAAAAAATCCCTTTGGCTATAGGTATGAAGAACATTGGCTTATTTGTGTACTTGATCTTTTATTTTGATTTATCTTATTGTGCTAATTCCAATGACCTCTTAATGATGTCTAATCAAAATGATTTAGAGAGAAAGGAATGGGGAATTGATCATTATCTTTTTTCTATTGTGCTTGTTGGGAATTCTTGTAATATAACTTGGTGAATAATTTCTTTGTTAGATGTGTATGGAAGGTGTTTTGGACAACTTGTTGACTATTGTATTGATAGGTTATACCTTTATTTGTTTTGGTCTGAGATGTTTGAAAATTCTGAAGTGCATCCTAGCAAAGTTTTTGTATGTCAGCTATGAATAAGAATACTCCTATCTGTTTTTCGAGCCAAAGTCCATCTCACTAGGTACAATGCCATCCCGATTGCCTATACCTTGATGCTTTGTATCTATGTGTGTTATCAAACATAAGGTAAGTAAGCTCTTTTAAAATCCCAATCTTTGATAAGTGAAACATCATCCATCTCTCATCATTATCTCTAATAAAGTCTCATCAGATCATGGACTTGTTGGATCATCTTGTCATCATTTCTTCTATCTTCTCTCCGCGCTAACATGCTATCATGACATGCATTCATCCTACATCCACAAACTATTAGCATACCACATATCATTCATATCATACATAATAGGACACATCATCCATCTCACATACATTGCATTATCATTTAAGTTATTTAGGATAATATAGATTGGTTATTCTAAGCATCTTAAAACTATCTCATTTGCATCATCATAATAACCATCCATACATTCATCTTAAACCTCTTTTTCGTGAGATCGACCTTCAAATCAAAAATTTCGCTCGATCTCTCGAGGGTGCAGTGTACTAGTATACTTCTTTCCATTGGGGCATTTGAAAAATCATAAATTTTTTTACTTTGATCTCAGCAAGGCTATTCTTTGAGCCAACGCAACAGGTACATTGCTTCAAAGAGGGGCAAAATGTAGACATGAAAAATATCCTGATCAACTAACTTCGATTCTTCCTTGATCATCTCTTTACTAACTAATTAATTGAATAATCTTTATTTAATTAATTAATTTCATCAAATATATTCTATAGTCAGATAATACAATTTATCATATTATTTCATCATTATCTCCTAATGTTCTTCCTTTAGTTAAATAAACCAATCTTATTTAATTAAAAACCCTTATATTCTCTCTTTAATTAAATAAATCAACTTTGTTTAATTAAATCCTAAACATCATTCTTTTAATTAAATAAATCAAACTTTATTTAATTAAATCTAATATCCATTATTCCTCCCATTTGATTTAAATAAACCTAAAAATCTAAGTCAAATGTCAAATTAGCTAATCTCCATCTAAGTTAATTAAATCCTAATTAAATCTAACACTAATCCATCAAATCCTCTAGATTTTGCAACTTGCACAATAAATCAATTTATTTGATTTATTAAATCTTCTATTTTCATTCAAAAGGGCATCAAGTTGGAATATTCTTCAAATTTGAATTCTCCCTCCCAAATATCTTATCCTCCAACTTGGCATTTATGACTCTTACAAGTCCTTTTTCTTGAGCCAAGTGGCAATAACTCCTCTTCCACATCTCCCTCCACAAGCCAACTTTCAAATTTCAAATATCTACCTAAAAGCATTTATGTGCACATTCATCAAAATGTGCTCCACCTCTCTTCAATAGAATGTTGACAAGTGGCACATTGTTATTGGTTCATCTTTAATCCCACATCCTTCATGTTTCTCATTCTTCTATCCTTCTATTCTATAAATAGAGGATTCTTCTATTGACTTTGGATCCACAACTTGATACACAATCTCAAGCATTTTCATCTTGATCACTCATCATCTTGCATCTTCATCACATCTGGAGCTTATCAAAAGGGGGTTGGGAAAGGGCTACTTTCCACATCAAAGTAGCACCAATCCACTATGAGATAGAGTTTGATTCATGTTATTGTGTGTTTTATTTAGCTTCCTTGTTTCCTTGGTTGCATACTTAAAATGACTTAGTATTTCATAGAGATGTTTTGGTTTGGTTTTCTCTAAATGACTAACCATGTTAATTTGTGTTAAAGTTTAAGTAACTTGCAGATGTTAGCATCTACAAAAATAAATGAAATGAAGCATGAAACATGTGAAATATGCAATTGATGTCACCTTGAATGATGTCTTGTGAAACAAATCTACAAACTAGCATGTAGTGGCCATGAAGAATGTATATCTTGGGTCCTTGGCTATGATGTGAACAATGCTTGCAAGTGGATCTTAAATGCTACATCCACTTCTTTATCTCAACAACATACGTGAATGCATTAAACCCTTGTCATGATGATATGATCTTGAATTGTTGCAATAAACTCTAGAAATATGCCTTGTGAATGCTCTTGTGAACTCCAAGTTGCTATAAGGATGCTCTCTAAAAATTGCTAGGCTGTCTCATAAAAGTGCTAGGAGAAACAATGTGAATTAACCCCTTATACTAAATTAGGAGATTAACCCCTAAATTCAAAAAATTACTTGGCTAACACAAGATTTGGAAGTAAACTTTATTAAATTCCCACCACAATTAAATTTGAAAAGGGGTTCCTCATTAAGGGAGGACCCATTCGCCACCTAGGGCGAATGGGTCCTAACTCAATTTTCCAAAACCTAACCTCAGGGGAGGACCCATTCGCCACCTAGGGAAAATAGGTCCGGCTTAGTTTTCCAAAACCTAACCCCAAGGGATGGAAAGTACATTAAAAACCCATTTCAAATCAACTTAGAAAGGGAGGTCCTATTAAGTGAGGACCCATTCGCCACCTAGGGCAAATGGGTCTTGGCACCATTTTCCAAGACCTAATTTTTCCCAATTAAATGTTATATTATTTAAATCATGGGTGTTGGGATAGATCTCCGGGAGGTGTCATAAATGATATTTGAATTTGAATTAGAGGGGTTAATTAACTCCAATTATCCAAAATTAATTAAGACCACCCTAGATAAATGTGAAAGTGTTTTACAACACTTTACAACACCTAAATAATGTACAAATTTAAATATATTTTATTAAGAAGGGGCCCATTAAGCTTAATTAAGTAAATAAATCCTAGAAAAGTGTGAAAGTGTGTTACACCACTTCACAATACCTTTACAAATGATTAATTAAAGAATGTTTTAATCAAATAAAGTTCCTAGAATTATGTGAATGTGTCCAACACATTGCAACACTACTCCAAGACACCATTAATTCAGTTTTAATGTCAATTATCAAACTAGGTAAGGGAAAAAGGCTACTTTTTCCGTTACTACATTTTCCCCCCACTTTAGTGAGAGGATGAACCCATGTCAAACTCACACTAAAGTAGACATCCAAGACACTTAATTATGAAGCAATAACAAAGATACATAACCATACCATTTCAAAGGCCAAGAAAAAAAAGGATCAACCACAACCATTGCCAACGCGATGTGGAATGGGGTTGTTTATCCATAATATACGTTGCTCACTCTAGGGTAGTGGAACCTTAGTCTGTCCACTAGGTGAGTTGTCCCATCGAAGAGGAAAATGAGAGAATCATATTAGCCTCCCATACCATACTGAAGTTATTCCCCTGACAACTTGGATAAGGCACCATAATGTAATACTTTTGTAAATTCTTTTGTTATGTCAATGTAAAAAAATTGTTAAAGGGGATTTTGCTTTATTCATGTAAGGGTCTTCTTCTTAGGGAGCATTGTGCCTAATGTCTCCAAGAGAGGAAAAGTAAAAAATGTCAGATTGTCTCCCATGGAATGCCTCGTTCACATCATATACCATGATAGTAGATCATACACTCTTGAACAAAATCAAACCCATTGACACCACCAAGAAGAGGACACATCACAAGAAAAGAGAAAAATCATGCCGTGAAATTTTTCCAAACTATGGCATCAATGTATGTTCCCACTTTAAAGTGGTTGCTACACCATAACTATAAGCAATTGCTTTAAAGTAGCCAATTTTTTATTTTAAGACATGATATTTTTCCTTGAAAAACCCTATGCCAAGTCATATGTTTCTGAAATAAGTTGCATCATGAAATAGGAAGGAAGGGTTGTCCCCACAAATACATAAGGGATATATGGATTTAGGGTCAGTATGTCTTTGCTACAATGTTGTTATAGATCATGGAACTATTATCATTCCCAAAATACTCAAAGAACTAGAAGAATGACACAAAGAGATCGAAACCAAAGAAAAATTCTTTCGGGTCAACATGGAAGAGACCTAATTGTCTCGACACCTTGTGTCATTCCCAAAAGGAAAACATAAGACAAATGGAAAAGATAAAGAGAATTGTTTGGGTCAGCATGGAAGAGACATGAATGTATTGACACCTTATGTCATCCCCAAAAGGAAAACACAAGACAAATGGAAAAAGATAAAGAGAAGCTTTTGGGTCAACA
>VDFB02373365.1:319884616-319945739 GCA_007258455.2 Sequoia sempervirens
ATAGAGGGTATATAATAGAGGGTATAAGGCTTACGGGTAAAGGGTAGAGGGGAGAGACATAGAATTAGGGTATAAGGGTAGAGGGGAGAGATAGATTTAGGGTAGAGGGTATAGACAAAGAGAGAGAGAAAATAAATCTATTAAAAAACCAACTTTCTCATAATGTGAGCGCGTTTTGAAGTAGAGATATGACCGTTTTTAGCAAAAAATAACACACTCATGCTATAACGCAAGCGCATTTTGGCTTGCTCTAAAAATAGTAAAAAAAATCAATATACCCATGATCTCGGCCCACATTCTACATATTATCCTAGTTTTGCACGTGCTCCGACAAAAAGTAGCTTTTTGATGATGTTGTGAAGTGTGCATGCATGTTTTTCACATTCCACCACCTTTTTCATGATCTTTCCACCACCTTTGCCTGACATAGAAGAGTTTTCATGTTGAAAGGCATATAATATCAATTCAAGTTTGAATTCTAGTGAAAACTGATATACAATTGAAGTTTGGAGGGGAACAAGCTTTTGAAAAAGTCAAATTGTTGAGGAGTTTGAAGAAAGAAGAAGCAAAGGCTACATAATTGGGTAGAACTCCTCCATTTGAAACTCTAGTTTTTTAGGTATGTGAAGTCTTTACACATTTTCTTTCATTCTATTATGGCTTGGTTTCATTTTTGTTGTTTTTCATATTCCATGTTGATCATTGTTTGTTTTTCATTACAACCTTAGGTTGTCAATGGACATTTTAAATTACACAATTCTATACACTTGCCAATTACATTTTTAAACCACATCTCTTTGAGGCATTTTCTTATTTAACAATTGACTTACCTTGTGTATGCTTCCAAAGCTTTCATTGAGGTATTTTGTCAAATAGTTATACAAACCAGTTGATTGCCTTGTCTATGCTACAAATTTTCCATATATGTCTCTAAAAAAATGGAATATACTCCTCCCATGGGTATGCGTAGGATCATGATGGGCCAAAAAGTGGCAATATGATGGGTATGTGGCTGATGACTTCTTTTTTACCCAAAATTGATGAAATGAAAAGGGTTTTTAAAGAAGATTCTTAGCTTTCCACCAATATAAATTATGCTTTACTTTGAATTTAATAAGTAATTATTATTCATTTTCTATTTCAATTACTACTAAAGTCATGATTGATAGGTTGATTGAAAAATATCTATAGCTTTCAAACTGTATACATTTTTTGAATCCAAAACATGTGTCACATTCTAAGCTTCGCATACTATAGGATTAAAAAAAGAAAAATTGAATGTCATGAAGTTTTGACCAAGTTAAGGTGGTCAGACATACGAGTTTTTATATTTTTTAAAAGTTGTAATAAAAATTCATAATCATAATTAATTATTTACTTGGAAAATAATTACGTGCATCACATCGGGACATGAGTCCTCTACTTATATCTAAAATCTTATAAAAAAATATTATCATTTTATTATGGTTAGGGTGGTCAGACAGACACCTACTTATTTTTTCCCTAAAATTTAAGTACTACTGCATTGAAATTTCAAATTTTCACCAAATAGTTTTTTTTCTTAAAATAAACCTAGTAGTTTAGAAACTACATTCAATTTGCTACAGATTCTATTCTTACATATTTTAGAAATAATACAGATAACTTATTCAAATTTTTATGTCAAGTTGCCTAACTCTGATTTTTCTGAGTTTTTCACCACTTAAGGGCATTTTTCTCCATGATGATCCTAAACATTCCCCCACATTGATAGAACTAATTTAAATTATTTTGGTTTTCATCACTATTTCTAAATTACCTCATCAGTAAAGCTACCTCATCACCTATGTTGTCATATATTTTAAATGTTTCCTTGATTAGTCTACCTGCAAGGTATTCTAACCCTTCTCTCCATTGTTTCAAGACTCTTTATTCAAGGATAAGTTAGAAAAATGGGGAAATTTGCAGCCTATCTTGCAGAGCATCTACCAAAAACAACAAACCATCGAGGGTACTTCTGTCCCTAAACACAACTTGAGAAGATCAATTCACAATTCACCAAAAACTCATTTCAACTCTCAACAAAAACCCTTCAAATGTTTCACTTCATTTCTATAAAGCATCAAATCATCAAACTTGTCTCCAAACCTTTATCAAACTAAAAAAAATCTCAACCATCATCATTCTAACAAGAACATCTTGATCAACATGCACCATGGTTCCACATTACTCAAAACACAAAAACAACAAATTTGTTTTCTAAACTTTGTCCAACCATTAAGACATATCTATGAACATCACTTAGACAGATTCAAACCAAAATCCATCACTCAAATCACTGTTTGTACAGAATTACTCTTTCTACGAGTCAAGGCACCAAATTCCTAGTAGGTTTCCAAACCCCTAAATCGGGTGTTTCTCTTAACCCACCTTGAACCTTTACAAACCAAAAGCATATTCAAGAACCCTTTTCAACCTTCTTTAACATACTTGAACAGATAGGTATGTTACTTTGGAAAATATATCAACAAAAATGACTGTCCCACGATAGAATGCACCAAATTAAGTCAATTTTGTGAAGCAACTATCAACAAAACAACTCCAAACCATTAAATAACCTTAGGTAGCATTGCGAGAGGGTTCTAAACTTTGATTTCACCAACTTTCAGAGATAGAAAGACTCAATAATGCACTATATTCTAAAACCCTCATTCTAGGTCATCATTATCTAGATATGACAAGGGTTTATAGGAAATATACCTTCCCAGCCTTATTTTACTTAACCTCTACTTCAAACATCTTCCAAATGATCTACAAAAACTGTAGAAACCAACTCTCAACCATCTTGTAAGCATCTACAACAAATTCCAATATGGAGCCATCATTTTCCATGGTAAAACTCGTAAATTCTAGGACTTATAACCCCAACCACATTCATAACTTCTCCACAACCAACCAAGGCTTCTAACATATTGATTTAAATCTACACAAACTCAAAAGAACAAGAAATGATGTTGCCCCCAAAGTTTGCATACATTTCCCCTCTCAAACCACACCATTTCACTCAAAAATGCATATTTTCACCACCAGGGCATCATGCCCAAACGCTCAAACAACTTCCCCTCCTCTTGGGACTCATTCAAACATCTATCCCTAACATTTCAGACCTATCCCACCTAGTTACAAAAATTATAGAGGGTGGGATAGGTTTTATTTCATTGTGGACAACTACAAACCCTTAAAACAAACACTTTTTGAAATGACAACTTTTCATATTTTGCAAAAGTTTGCAATTTTTAACTCTCTAACCTCCTACAGGATGATTGTAAGTATTTTTTATGAAGCCTTGAATGGCATAGATTTCATTTATTTTAATGGATACATTTTTGAGGAACTAATATTCGTCTCATTACCATGCTACAGGTAAAATTATCCACCATGCCGAAGAAATGAACAAGGAAAAAACTAATAGATGAAGAGATCCAAACCTTAAAAGAAAAGGAGAGAGAATGGTTGAGGGAATATCGTGAGAAGAAGAAATTGGAAATGATTGACAAAAACAAGCCAATTGAAGAGGAACCTCAACTGTCAAAAAGAGAACAGAAATTGGCAGCACAAAGGGCACGAATGCGAAAGCATCGTCGTAGGACAAATTCGGATACCATAATTGGAGACACACTCTCTACCGCAAGTGAATACGAAGGGAAACCATTAAGAACAAGAAAATATGGAGGGACACCATCTATCGCAAGTGAATATGGAGGGACACCATCTACCGCGAGTGAATATGGTTGGACACCATCCACCGCATCTCAAGTTGAGAGAACATCATCACTTGGATTTGACGAAGAAGGTATGTTATCATCCCCACGTGAACCTAAAGGTACGTCTTCTACTACACCCTCGATCAAAGGTACTCAATCTAGCCCACCTTAATTAAATATTGTTGAAATTGATAATGTTGATATGTATGTTCCTAGGAGAACACCACCTAGAATATTGTGTAGAAAGCAAAAAAATTGATTAATATTGAAGAGGATATTTTGCAGCACATGGAAGGTAAGATTCTAGCACACACTTGTGGAAGATATGCTGATAAGATTTGGAAAATCTTCTTTGAAAGGATAAATCAGACCGCAAGATGTCAACTATTTGTTGAAATGATGCGAGGTTTAAATTATAGAAACATTATGAAGACTCTTGGGTTGAGAACATTGAATGCATCAAGTGAAAACACTATTGTGAAGAATCTAATGGATGCTTATGAGAGTGTGGGTAAGACCTCACGCTCAAAGGATAGTAATGTCACTCGATGTTTCATTACATTGACTTTGGTAAGTTTTCAAACAAAGAGAGCTCGTCTCATTAGAAAGATGAGTGAACAAATGAGAATTAGTAGAAAAAATTTATCAAAAGTCATTCAAAGGTGGCAAAGAATTGAGGGCACCAATTCAAATGAATTATGGGAATTCTCAGGGAGACTGCCACAAAAAGATAAAAAAATTGTTGAAGCATTGAGAACATTAATTGAAGATTATTGGAAGAATAACACAAGGCCATCTTTGAATCAAAGGGATGTCGTAAGAAGGAGAATCGGTAGTCGGAACCGTGAGCCACATCCAAAGCATTTTTTGGATATGACTCAGATGAATTTTTTTCATAAATTTCAAAATGATTATCCTCAAATTAGTATTTGTCAAGGACTTTTTGAAATGCTTAAACCTTTTTATGTCAAGATAAATCACACACGCACTACTTGTTGTTGTAGACTACATATTGAATTCTCTAACCATTATGATGTTTATCATTCTATATGTTTATATTTACATACTAATGATTTTTTGTAGGATTGTGGCATAGAAGCCCCACCAAAATATTCAAGAGAGTTATTATCAAAAAAAAATATGTGAAATAGAGGATGGCCAAATATTCTACAGGACAACATGCTTGAATGGTTCATGCGAGCATTGCGGTGGCTTGCAATGAATGCTAGTATGTCAACATATGGAAAGCCCAGATGAGGTGGGATAGAAACTAGTAGAGTTCAAGAAGTATAAAATAGTGGCATACATTACAAAAGATGGGTATCAAGAAAAAAGGGTGATTTGGTTATTCAGAAGATTACAGTGTATCATTTTATGTCCATGTTTCATGACAATATGGTGTGAGTATGCAAGGCATACCCATAGAGCCCGATGGTTGGACACGCAATTCAAACTATGCAAGGACACCTTTCTAATTGGCAGCATATTATCAATGGTTGAATTTGTAGAGAACTACATTTTATAGCCATAGCGTGAGGTGTAATCACAGTATTACAACTCCACATAGGTTTCGATATTTGTGTGCATAGCATTCATTCATGCAGGTGATAGTATAGAGGACCAAAGGAAGGTATTGAGGGAGTATCACTTTTATATTAGTGATGATCACACACATTCTCTAGAGTTCATGCAAGGTTGCTTCCAGATGTTCTACAGTGACTTGGCTCAAAGCGGCATAGCATACGGTCTTCATATAATATGGTCAGATAACTGTGTAGCATGGTTCAAGAATGTGCGCATGTTCTACTAGTTGTGCAGGATGCATCTCACTACAGGTGTTCAACATATGTGGAACTTTTGTGAGGTCGGGCATGGAAAGGGAGAGCATGATGGTGCAGGAGCATGTGTGAAAATAGCATTAGTGTGCGAGAAGAGTTAAAGTATAAAGACAGTGCAAAGTCGACAGATGCAAGATCAATCGTCGAGTGGTGTAATGTTTCGATGGGTCCATGCAATGAAGGTACATCTTCAGTTCGTAGATTTTTTTGGTTGATGGATGATACTAACATTGCACCATATGATGATTTTTGTAAACTAATAGGATCGAGTTAGCTACACTCTTTCCTTAGCTCAAATGTAGGTTCATGGAGTATCGATACATAGAAGATGGCATGCTTTTGTTCTTCATGTACAATGCAAGCCTGGAATGATTGTGAGTCAAGGGAGTGGGTTGACAAATGGTTGAAAAATTATCTTAGCCCACTTCACAAGTATCACCCTCTAACAGAATTGGAACTAACACAGATGAAATCATCGGTTCACTTTGACCACATATCAAATCTAGTTCAACCAGGTAATATATCTACTTGCTTAGTTTTTGAAATTCCACATTGTTATCTTACTTTGTACTATATTTGTAATGTTGACTAATTTCAAGTGATTGTTGCACATATCAATGTAGGGCATGTTTATGCAGTTATTACAGATGAATACAATAAAGAGGGAACAAACTATTACTTATGTCATTGTGTTGAGGCCAAAAAGAAATTGGAGGCCCCAATTACATATGGAGAAAACATCGAATACCCTAAAGGCTTAGTTGTTGCTACTGGAACGTGGCTTAGAAGGTACCCACATAAGAGTGTTAAACATTGGTTGTTTCAGGACTTTGATATGCATCGTAAGATTCTTTATTACTCGAAACTTGTCATGGCATCCAATGTTCGTTTGACCAAATATGGGGGCAAACCTTTGAACAAGACCTTGTGGAAGGTCTGTGAGTCTAACCATGAGGCAATACTTGACACAATAAAGAGTATAGAAGACCTAGATGGTTCATTGGATTAATTTGTGTTGGAAAACGTGCCTCAAGCTTACTGACATGAAACTCCTAAAAGGGAAAAGTCGGTAAGACCCTCTGAATATCTTACCGGCTAGCAGTTGTGTTCTAAACTTTTGAAGTGCTCATATCACTGAGACTTTGATTTTGTCTTGCTGATGAGAGTCATCGGCAAGACATTTCTATCACTGTGAGTTTTCCATCTCATTCCATCTAGGCAGACCTCTTGCTGATAGGTTGGTTCCAGTTGGTTATCAAGGAGACTCTTGGTGACGAGTGACATCGGGGAGAGGCATGAACATTCTGAATGACTCATTCTGACAAAGTATGTCTCGCCGATGGTTATACACAAGAATGACATAGGAGTGACATGAAGGCTCGATAAAAGTCTAAGTGATAGTGTTTCTCTCACCGATAGGCTGGTGCATTCGTTATGACCTCTTGGCGATAGTGTTCCTCTCGCTAACAGAGTTGTTTGTGAACTACCAATGGATCTCCACGCGATGAACTTCAATGTAACCTCTTGCTAATGGTGTTTCTCTTGCCGATAGACTAGTCGGAGTAATATGAACTATCGGGTATGCCTTCGGTGTGATCTCCTACTAATGTCTATTGGTCTCACCAACAAACAGGTGCTTTTGGTGAGAACTCTTTCTGATGGTTTTTCTCTCGCCGACAAGTATGACCATCAGTATGACATAAAGTTATATAAGACTCTTAGCAATAGCGAAACTCTTTCTTATAGATCTGCACAAGCTGGATTTGTGTTCGGTATGATGTCTCGCTGATAGTGGTGATCTTGTCGATGGTTCTGTGATCGGGCATTGTCGCATCGGGGAGACACAGCCTAGTGTCTCACCGACATGCAACACAGTTTGAATGCCTTGACCGAATGTCTATCCTACATGGTTTGTTCTGAGCCAATGAGAGAAGCGGAATGTGAACCATTAGCAGTTGGACTATTGCGACCATTCCTATGTGGAAGATGAACAGATTGTGAGGAAAATGATTATGCTCTGGCAATGGCAGATGACGATGAACAATGTGAGATAACGAAGTGTTGCTCGATTCATCATAGAATGATCTAAGTGAATTCATTGGATGTTTCTGAGAGCTATTCTATACAAGGTTGATCAATGAATGTTACTATTGTATATTGACATCAGAAAGTGAAGTTTGTACTCTATATGTAATTTTGTTTATTGTAATACAAAGAGGATTTTCTTGGTGTGGTGGGTTTTTCTCCCGTAAGGGTTTTCCCACATAAATTTGGTGTTCAATTATGTATGTTCATTTTCTTTGTTTTGTTATTCCTTTCAAGTGTATCTTAATGAACTGTAATTATAAAATTTAAAGTCATATCTGCATTCTTCCCTGAGATTTTGACGTTAGGAGAGTTTGTTCCACACCTAAGCTTTCTTTACAATTTGTAAGTATATCCACATTGGTTCTTATTAATTTATACTTGTATGCACATTAATTTGTTTGATTCCAATGCTATCATCTTCTTTTAATTTTCCTATTTGTAAGTAACCTGCTAAACATTTATTGGTGTCCCCTTGTAGAAAATTCATATTTATCAGTCATCCAAAAGAATCTCAGCCAGAAAAGCAATGCAACATCCTTATTTTGATGATCTTAAGAAATCTCAATTATGATTTTAAGTCATTACAAAATTGTATTCGAAGCTTGGTGAGGGAATTTCAAGTTATTCATTTGAAGTTAACCTGATCATGAGCACCTATGATGTAGACATTATAAGAGCATCTTGAATTTCAATTTATTCTATTCATGAGAGGTGTTGTGTGCAATAGGTATCTTGGAACACCCAGTGAAGATGTATGACAAGGAGTGACTAAGTTGAGAGACTGGCATGCCTATTTGTAAGTACCTTCCATCTATTTTCATTTCATTTCCATTTTGGATGCTCTTTATTTTTCTTCTTTTACTTTGTGTATCTATAAGTAACCTGCTAAACATTGATTGGTGTCCCCTTGCAGAAAATGAAGATTTATGAGCCATCCAAGAGAATCTCCACAAGAAAAGCAATGCAACATCCTTATTTTGATGATCTTGACAAATCTCAACTATGATTTAAATCCATTACAAAATAATGTACAAAGCTTGGTGAGGGAATTTCAAGTTATTCATTTTAAGTTAACCTTATCATGAGCACCTATGATGTAGACAATATAAGAGCATCTCGAATTTCAAGATATTATATTCATGAGAGGTGTTGTTTGCAATAGGTATCTTGGAACTCCAAGTGAAGATGTATGACCAAGAGTGACTAAGTTGAGAGACTTCCATGCCTATCTGTAAGTTCCTTCCATCTATTTTCATTTCATTTCCATTTTGGATGCTCTTTCTTTTTCTTCTTTTACTTTGTGTATCTGTAAGTAAACTTCTAAAAATTGATTGGTCTCTCCTTGTAGAAAATGCTGATTTATGATCCATCAAAGAGAATATCAGCAAAAAAATCAATGCAACATCCTTATTTTGATGATCTTGACAAATCTCAATTCTGATTTGAAGCCATTATAAAAGAGTGTGTGAAGCTTTGCGAGGGAATCTCAAGTTACTCATTTGAAGTTAACCTCATAATGAAAACCTATGATGTAGACATTATAAGAGAATCTAAAATGTATCAGTTACATTATAAAATATCTATAAGAACATATTACCTAACGAATTTTAATGATATTTACTTGTAATGAGATTTACTAAAATAATGAAATTTGGTGCAGGGGCACCAAGGTTATTGAGCAAATTTGGTTCATGGAAGTCTTAAGTTAGTTTTGTGTTTTGAGTTTTTTCAATTGAATAAGGTCATATTAGACCAATTTATAATGTAATAAGTCATGTTAGTTGGTTTTGGGGTCATGTTGGATTTCATGTTGCATATTTGTCAAAATGATGTAAAATTGCAAAAATTGAAAAATTGTCAATGTGAAAAAAGTGCAAAAAAATGTAAACTTGAAGTGATTTTGATAGGAAGTGATTCTGATAGCAATAAAAGGAGGAAATCAACTCACTTCCATAATAGAAAATGATTCGAACCTCCTTCCCTCCCTCAAAACTCAATCTTGGCTTATTTTCAACTTTTCACCTAGTCACTCTTGTAGGTCTGTAGACCTATTTTTTCCACCTTAACTCTCAAAATTCCTTAACAACCTCTACAACAAGCCACCATTTTAGGAACCTATTTAAGCCTTATTCAACATACATCAAACCCTCATAAGACTCTTTTGGATCAACTTTCACAAACAAGAAAACTACACTATCCACAAGGCAAATTAGGCCAAATTAACAAAGCAACCCCCCTTTATTCTTCCTATCACATGAAAACCACCATTGGGAAGAATTAACCAGTCTGTCAAACCACCAATTCCTCCACTTTTAGGGCGTGATAAGCCCTCTAACAAAACAAACCCCAAAACCCTCTTATTTCACAAGTTAGGCAAGGGTTTATTGAAAACCCATAATCCAAACCTTCCCACATCCAACAAAAGCTTGAAACACCTTCAAAAAGGTCTACACGAGCTTAAAAATTCAAGAGATATCACTGCCCCCAAATATTTATTCAAACCCTAGCACTAAACTACCATTTTCCACTCAAAAATGCCCCATTTGACATCTAGGTCATCACCTGAAAAGCCTCTATTCACCTCCCTTGCATAGAAAACTTTTCAAACATGTTTTATAACCCTAACTAATTCTTTCCATCGAGTTACAAAAGCATATACTAGGTGGAAGGCTTAATTTGACATTTTAATGCACTCAAAACCCTTAAAAAAGGGTATACAAATCGACCCTCAATAATTGGCTTCTAAAATGCACAAAATCACTTGAAATCCAACCAAACCAAAACTAAAATAGAGTTAAATCTACTTCCCACCAAATTCCATCAAAAATATAGCACAATCACCCTGTATGGAACTGTACAGTTCAAGGAAACATCATATTTATGGTAAAAATATAGAAAATTACAAGGAACAATGAATTTTATTGATCTTCTTCTAAGTATAGCACCTCCAACCTCAACCTCAAACCAAAAGTTGTGGATTTACACTAGGCATGGTAAATTTACACTAGGTATGGTCCTCTTTCACACCCAAACATGCAAAATCGCCTCAAGCTACGTTCAACCAGCTCGATCCCTTAAGGGTCCAAAGTGCAAAAGGGCAACAATCTTTGATGGGGTATTACTCAGAAACCGTGGAGCTTAGGAAATATTCATCTGAACCCACGAGATCATGTTGGGCCCCTCTACAATAACCTCTCTCATTTTTTGTTATTTCAGAGTGGTTTTCCTATGGTGTCCATTTTTCACTTGATGGAAAAAGTGTCAAATGCAAGCAGTGCAAAGTTGCAAAGTGGTGCAACTTTCATTTTGCAACTCGTGTGACCAAACAGACTGTTCCAACACATTTAAATAAGTATTTTTACTCTAGACATGGTCCTCTTTCAAACCCAAACATGTGGAATCGCTCTGAGCTACGTTCAACCGGATCGATCCCTTAAGGGTCCAAAGTGCAAAATAGCTACAAACTTCAGCATGTTGTTACTCAGATACCGTGACACTTAGAAACTTCTCATCTGATCCTACAAGATCATATCAAGCCCCTCTAGAATAACCTCTCTTGGTTTTTGTTATCTCAGAGTGCTTTTCATGTGGTGTCCAATTTTCACTTGATGGAAAAAGTGTCAAATGCAAGCAGTGTAAAGTTGCACAGTGGTGCAACTTTCATTTTGCAACTCATGTGACCAAACTGACTATTCCAACATGTTTGAATAGGTATTTTTATGTTAGGTATGGTCCTCTTTCACACCCAAACACGTGGAATCGCTCCGAGCTACGTTCAACCGGATCAATCCCTTAAGGGTCCAAAGTGTAAAATAGCTGCAAACTTCAGCATGTTGTTACTCGGATACTGTGATGCTTAGAAAATTATCATCTGATCCTACGAGATCATGTTGGGCTTCTCTACAATAAACTCTCTCGGTTTTTGTTATCTCAGAGTGGTTTTCTCGTGGTGTCCAGTTTTCACTTGATGGAAAAAGTGTCAAATGCAAGCAGTGCAAAGTTCCAAAGTGGTGCAATTTTCATTCTACAACTTGTGTGATCAAACAGATTGTTCCAATGTGTCCGAATAGGTATGTCTACACTAGGCATGGTCCTCCTTCGCACCAAAACACGTAGAATCACTCGGAGCTACATTCAACCAAATCGATATCTTAAGGGTCCAAAGTGCAAAATAAATTTAGCATGTTGTTACTCGGATACCATGATGCTTAGAAAATTTTCATCTGATCCTATAAGATCACATTGAGCCCCTCTACAATAACCTCTCTTAGTTTCTGTTATCTTAGAGTGGTTTTCCCGTGGTGTCCAGTTTTCACTTGATGGAAAAAGTGTGAAATGCAAGTAGTGCAAAGCTACAAAATGGTGCAACTTTCATTCTGCAACTTGTGTGACCAAACGGATTATTCCAATGCATTTGAATAGGTATTTCTACACTAGGCATGGCCCTTTTTTGTACCCAAACATGTAAAATCGTTCTGAGATATGTTCAACCAGATCGATCCCTTAAGGGTCCAAAGTGCAAAATGGCTGCAAACTTCAACATGCTATTACTCAGATACCGTGATGCTTAGAAAATTCTCACCTAATCCTATGAGATCATGTTGGGCCCCTCTACAATAACCCCTCTCATGTTTTGTTATCTCAGAGTGGTTTTCCCATGGTGTCTAGTTTTCACTTGAAGCAGTGCAAAGTTACAAAGTGGTGCAACTTTTGTTTTGCAACTCGTGTGACCAAACAGATTGTTCAAATGCATCCAAATAGGTATTTTTATGCTATGCACGGTCCTCTTTCACACCCAGATACGTGGAATCACTCCAGGCTATGTTCAACCGAATAGATCCCTTAAGGGTCCAAAGTGAAAAATGTCTGCAAACTTCAGCATGTTGTTACTTGGATACCATGATGCTTAGAAAATTCTTGTCTAATCCTACAAGATCACATTGGGCCCCTCTACAATAACCTCTCTTGGTTTTTTTTATCTCAGAGTAGTTTTCCCATGGTGTCCAGTTTTCACTTGATGGAAAAAGTGTCAAATGTAAGCAGTGCAAAGTTGAAAAGTGGTGCAACTTTCATTCTGCAATTCGTGTGACCAAACAAACTGCTCCAACACATCTGAATAGGTATTTTTATGCTATGAATGGTTCTCTTTCACACCCAAACACGCGGAATTGCTCTAAGCTACGTTCAACCAGATTGATCCCTTAAAGGTCCAAAGTGCAAAATGGTTGCAAACTTCAACATGTTGTTACTCGGATATCGTGATGCTTAGAAACTTCTCATCTGATCATATGGGATTGCATTGGACCCTTCTACAATAACCTCTCTTGGTTTTCCCTATCTCAAAGGCATTTTCCCATGGTGACAAATTTTCACTTGGAGAAAAAGTTGTCAAATGCAAGTAGTTGAAAGTTGCAAAGTGGTGCAACTTTTGTTCTACAGCTCGTGTGACCAAATTGATTGTTCCAATGCATCTGAATAAGTATGTTTATGCTATCCATGGTCCTCTTTTGTACCCAAACATGCAGAATCGCTTTGAGCTACGTTCAACTGGATCGATCCTTTAAGGGTCCAAAGTGCAAAATGGTTGCAAACTTCAACATGTTATTACTCGGATAATGTGATGCTTAGAAACTTCTCCTATGATCCTATGGGATTGTGTTGCGCCCCTCTAAAATAATCTCTCTCAGTGTTTTCTATCTTGGAGGAATTTTCCCTTGGTGGCGAATTTTCACTTGGGGAAAAAGTTATCAAATGCAAGTAGTTGAAAGTTGCAAAGTGGTGCAACTTTCGTTTTGTAGCTTGTGTGACTAAATGGACTATTCCAACGCATCTGAATGGGTACGTTTATGCTATACATGGTCCTCTTTCACACCCAAACACGTGGAATCACTCTGAGCTACGTTCAACCGAATCAATCTCTTAAGGGTCCAAGGTACAAAAGGGAAGCAATCTTTGATAAGCTATTACTTAGAAACCGTGATGCTTACAAACTCTTCGCCTAAGCCTATGAGATTGTGTTGGGCCCTTCTACAATAACCTCTCTCATTTTTTGTTATCTCATAGTCATTTTCTTGTGGTGTCTAGTTTTCACTTGATGGAAAAAGTGTCAAATGCAAGCAGTGTAAAGTTGCAAAGTGGTGCAACTTTCGTTTTATAATTTGTGTGACCAAAAAAGCTACTCTAATGCATTTTGATAGGTACGTTTACACTAGGCATGGTCCTCTTTCGCACCCAAACACATGAAATTTCTCTGAGCTACGTTCAATCGGCTTGATCCCTTATGACGCCATGCAAAACAATCGAAAAGACAAACATACACACAACCGTTGAGAAGTCTAAGTTTTCCACACAAAAAGTGTATGATCATTGGAAACTCAAAGTTAGTGGTTGTTGAAGAGTTTGAAGGAGAATATCAATCAAATATCTTTGTTTCTTTGTTAATTTTTGTGCATTTTTTTCATTTCCAACCTATGTATGGGTCCATACAGCAGGAGTTTTCTCTAAGATCGTCTGAATCTATTGTAGAATGGTTTTAGCTTTGATTAGAATCCATTCTTTTGGAATTATATTAAGTTCCAAGCAACTTAGAAGTAGATTTATGAAACAGGTCTAAACTTGCTCATACAAGGGTTTGAGTGTAATATGTTGAAATAGGCCATTCCACCTATTGTTCAGGTTGTGTCTTAGTGGAATGGGCCTGATGTAAGTAGGATAGGGAGTAGGAATAATAAAATAGCATTGGTAAAGGCATTGGAAGAGATTACTAAAGCTGCCCTTGTTGAAAATTTAGAATTTAGGCCTTAAAAGCAAGGCTAGAAGAGGTGAAAAGAAGAAATTTCTTGAGAATAAGTTAGAATAGGTTGGAAATAGGGTGAGGTTATGGAGTCTATTGTGTTCAAAAGGTTCTACAAGGATAGGGGAGGTCAAAAGTATGTTATGGCATGATGCCCTAGTTGGGAAAAGAGGGGTTTTGGATGAAAAAGAGAAGTTTGGGGGAGTAAAAGTGGGTAAAGTCAGGGGGCGCATAATTTGGTGGTCAATTAAGTTTGTGTAGGCATAATGAAGAGTATTGGAAGAGTTTTTTAGGTTGTATCAGGTTTGGGTTCGGGTTAGGGGTTCGGTTCACCGGTTCAGCCAAAAAAAATTGGAGGGGGGTTCGATTTGTTTTGGGTTCATTAGTACAAAAAAATGTAAAAACAAAATATATATATATGCAGCCTGGAAGCATGAATTAGGATTAGAATATCACATAACATCCTATAAACAACAAAACCACCATAAACTTGAATGTCATTTAAAACATGCATGATAAATATTCATTGTTGAAACTTGAATTGTGGTAGCGCTATATATAGAGTCTATTGATGCCAAGGTTCAATTTGTATGATTTTGAAAAAAGAAGCCAATAGAGTAGAGTTGTCAACATTCTTCAGAAATCATAAGAATTTGTTTAATACACTAGCCATTTTGATGTCTTCTTGTAGTCTCAAACATTATTTTGTATCATTGTTAAATTGGTCTTGAGAGTGGAAGCTTAATATAGCTCCATAATACAAAATTTGGTTTACCTGTGTAGTGTAACAATGGCATAGGCAGATTTTTCTTTGAAAGAACCAAAGGGTGACTAAACAATTGAAGTGTATAAACACATATCTTTTTGTAATATCAAGGATACTTTTTGAAACTTCCATGCATTTCTAATCTAAAAGGAGAAGTCTTTTTCCTAATCTGTATGCAACCATTCTTTTAACATTGTCAAAAAGAGAAAAACTTCCAAAATGATGCAAAGGCATGGCCAAGCAATTCTAACTCTTCGCATGAGAGAAGAGAGATGTTGGAGAGTACATTAAGTCAGTGAGAACATAAATGTAATGTGTTTTAGTTTGTAGTATTCCTCTATTTCTCTACAGATGTGTGATAAATTCTTAGTTCAATGATGTGGAACAATTTTTGAAAAAAGAAAGTTGTGTCACAGTCCACTTTCAATTCAACAAGCAAAAATGAAAGCTCATCCTCTTGGAATGAAAATTCTTGTTTGCAAAACAAATGAAAAAGAATGAGGTAGTTAAGGTGTTTAAAGTGATTTAGAGGTCACTTTTGGGGTTCCCTTGGGCATGGATCAAAGTCAAACTCCATAAAACATTAAAAAAATGTTCAAAAAAACACTTTTTGGATGCCTAGGAAAGTGGGTTTTGTCCTGGTTTTCCTGGGTTCTGTCTAGGTTTTTCCCGAGTTCTCTTGGGTTCTGCCTAGGTGAACCAAACCCAAAAATGAAGGACCCTAATCGAACCCATAGGCGAACCAAACCAAGACCTGAACCAGGAGCGAACCAAGACTAGAACCAGGGCTAAAATAGAAGGACCCAGTAACATAGATAATGTGTTAATAAGTTAACTACTTCATCTACTCTGAATATTATGTTTTGTAAGTGTTGTGAAGATTATGTATCATTTTCTTAATTGAGTCGTTCCAATCAAAGGATTAAATATATTGGAATCTTTTTATGAATCATTTCATGGAATACCAATTGAAAACATATTTTTTGCTTTTAGATAAAGTTGTTTAGCATCGATCAATTAATATTCAAGACAAACCATGAAGGACAACAATGAACAATGCCAGGGCTAACCAATTAATAAGTATGCACATGAATAATTCAAGCATGTACATGTGAATAAGGGAAGCACAAGTACTCAAAAACACGTAAGCCTTGAAGTATACACACGAATACATAGTATACACAAATTAATATAAATTATATGCACAAATACAAGGTATATGTATGAAAACACGTAAGTCGCAAAGTATACATTGGAAAATATGTAAGTCACAAAGTATACATGTAAGTTGTAAATTATACACTTGAATACACGTAACTCAAATCTATTGAACCATGAATTTATAATGCAAATATAGACACCATCGATAAAAAAATATTTGTATTAACCAAATAGCCATGTATGCATACATCAATATATGTCGATATAAGTATAAAATATAGGTACAAAATAGCCATATAGGCTTACGAGAATGCCATATAGGCATACAATGTCAAATATATCCAATACAAAATATGTACAAAACTGCCATGTAGGCATGCAACAAAGGGCTCTGGAATCAAAAATCATTGCTCTCCATGTTTTCGAAATAAATTATTTCCCTTTGCTTGTCGATCAGATGGTGATACATCTGTCACTCATTTGTGTTGTGCTTGAGGAGTTCTCTTGTTTCTCTTCCTAGTGTTTAGTTCTTGGTGAAGTTTTAACTATTACAATAAGAAGTATAGACATTAATATATAGAAAATACATTATAAAAAATGATATATTTAACAAAATAATCACTTACCACCATCTCATGATCACTCTCCATGAGGGAAATATTCACACGCCCATGTTGAGGCATGCTCAATCCTTATATAAACCATCCAAATAGAAATTAAACTATGAATCAATAATGGTTTGATTTTTCACAAACTAACATCTATAACAACGAATGTAAATTAAAATTTAGTAATTTGCCTCATACCTCACCTGTCAGAGCCATCGAGGATTCTATAATAGATGAAACACCGATCTCCATTTCCCTTGTCACATTCGAAGGTGTTTCCATTTGCAACATTTTAAAATAAAACAAAAAATTATTCAATCACAAAAACTACAATAGTGATCCACTCATGACTTATAATGTATGAGATAATAAACAAAATTTTGAGTACTTATTAAACTATATATTTCTGACTATCATGCTTACTATTTTCCCTATCCATATCTTGTTTGAAAGAACGTGTTTTTAGGAATTTACCCATAGCAGCAAGCCGCTAAACCATTTGATAAAATGCTTTCGTAGACATGTACGATAATTGTGGTGGCATAGAGAAGGCAGTGAACTTTTTGAACAAATTCTTCAAAGAAATGGGGTCTCGTGATGATGGAATGCCATTACAAACAAATGCACGTCATGGCATTCCATCACCATAAGACCACATTTCTTTTAGACAATTCATTTCCTTCTCTGTGGTATTATTGCTTACTATTATGCTTTGATAGAAATTTTTCCAAGCATCCATAGTTTGTTGGAAAGCACCTATTTTAGGCTTTTAGCCATAGCGGCAAGGAAGTGAGTAGTTTGATAAAATGCTTTGGTACACATGTATCAAAAATGTGGTATCATAGAAAAGGTGGTAAGTTGTTTGAAGAAATGTGGTCTCATGGTGACGAAATGGCATTCCATCACAATGAGACCGCATTTCTTTGAGGCGTTTTTTCAAACTACTATCTACCTTGTCTATGCTATTGCTTACTATTATGCTTTGATATAATTTTTTTAAGCATCCATAGTTTGTTGGAAATCACCTTTTTTAAGATTTTAGCCATAGTAGTGAGGAAATGAATTGTTTGACAAAATGCTTTGGTAGACATGTATGGAAAATGTGGTAGCATAGAATAGGCGGTGAGCTGTTTCAAAAAGTGGTGCAGGTGCACCTTTACAAGAGCATGCCTCCATGAGGAAAATTTAGGATTTTGAGGTTGTATAGGTATTTTTATGATGTAGTAAGGCTTAAATAGCCATTTTTGAGTTTTTAATGTTCTTTGGTAGTCATTTTAGTTATAAATTGTAAAGTTGCAGAATCTTAACAAAAGTTGTCAATCATTAATGTTGTAAAAATGCAAAAAGGTGTCAAGTGGAGGAATATGAAGAGTCAAGGTAGTTGTAGAGGAAATATTAGGCACCTAGGAATTTTAAATGATTGGGAAAGTATTTAAAATATTTAATTCATCCTTGTTAGCTATTGTTGAAGCATTTTGAAGGAGAAAACTAATAAAATATCACTGTTATACTATTATTTTATGTGTTTTCCTCCATCATCTGCCAGTGTATGGTTTCGTACAGGTGGTAGTGCATCTATAATGTATTTTAATTTAAGGAGTTAGGTGTTGGCATCAATTTAAAACTAATTTGAGTGTTTGATATCGAGTTTCAAGCTTTTGGTGGCCTAATTTTTGTAGGCGGTCAGAAAATAAGGGCTAAGGTTTGATTGCCCAAATGAACTAAAAAGTCCATTCCACCTTTTTGTAGCAATTGTTTCTTGGTGGAATGGACTGGTATGAAGTAGGAGTATGTGTAGAAGGTAAGGAATTTTTTTGGTGAAGTTTTTGTGTGAGTTCTCCTCGCTGCCCTAGTGAAAAACCAATTTTGGTGCCTTTTAAACAAGGCTAGAGTCAGTGAAAAGAAGACAAGGGTATAGAAGTGGATAGAATCCCTTGAAAAGTGTGAGAATAGGTGAATTGGAGGGTTTTTAGAAGATCTAATAGGTTGTAAGTTGTCAGAGAAGTGAATAAGTGAGAAACCCTAGGTGAAAGAGGGTGAATACTAGTGAAAAAGAGTGATTTTGTGAAGGAAGTGTATGTAGATCTTTGGGGCAGCACTATTTGAGGATGGAATGAGTATTTATAGGAATAAATAAGCCTGATTGAAGTGATTATAAGCTTGTGAGAGGTTGGGGCATAAGAGTTTCAATAAGCCCTAGTTAATTGCAAGGAAAGTGAGGGCTTTATGAAAAGGGGTCTAAATGAATGAAAGGAGACCTGAAAAATGAATAATCTGAGGTTTTTTTTGCTTTCTTTTGACTATTTGGAGGTTTCAAGTGTTTTTTGTGTGTTTGGAGAGGTGTCTCTTTGAAAAAGAGGCCTAATTGTGGCCTAATTCAGTGTTAAAAGCTAGATTTGGGATAGTTTATCCAAAAGAGTTGCAAGTGAGTTTCAAATATGTGAGAGCAGGTCATAATGGGTGCCTAGTTTGGTAATATTTTGAAGAGGTTGTTTGGTGAATTTGAGAGTTTTTTCAAGAAAAGTGAATTGGTTGACCTAGTAGGAAGACTAGGTAGAAAATTGAAAACAAGACAAGATTGGGGTTTTTTGAGTGGAAAGTGGATTGAATCCTTTTATATGGTGATGTTAAGTTATTTCCCTACCTTGTATTGCATCAAAAAGTGCCTCAAAGAAATTGGGTCTCATGGTGATGGAAATCACCGTGAGACTACATTTCTTTGAGGCATTTTTTCAAAAAGCTCTTTTCCTTGTCTATGATATTGCTTACTATTATTCTTTCATATATATATTCCTTCCAAGCATCCATAGCATAGACAAGGTAGTGAAATATTTGAAAAGATGCCTTAGTAAAATGTGGTCATGCATGGAATGCCATGACAAGCAAATGCAATTGGAAGCTACTCCTAGACTTATTACTTAAGCTATGTGAAGTAATTGCATCACTGCTTATGTTGACTTTCTAAACAACTATATTGTAGTTGAAATTTTGTCATCTATCAATGTCTAGTTATTAGTTATGGAATGTGAAGTAATGCTTTGAGTTTGAATGATGTGCAATGCATGCAACGTAATCAACAATATGAATATAAACTACACAAATCTATTAAGTACAATTCATTAGTTAAACTCTTTATTCTATTACTTGTGTGAAGGTTTGACTAAATCCACAGGCACCGGGAGGTGTTCCCTTGAAACCTCCAATATTAACCTATTCAACATCCAAAATCACATATTAAAATACCATTCGTAAAACAATGTTATTAACATGTAATAAATTTATAATTGTTTACTAGTTACATACCCCATCAATAGGTGCACTGCAAAAATAAGTAGGTGTAGGGCCGATGTATCCAGTATCAACACTATGACCCTGAAATTTTATTAAAATCATAAAACTAAATTAGTTAATCTTGCATTTCAAAATTGAAATTTAATAATTTAAATTCGATGAACATGCTAACTTTTATCTGAGAATTAATGCCTTATGTGTCATGCAAAATGTCAGCTGCCCTCTCCATCACCATAGTTGTAGATAGATCCTATGTAGCAACCTCCTGAGTGTCGGTGGGGTCATATGAACAAGTCACCCCGCAAGATTGACACACATGGGATCGAAGCCCACCTCTCGAAGACTCCCCTGGATGGAGTTGTAGAAGAGGGATCGCATGCTAGATGATAATCTATGTCAAAGTGCCAATTGCCTATAGAGTCTCTATGTTGGTACTCTCCTTCACGATGAAAGGGATGACAATGTGCTCATGAGGCGGCCTAGCTAGAGGTCGTCTCGCTTGCCGCGTAGGATCTGTCTATGCACCGAGTCTATGTTTTGTCGACCCCCCAACTCTCCCCTAGAAGCCCCTCATATCAAAATAATTTGGGATTTTATTCAAGATAAACTCAACATATAGTTTCCTAAGGAAATACTGCGGGACTTCACAATTGTTGCATGGTGGGTAATCAAAAACCAAGTACCACCTATCATAAAAAAAAGTTCCTAATCTGTTGGTGGTGGCACCAATGAATAGGAAACCTCTTCGCATTAAGGGTAAGATTTTGATTTGTGTGTGGGTCAGTGAATAATGAGCACAAATCACCTTTTGTCATTTTTAAATCATTTACATCTTTATATGATAATTTATCCGCACAACAAGCCCTAGTCGTCTGCCTCCTATCTTGCCATCCAGTTATTTGTTTGCTAATTAAATCTACATTTTTTAACATTTCTTTTGAACAATGAAGTTGTCAGGGTCATTATTTTTGCAATTGAACCGTTTGGATTGCTCAACCTCCTGATTAAATCCTCAATTTGGGTTTTTTTGTTCTCAATTTCACTCATTAAACTTTGTTGAGTGTCAGCAGGGTGTTGAGTGATTGACGGAGGAGGTTGTTGTTGTGGTTGATTTTTTTGTTGAGGATTTTGTTGTTGACGAGTTTTTTGCTTTGCTTGTTGAGGATTTTGAGGTTTTGCAGGTTGATTTGCATCTCCTACAAATTCAAAAAAATAAATATCAAATACAACCTAAAACTAAAAAATTCAAAACAAAAAGCAAAGAATCCTTACCTCTTACACCTCTTCATTGACATGTCGGCATCCTGGCGATGAAATAGCAACCATTGATGAAGAAATTTGCAAAATAGCTCCTCCTAGAACACAAGTGTGGAATAATGGGGTTTTGGCCACGTGTAGCAAACAAAACACAGTCACAAGTAAAAATGATTTCGTTTTACTTTTTTTTTAATAGGTCATAACACGAGTGCATTATAATGCACTCGCATTATGAGTTTTCAAAAAAAAATAAAAAGTGGCCACAAATTGGCTACCCATCTCCATGCACCCACCCAAAGGTACATATAGAAGAATGCACAAAGAGAGAAGGATACATCAAACGAAATGCCACAGGGGATCACATTAGGCACATGCAATCACATAAAGAAAAAAACATGAACAATCAAAAGACTAATAAGGCACAGGTGAGTCAACCTAAACCAGGTCATCTGCCTCCCAATCTCGATCGGTATAAATGGAAGTTGAGCAACTAGCCAAAGGGACAACATCAAGTGTCGAACTAGGACACGTACCAAGTTCAACACTCTTTGTAGGATATTTTTCATCTAAGCTCATAGAAGAGGTAAACAATGTATTCAACTCCTCATGCACTTGTTCATCATTTTTTGCAATATCAATGTCATCATCTAAATTAATCACAATAGGAGGTTGAATAGTTCAATGTCCATGCAATGTTCTTGTTTATGTTGCGGCGAGGGTTGAGAGTTATGCATTGCTTTAGGTAAATTTGGATTTTTATTTTCTTTGTTGTTTTTTTTTTCTTGAGTTTGTAATTTATGAGCAATAGCACGACATCTGCGTCTACGCTCTCTAGCACTTTGATTTCGTTTCAGCCTATTGTCAATTTTTTGTTGTGTAAGAGTGGGTTTGTCAATCATAGGTTCCTTCTCTTCCTTGGGAGGAATAGAAGAAACAATAGAAGGTTGCTCAGCCACTTTCTCTTTGACTTTGTAAACTTTTTTGACTCAAGGAGGGACAACGGGATTGCTTGTGTTATCTCATGGTCTCTTGTGGGAAATTGCAGGAGGTTGTTCCATGGATTGTTCTTTTATGTTCAAAAGTGCTTTTGGTTCAATCATTGTTTTGTCAAGGATAGTCGGTTCAGTCATAGGTTAAGGCATATTATGAAGGGATAGTTCTGCTATTTTCTTTTCCTTGAATTTTTTGTATGATTTGAAAAAGAAATTTTCACAAGGCTTGATAGGTTCTATAGGCTCGGGCCAAAATTAATCTAGTGAAAATTTCTCTTTTGCCGAGGTAGGATTAAATCCACTACATGATGCATAGTGAAGATATCATTGTTAAATGGAAACTTTATACATTTATGCACAACCTAAGGGACAACATTCATGGAGCGAAGTTATGGATAGCCTAGCTTCACATGAAATTGGTTTGATTCTGAAATGATGGAAAATGAGATAGTTAATGTTTTCGGTCCCACTTTTAAAGGGAGATCTATCGAACCTATCGTAGGGGAAGAAAATCCATTATGTGTCTTGATCCATGCTTTCAAGTTATCATATGTATCTTGATATAACCCATGCACATATAAGAATTCTTTTGTGATCACATTCTCTCCATAGAGGGGATCAATCAATATCCCATTAGTGGGCTTATCATTGATTTGGCCATCTATGTAAAGAGTACCATCAGGTGCATGTTTAAGTATGTCATTTTGTGAGAAAGCAATGTCAAGAGGTTATCTAGTCAAGCCCTTACAAGTTCTAGCTTCGATAAATGCTATCACTTCATCTAGGGGATTTTTTTGAAGAATATCCATATTTTCATTATTCATGTCAACATTCATCACATCATTGTTTCACTAGCTTTGACAATGAAATATTGTGCTTAGGAATGGATTTAATAAATATTGTAATTTTTTATTAGGAGGAGCTACAGACTTATTACCTTGATCATTCACACCTCCAATTTGAGGTTGATTATTGTCAATAAGGTCTTGCACAAGATGTTTAAGATGCTTATAGTATTCTACACCATGTCCATATTGTTAATGGTAATGACAATAAACATTTTTTTGAAAGCCTTTAGGCAATGGTATAGTAGGTTCACGTTCTCTAAAAGGAGGTAAGGTAAGCATGTTCTTGTCAATAAGCTGCAACATGATATTATGAAGAGTATCTGGTAAAGGAGTGAACAGTCTCTCCCTATCCCTGAAAGGAGTTGTCATCTTTATAGTAGCCACTTGATTATTGTTTTGTTGATTTGTCTAAGGAGAATTTAATTGTAAAAATCCCTTATTTTATTTCTTCAAAGGTTGATAATTGTTTTGAGTTGTGGATTCAGACTTTTCAGGACGACTAGGGGAATTTTCACATCACGACCATCTGTTGAGTTTTGATGGTCACGAAGGGTTGTACATAACTGTGTGAAGGATGGAAAGCTCAACATCTCAAGTTTTCTTTGGAATTTATCTTGTAAGTTGCAAATGAACATTCGTTGAAGGTCGGCATTAGGAATCTTGATGTTCACTTGTGAATAAAGTGTTTGGTATCTTGCTATGAAATCGATCACTTTCTCATCCTCTTTTTTCTTGCATGTCATTAAATCAGCAAGGGTCATCTTGGGACCCATGTGAATATGGAAGTGATTGCAAAAGGAATCAATCACTTCATTGAATGAACCAATTGAATTTTTCAGGAAAGAGGAGAACCACTCTAAAGTAGTATCTTTCAAGGATCTAGGGAATAACTTAGCCAAAAGTTTATCCTCAAAGATGAAATCACTACACAAGGCCATAAAGGTAGAAACATGGCTAACAAGATCTCCTTTCCCACCATATTTCTCAAATTGAGAGACCTTTATACCTTGTGGCATTTGTGCTCTTAATATGTCAAGGTAAAACGGGGTGGACTTGATATATTGCAAAGGTTGACCATTATTGTTCTATTGTAATGTTGTCACTTCGTGTTGAATGGATTTCATGGTTTAGAAAAGTGAGTTAATGAGAGGGTCATTCTGGTTATAAGGTTGATGGGAATAAGGTGACCATGTAGTGAATGTATGTAGAGGACTAGTGAATTGTATATTGGTGAAGGTAGATTATTGAGGAGTTATTTTGTTCAAAGTATTTCCTATGGGAATACCTATGGAAGTGTACACAGTGCTAGTAGGGATGATTGTTGTGGTTGGTTGAATGGTAGTTGTGGGTTGAAAGGTTGTTGTAGGTTGGAATGTTGTTGTAGGTTGAAATGTTGTTGTAGGTTGTGTAATAATGTATGTAGGTATGGACATTGGTATCGTGGAGGATGGGATTGAAATTCCACCTTGACTTTGAGTAGACCCCAAAGCTTGAGTGGAAGTGGTAATGGTAGGGATGGTGTTGGTAACGTTAAGGACATTGGTTGTAGGTGGTGAAGTCACGAGAAATGAAGTATGAAAACTATGAGCCATTAAGGGTTTATTATCAACTTTATCAGGAAGAGAGTTAGAGCACCCAAGATCCACGACGAGTGATAGATTGTTGGATGACATGAGCCTCAAATTGTGTCTTACAATAGTATTGATAATAGGACACCAAGTTGTAAAGCTCATACAAGTTTTACAACCCCAGTATGCAAACCCTAGAATAGCAAAGGGGCAATGCAATAACCTAGAATGAAATATAATTTTTAGATTCTAAGCAATGCGATTTACTAATTACACAATGCAATAAGTTGAAAATGAAATGTTTGAATGCAATTTTGATTTTTTAACAGTGCACTAAAATGAAGCAATTTAAGCTAAATGCAATGAATTTGATGAAATAGCAAATCAGGAAACTGAAACATGAAAGTAACAGCACCACACAAAAGCTAGAAACTAAGATTTTAATGTCCAGAAAATGTAGATCAGTAGCTAACAAGGACTCATTTGCTAGTAAGGGCAAATGGGTCCTGGTTAGATTTTTTGAGATGTTTCTATGGATTTCAAAGTAAATTTTGATGTTTCTTCAGTTGCCAGAAGATACAGACACGACTTGATCAAGGACTCATTCACTAGTAGGGGTGAATGGGTCCTGGTTAGGTATTTTTAAACTATTTTTTTAATGATTTTCAAGCTTTCAATGTAACATCCTTTAGTTCTAGGTCTGAGATGGTGAATTTTAGTTTCAAATTTTCCAAAAATGCAATGCAAATATGTAATGAAAAGATGAAATGCAAGGTATAAATTGAAATGCAATTTTATGAGATCTAAATGAGATGCAAAATGACTGATTTTATTTTTGTATTTTTCAAATTTAGAGAGATGCAAAAGAATGCAAGTCTAAACTCTAGATGAGATGCAAAGTTTCTATGAAAAACAACTCTAAAATATATCTTAATCCAATGCTAATGAATGTAAGATCTAACCTAAGGTACAAAAGAGACTTCAAAATCAAAAAATTGCAATGCTCAATATGTTAGGTTCACCATAATGAAGCACCAAAATGTTTAATGAACAAGATGATGAACCACTATTTTTCTAAGGGGTGTTTCATTCAATTACATATGTGTAAAATAAGATACAAATAACAATAAAAAATGATACCTAATTGTTATAGCAACTATGAGGGAAGTTTTTTAGAGCATAAAAAGTTGTGTACCTTGTCAAAAACTTGTTTTTAGGCTATAGAGGACTCATTCGCCTTCAGTGGTGAATGGGTTCCTGTTAGGGTTTCTATAACTGAGATCAGGTTCCTATTCCTTGATTTCTGCACTCTCAAAATCCCAGTTATCAGCTTCTGGAAGTCTGTAGATAATTTTGTAGCTTTGAATCTTTGATTTTGCACTTTAGATGACAACTTTTGCAACTTGACAACTTTGACAATTTTGCTCCAAACTTACTCCACTGGATCTTCAACTTGTAAATCTGTAATTACACATTCAAGGGAAGAAAAACTTGTTTTTTAGTGAGTGGGGGTTTTCCTTGTTCAAACTCCTTGTAGGTAATTAAACCAAATGATGAAATGAAGCATGAAACATGTGAAATATGCAATTGATGTCACCTTGAATGATGTCTTGTGAAAAAAATATGTAAACTAGCAAGTAATGGTCATGAAGAATGTAGATATTGGATCCTTGGATATGATGTGAAAAATGCTTGCATGTAGATATTCAATGCTACATCCACTTCTTTAGCTCAACAACATACACGAATGCATTAAACCCTAGTCATGATGATATAATCTTGAATTGTTACAATAAACTCTAGAAATATGCCTTGTAATGCCTTGTAAATGATCTTGTAATGCTCTTGTGATCTCCAATTTTCTATAAGGATGCTCTCTCAAAATTTCTAGGATGTCTCATAAAAGTGCTAGGAGAAACAATGTGAATTAACCCCGAAATTTAAACAATTAAGGTCGACACAAGATCTGGAAGCAAATTTTATTAAATTCCCACTAGAATTAAATTTGAAAAGGGGGTCCTCATTATGGGAGGACCCATTCACCTCCTAGGGCGAATGGGTCCTGGCTCAGTTTGGATCTAACCTCGGGGGATGGAAAGTACATTAAAAACCCATTCCAGATCAACTTAGAAAGGGGGGTCCTATTACGGGAGGACACATTCGCCACCTAGGGCGAATGGGTCTTAGCACCATTTTCCAGGACCTAATTTTTTCCCAATTAAAAGTTATATTATTTAAATCATGGGTGTCGAGATAGATCTTTGGAAGGTGTCATAAATAAGATTTGAATTTGAATTAGAGGGGTTAATTAACTCCGATTAACCACAATTAATTAAGACCACCCTAGATAAATGTGAAAGTGTTTTACAACACTTTACAACACCTAAATAAGGTACAAATTTAAATATATTTTATTAAGAAGGGGCCCATTAAGCTTAATTAAGTAAATAAATCCTAGAAAAGTGTGAAAGTGTATTACAAAAATTCACAACACCTTTACAAAGGATAAATTAAAGAATTTTTTAATTAAATAAAGGTCCTAGAATGATGTGAATGTGTACAACACATTACAACACTACTCCAAGACACCATTAATTTAGTTTTAATGTTAATTATCAAACTAAGTAAGGGAAAAAGGCTACTTTTTCCGTTACTATAGAAAGCAAACTTTCCCTAAGGTGGATTTAGGCTAATTTGGTATCATCAATAACAAGTATAGATTAATTTAGATTTAACAATGATAATTATGAGTTTATTTATGTTTGAAATAATAAAAATGTTAAGTTATGGAAATGAAACTTAATAATAAAGGTATTTAGTTATGTAATTAAAAATGAAAACAATTTGGTATAGCATTTAAATATAGTTGTTTTGGGATTAAAAAGAGAAGATCATAGATTATGGCTTATTTCAAGATCAAAGAATTGTGTCTGCATTATGAGGATTGAATTTGCATATCAAGGTCAAGTCTATACTCATAGAAATTTCCTACACTTGCAAGTATGATCTTCAATCTATACAACCCTACTTTTTTATTCCCCTTATTTGCCTTTTTTTTATGTGCTCTTTGATATCTAGAACTAGCAGTATTTAAAATGACATTTGAAGGATTTTTGTGTCACAAGGGGACATTTTTTCTTAGGTCAACCCAAAGAAAACGTGAGTGAATGATCAAAGACAACAAGCAAGGGCCCTACAATAATGTTTGCAAATTTTTTAGTCCTTTTAGTGCACTAAATCCTTTTCTTTGTCATTGATTTCTTATTTAATGCTTTAGAATGAAACATGAATTATGGATTCTAGATGTCCAAAATAATGAATGTCTTCAAATACTAGTGAAAAGGGGGACACAAGGGTAGACAAAGGGGAAACAAGGGCTAGAAAGGGACTAAAAAGAGACACAAGTGAGTGCAAAATATGATAATAGAAGTTGTAGAGTATGCAAAAAAAATATTATACTAAAAGATAGCTTTCCTATGGATTTCCACAAAAAGCACAATATATAGAACCAAATCTCACTACATAGAATGAAAAAAGGCTAGAGCTTTGGATTTTTCTAAATAGATGTGCTAGAAAACTATTGGCATATAGATATTGTATCTAAATGGTGCATTAGTTGTTGGTGTAATTATATATTTAATTACACTTTATAACTTTATTAAGCTCACTTAGGGCTTCTTTAGGGTTTTCTTATCCTTGCACATAAAGAAAGGTCTTTTCCTGAAATAGTATTCACAACAACTTCTTGAAATAAAAAAATTTCATCAACTTGCAGATGCCAAAACTACCTCAAGTAGCAATACTTACTTCTTCAAGAACAACAGGAGAGAGAATATAACATGCTATAGAATATCAGCAACATCTCTCCACCATCATCAAAACTTCTAATCCTCATCTTAATGCTTCTAACCCTCATCTTAATACTTCTAATCCTCATCTTAGCATATCATCATGAATCAACTCTGTTGATAGCAACAATACTCAATACATCTTTCATTAACATTAGACAAGGCATGACATTGAACCATGAACATCAACAACACATCACTATACTCAATGACATCCCAAACTAAATGTTATCAACAATGAAAACCAATGCAACAATCTTCTCAAGTGTTGACAACCATAATACAACCAAGTGTTGGCATCACGATAATCTCCTCAAGTGTTGACAACCAATGCAAATAATACAAACACTACAACAATCTCACCAAGACATCAATGACAACCAACTCAACCAATGCCAAACATGCAACAATCTCACCAATCATATGTAACAATCTCCTCAAGTGTTGACATCAATGACAACCAATGCCAACATCTTCACCCTCTTCTTCATGGTTTTCTTCATCTTCCAGAACTTTAGTTTCCATGAATAGAATTTATCCTCCTTCTTTAGAAGCACATTGATCACTTTCCTCAGATGAGTCATAATCCTCTTTTGAAAAGAGGTTCTTCTTGTACTTGAGAAATTTCTTCCTTTTAGTTATGTTTTAATCATTACTTTGATTCTCACCAAAAGGACACTTAGAAGAAAAGTGACCAACTTTACCATAATTAAAACATTTGAAGGGTAACTTAACTTTATACTTTCCAAAGCCTTTCTTCAACTCCCTCAAAAAATTGGCTTTGTCATCTTCAGAGTTATTGCAAGGATCAGATTCTTCATTTTTCTCCTTTTTGAATGCTTTGAAAGCAACTTCTCTCTTTGATGTCTCCTTATAACCATTCCTCATTTCATAGGAAATGAGAGATCCAAACAAATCATGGACAAAGAAAACTTATTTAAATCTCTAGCTTCTTCAATAGCTGAAACTTTTGCTTCATACCTTAGGGAGAGAGATCTAAGTATTTTATTGACAATTATAGGCTCTTTCAATTCTTCTCCAAGCACTCTAATGGCATTGACAACATCCACACGAGGCAGATAATAAAAAAGTTATCTTCTTCTTTCATCTTCATATTTTCAAACATGCTTATGTGAGTTTGTAGCTTGGCTTGCTTGACCTTATCATCACCTTCATAGATTCTATGAAGCTTAACCTAGATATCCTTAGTAGACTCGCAATGCATAACTTTGATAAATTTAGAATTTGTTAGCCCGTTCAAAATAGCATTCTTTGCTTTAGCATTATACTTGCATTCTTTCTTCATAGTTGGATCTATTAGAGTTGTAGGGGTAGTATACCCATTCACAACTGATTACCAGACATCAACCCCTAATGAGGTTAGGTATGCTTCCATCCTTATGCTCCAAAAGGCATAATTAGAGCCATCAAACTGTGGTGCCTTAGTTGAGTGTGATAAATCATGACTACATATGTGTTCAAATCCAAGATCTAACTTTAGATGTTAATTTGCACACCAAGGAACCTTCGCTTTGATACCAATTGTTGAACATAAATATACTGAGAGGGGGGTGAATTAGTATATCCTTTAAAATTTTAATTCCAATCAAAATACTTAAGAACCATTATACTTCAAGAAGGCATCAGGGACAACAATGAAAACACACACACTAGATTTACAAGGAAACCCTAAAGGGAAAAACCATGATGAGAAAATTTTATTGGGTCTACTGCCCAAATCTAGCCTCACAAAGAAATATTAGATAGTACATATGATTTGCAATAACCAACCTATAGGAGACACCAATCCCCTAAACAATTTGATAGGCATCAACCTTTCTGAGACAATAATCTCACAATCTGAGCACCAACTTGGAACACAAGAAGCACCAACCTCATTGAAATAGTGGCTTCGACGACAAATTATAAGAGGCGATAACCTCAATACAAAAAGATGTAAATTACAAAGTACATCAAGATCTTTGTCATCCACTTACAAAGTGATTTTCCAATTCTACTTTGTCAATTTCAGAACTCCCATACATGCTTTGCTTAGCGTCACCTAAGCATTCTTTGACATGAAGAATTGATCATAAATAGCTTGGACATATTACGTAGTCATGTTCAAACATAGAACTATATTGTCACACACCTTTGTACAACGCCACAATAATTTGCATAAATATTGATCTAGGATGATAGATAATACAACTATGTCATCCCAAACCAAAATTCAGATCCATTGAACAAGCACAAGTCAGCCTAAAAAGAATATTTCTAAATGTAGCCATGTCGACCTGTGTAGAATAGAGTTCAAACCAAAAAATAATCATTAGAACACAGTTGAATCTCATCCACTGATCTTCAATCTTCGCGAAAAAACAAATGGCTCATATTTAAACATCGAGCGAATATTCTGTGTTGAAAAGTCCATAGGTTGTTTTTAGCTCTGGTCCTCGATTTCCATTCAAAAACTGTGCATCCCATATTAAAAAAACTTATGGCATACATCAGTAGAGACATGTGTCGCCATATCACACCATCGCAAACTTAGCATTGTCAGAGCAAATCAAAAATGCATTGGCATGGTAACTGTTGATCTGAAACACCATATGCATTTCCCATTAATTTCACCAATATCATCTTAGGCACACATAACCGTATCACATCAACATAGTTTTAACATTATGAGGATAGATCAAAAATGTACTTGTGTGATGACCATTGCTTTGAAGCACCATATGGGTTGGTCATTGATCTTGCAAAGCATATATCACATCAGCATAATATACCCAAAGCCAATGCAAAACCAAAATACGCTCACACATGCGCATAACACTTTTTGGCATTTTGTATTTGTGTAGTTAAATCCCAAAGCTAGCACAAATGCAAAATGTGCTCGCATGCACAACCGAGGCAAACAATGAACAGGGCCAGTAAATGAATGTTTCCTAAAGAATTAATATTTCAATTAACCGACCAGAAACCACCTAGAATAGGTCAACATCAAAATAGAACAAAGTGTATGCCCATTTGAAACACTTAGGGTTTAAAGAACTTGGGAAAAACCTTGTAAACAAAGCATGAAACCCTATCATTGACCTAACATTGACCAGTCCATAGAAAACCAAGCAACCAAGGAACCATGTAGAGATGCTCCAGGCCATGAGCAGACAATTAAATCAAAATAACGAATACACTATCTCATATCAGGGGTTTGACAACGATAGCTTGACATCAATGACAACAATTTGCAAAAAAGGCATAGACCAAACCTAGTGCTAAGGTCCAAGGTTCCCCCACAAGCTTGAGGTGCAAAGTGGAGAGGGTGAAGAGTGGGACCGAGATCCTAGTAGGAATTAGGATACATAGTGGTATATGAAGCATAGGGTGGGGATCAAGGCTTTATAGGAACTTGAACCCTAGGACCTAGTGCAAAGTGCACAAGTCTTGCCTATAACTTTTTTAGCTATTCAACGTTTATATTATATATATATAAAAAGTTAGAAAAAAAAAAAACTTCTAACAGATTGAGATTATAGTTCAAATTTGTATGTTCAAAAGCACATTATCTATCTTAAATAATTGAAATCTTGAAAAATAAAATTTAGATTAAAGAACAACAATCATGTTTAAGTTGTTGATAAGGGTGTGGTTCAGTGGTCAAGTCACTTGGTTGTGGTGACGGCCACAGGGTTCAAACCCTCGTTGGGCCAAATTGCTCACAGGCCTTGTGCCTTCGTTGGGCTAATGAGCTCGCAGGTTTGGTTGTTTCGTGTGGTTTCTTGTACCCGGTTCGTAGCTCCGGTCAAAAGTGTTTTCCCCTAATAATATGGGTGCATTGCATCTTTAAAAAAAAAAAACAATCAATATTTATGTGAAAAAAAACTTATGAAGAACCTAAAAAAAATCAAATTTGAAGAATAAAAAATAAAATAACCAAATAACTACATGCAAACCATTGAATAATTCTTTAATTTAACTTCAGACACATTATTAATAAACTTTAATTAAAAGAAAAAAAGAAAATTGTCTAGGGGTTTGAGCTTAATTGGTTAAAGCATTGAGTTTTGAGTGTGGAAACCCAAGTTTGAATCTCAAATGGACATCTAAGATGGAATTCTTTGTTGTTACTCTTAGTCTTCCATACTTGGCTTCAAATATGGAAGTAGTTTTTAAATAAGTGGATTTCTAAGTTGTTACTATTGATCTTCCATTGGTTATTTCTAATGTGATTGCTCGAAAGGAGCTAGTAATAGTTTCATAATTGTACTCACAATGAACTTGTATTGATCTCATATTGATGCTCAAATAAATAAATAAAAAATAATTGTCAAGATTATCAATATAAAAATTAAAAAATATAATATAAATTATAATTATCTCAATTAAGTAAGAAATACTCAAGCTAAGGCATCTTACCAAGATGCCTTCTCTCATCTTACGTATATTCCTTTCTTGACATTGTTTCAGTACCTACCAAAAATAAAACAGCATATGCGCAAGTTGGTGAGATACCTAATAAGGGTGAGTTGAGCCAATTTAGTCCAATGTCTTTTCCTTTGTCCACCGTGCAACTTGCTGGTCAACCAAGGCGTCTTATTAACATGTGCACTCTACTCTTCACAACTTGGTCTCAGGCGGCTCCACAAAAATATAAACAGGCTTCCCATTTGCTCTCGCTTCCGTCACCTAAACAGCCTTTCTGCCGCCTCAAAAGATCGCCGCCCCCTGTAAGTAGACCACAGCAATAAACTGGGATAATTTGACTGAACAATTTTTAGGTTAAATTGATTTGAAGGGAGAATGTATTGTTTTCGAAGTATGTAAGGAATGAGAATTTTCTAGATTTTTTAATTATGGAAGAGGAAAGAGGAAGCCCGCAACTAAATATGTTCAACTAATTAATTAATGAATATATTAGGAAGGAGATCGTTTTCATGTTAACATAAAAGAGGCCTGTAAATAATTAATGGGACGAGAAAATTGATGTTGAAAGTAATTCACTTTCTTAATGGCAGATGATTATATTGTAACCTCCTTCAACATGATAAAGACTTCTTTTCATGTAATTTATATCATAATAGAATTAAATATGTATGGTTTAGTTAAACTGTCACAAGAATCCGTTCTATCAGAAATTAAGCTCAGCCGCTTTGGTGGCAGGTAAGTTTGACCTTTCTATAAATGAGAAATTTATAATCTGTCTATCTTAACATTGGCTTCGATAGCAATGCCATTAACGATGACGGATGCGCATGCAGACAATTTGGGTATAAAATTTCCAAGTGAAATAAAGGCTTCACCTAATTCTCCCACCAGACTCTCTAACTTGTCGGTTAAGTGAAATATTTCCATGTATGAGTAACATAGACGGTGAGAGAATCACTAAAGCTTCTGCTTCAACTTCACAATGGCTTCAGTCCAATAGTATAAACTCCTCTGTTGGACATGATAGTAAGCTTGACGACTTACTAATAGATGGGACATTTATCTTAGGAAACCAGAATTTTGAAGATGAAGAAAGATTGTTACGAATGCAAGTGAGAAGTAACGTGGTTGCAGAGCTTAAACCTGAAAGTTCACTGCCTATTCATGTCTGCCGGCTGTCCAAAGAGATATTTTGAGTAGCATGGATGGTGAGGGCACAGATCCCGAGGTGTTGTGGAAGAGGATGTTGGAGGGTGATGATGACGATACCACTAATCAATGGTTGAACATTTTGAGTCAAGCCGGGACGTCACCCTCGTTGTAGCAGGTCATTCCACTTTGCTAAGCTTTTTGCACCCAAAAAACTGACCAGAGAAACTTCCCCTCGGCTTCTTTTTATTGACATGTTGGAGAGTGAATCTGAATGTGTTTACATGCTTTGGTAAAAAATATTATTGTTCAAACATTGTAGCCCATTCATAGCATTCAATGTCAAACAATTGAAATAGGCAACTGCACATTGAGTGGAGGCTTCATGGTCTCTCTTCTTTTCTTTATTTTAGGAGGGATATTTTTCTCATATGGATTTTTGTTCTCTTTGTTTCTTTTCAAGGAATGGGGACATCGCCCTCGTTATAGCAGGTCACTCCACTGTGCTAAGCTTTTTACACCAAAAACACTGACCAAAGAAACTTCCCCTCGACTTCTTTTCATTGTCATGTTAGAGAGTAAATTTGAAAGTGTGTATATGCTTTGGTCAATAATATTATTATTCAACATTGAAGAACTTTCATAGCATTCAATGTCAAACAGTTGAAATAGGAAACTACACATTGTTCAACATTGTAGACCATTCATAGCATTCAATGTCAAACAATTGAAATAGGAAACTACACATTGAGGGGAATTCTCCATGGTCTCTCTTCTCTCTATTTTAGGAGGGATATTTTTTTCATATGGGTTTTTATTCTTTTTTCAAGGGATGGGGAGGGTGTCTTTCGCATAAACTTCTATTTACCTTTTCTTGGAGGGAGTTTGTTCTATAGTTTTTCTCCTTCTCTTTTTATTGAGGGACTCATTTTGTGCATGGATGCTTAATGTGGCTACACATTTTATAAGATCATCCATCTTTCCTACCCACTTAAGCTAAGTTTATGGGACGTTGTTGCATTTACTTAGTTTTATATTTAGTTAATTACTTTATTGCATATTTACACCTAGGATATATAAGTTGTCTTAGGGTATGTATTTACTTGGGTAGGCTTCACATGTGACTTGTACTTCCTAATTTTAGTAGAGGTGTTGCCACACATATGTCTCCATCTCCTTTATCTCACATTGATTGTGCATTTGTGTATCTTGGTAGTGTCTCTAGTAAATACTCACTTAGCTTAATTGGGTAGGAAAGATGGATGGATCTTGAAAAATTAATATCTTTTGCACATGCATCCTTAAATAGAATAGCATTATTATTTTATGTTTGTCGTCTACCTCTTTACACTTGCTTTTAATTCTCTTGATCTTAGGTGGCTATCTTTGTAGCCAAATATTACATAGCTAGCCCATCTACTTAATAATAAAGATTGAGTTTAGCCAATTTAATCACAAGCCTTTTCCTTTGTCCACCATGCAAGTTGTCGATAAACCAAGGAATTTTATATAACATGTCCAATGTTTTCATGCATACAACTTGGTGTCAAATCGATAAAAAACTAGTTATACTCAATGTGACTAACTACCCTCACCCTCGTTATAACAAGTCACTCCATGTTGCTAAGCTATGTGTGCCAAAAATTTCACCAAAGAAGTTTCCCCTAGACTTCTTTTCATTGACATGTTGGAGAGTGAATGGGAATGTGTGTACATGCTTTGGTAAATAATATTAATTGGTCAATGTTGTACATTATTTTAATTCTCTTAAGCTCATAAATGAGCAACTAACTTTAAAGGAAAACAAACTTTCCCTAAGGTGGATTTAACCTAAACCAGCAACTTTGATAACAAGTATACATTAATAAGTCGATAGGCTACATATAGTGTGAGATTTGAGCCTAAAACAAGTTTGACACCTGCAAACCACTATTGAGTCATCAAAAAATAAGTTTCGATTGTCATTTAATGGTTTAAACTAGTTATCATTTCATGGTAAACCGGTTATAGTTTAATAGTAAAAGCCTCCATAATATAGGTAAAAGCATCCAAAATCTCACTTATCACATAAAAGCTAGATAAATATTGATCTGGCAATTGGATGGCAACATTCTATTTCCATTTGTAGTATCTTTTGTCAATTTGATGGTAACTTTATTTTTTCATTTGCATTGCTTTATTTTTTAAATTTGTATGAAAATATTTCATAATCAAATAATACTGAATTTCTTATAGGAAAAATCTAGATTTGTCTAAGTTTATTTCATTCCATTAATTAGCAAATTTATTTTTAATTATTTAACCTAGTCACATGCAACTAGAGTTTGCAACGCATCCATGCACAAACACATACTCTCTAACATATTAACATACATATATAGTTTTCTATCGGCACAATCCTTGAACCTGGACTTCTTTTCTTATTGAGGGAATCATTTTGTACATGGATGCTTAACGTGGCTACACATTTTATAAGATCATCCATCTTTCCTACCCACTTAAGCTAAGTTTATGGGGATGTTGTTGCATTTACTTAGTTTTATATTTAGTTAATTACTTGATTGCGTATTTACACCTAGGATATGTTAGTTGGCTTAGGGTAAGTGACTTGTGCTTCCTAATTTTAGTGGAGATGTTGGAACACATATGTCTCCATCTCCTTTATCTCGCATTGATTGTGCATTTGTGTATCTTGGTAGTGTCTCTAGTAAATACTTGCTTAGTTTAAGTGGGTAGAAAAGATGGACAGATCTTAGAAAATTAATATATTTTGCACATGCATCGTTAAATAGAATAGCATTACTATTTTATATTTGTTGTCTACCTCTTTACACTTGCTTTTAATTCTCTTGATCTTAGGTGGCTATCGCTATAGCCAAATATTACATAGCTATCCCATCTACTTAATAATAAAGATTGAGTTTAGCCAATTTAATCACAAGCCTTTTCCTTTGTCCACCATGCAAGTTATTGGTAAACCAAGGCATTTTATATAGTGTGTCCAATGTTGTCATGCATACAACTTGGTGTTAGGCCAACAAAAAAGGTAGTCATACTCAATGTGACCAACTTCCCTCACCCTTGTTATAGCAAATCACTCCACTTTGCTAACCTTTGTGTGCCAAAAAATTCACCAAATAAGTTTCCCCTAGACTTCTTTTAATTGACATGTTGGAGAGTGAATGTGAATGTGTGTACATGCTTTGGTCAATAATATTAATTGGTCAATGTTGTACATTATTTTAATTCTCTTAAGTGCATAAATGAGCAACTAACTTTAAGGGATTCAAACAACCTTTCCCTAAGGTGGATTTAGGCTAAACCAGTAACATCAATAACAAGTATAGATTAATTTATATTTAACAATGCTAATTATAATTTTATTTATGTTTTGAAATAATAAAAAAATTAAGTTATGGAAAGGAAACTTAATAATAAAGGTATTTAGTAAAGTAATTAAAAATCCACACAATTTGGTAAAGCATTTAAATATAGTTGTTTTGGGATTAAAATAGAAGATCATAGATCATGGTTTATTTTAAGATCAAAGAATTATGTTTACATTACGAGGGTTGAATTTGCATATCATGGTCAAGTTTATACTCATAGAAATGTCCTATACTTGCAAGTATGATCTACAATCTATACAACCCTACCCTTTTATTCCCCTTACTCACCTTTTTTTATGTGCTTTTTGATATCTATAAAGTTAGTGGTATTTAAAAGCGCATTTGAAGGATTTTTGTGTCACAAGGGGACATTTTTTCTTAGGTCAATCCAAAGAAAGCTTGAGTGAATGATAAAAGACAGCAAGAAAGGGCCCTACAATAATGTGTGTAGATTTTTTAGTCCTTTTAGTGCACTAAATCCATTTTCACTATTGATTGCTCATTTAATGCTTTAGAATGATACAATACTTATGGATTCTAGATGTCCAAAATAATTCTAATGAATGTCTTTAAACACTAGTGAAAAAGGGGATACAAGGCTAGACAAAGGGGAAACAAGGGTTAGGAAGGGACTAAAAAGAGACACAAATGAGTGAAAAATATGATAATAGAAGTTGTAGAGTATGCAAATTTTGTTATTATACTAAAAGATAGCTTTCCTATGGATTTCCACCAAAAGCACAATATATGGAACTAAATCTTGCTACATAGAATGAACAAATGCTAGAGCTTTGGATTTGTCTCAATAGATGTACTAGAAAACTAAATTGGCATTTAGATATTGTAGCTAAATGATGCACTAGTTATTGGTGTAATTATATATTTAATTACACTTTATTACTTTATTAAGCTCACTTAGGGCTTCTTTAGGGTTTTCTTATCCTTGCACCTAAAGCAAGGTATTTTCCTTTTTTATTCATTCTATAATTATATTTTACTTGAGGAAATAGAAAATATTATTTTACTACTCTCATAGGTGGAAGGTGTTCTTGATTTTCTATTTGATCTTGATTTTGTGCTTATTTCACATCTTCAACATGGTATTTGAGCTGGGATTCAATAAACTCCTCTTTTTTTAGGGTTTCTTCATTAGGGTCTATAAAAACACCAATTTTGTGATCTACATCTCATTTTTTTAGGAGATTTGGATGGATAAATTTTCAATGCACTTTGCAACCAAATAGACCTCATCATTGCATCTAAAACGAAAAAACTTAAAGATCAATTGTCATTTCACACAAATTTGAACATACATATGCGTACATGTATAGGGGAGAGGGGCCTATAGTGGAGCACCCTAATTTGGCATTTCTCAAAATCCTATGTGGAAATTTCAAATCACTACCAATTTTGTACAATAGTTTATTTGGCAACTCACGTGCTTCTATATTTTGTTTTAGAGCCACATCAGTATGCTTTTTGTTGAATCATCCAAAAAGGCTCCCAAAAAAAGTGAGACTGATAGTGGTGCACTTAGTCATGTTTTATTGGTGCGCTGATGTGGCATCACATGATTTGTTAGTTTGTGTACTTTATGGATAAAAAGTGTGTTGTGATTGGATATTAAGGTGTTCCACTGTGGGACCCACTGAGGACTACTTCTATCTCCACTATATTGAACCCCGCTCCCCCATGGGCCCCTCTCCCCTAATGTTGTATTGTATGGCTACCATTAATTTTGATAATCCTATGAAAATTTACAACCCTCTACGCCATTTTCTAGCATTCCTACTAGTTGCAACGGTGAAAATTTAATTTTTGCGATAGTTTTAAAAGTTTTTACAATTTACTGCAAATTTTTGGTTGGATGACATAATCCTTGTTAAGGATGACATATGGTTTGATGACAGCAGGTTCACAGTGCCATGCTTGACCTTCTTGGTCTATGTTTTACCATTTTTGACACTTCCCACCAGCTCCACCCAACCGCCATTACAAGCAACAAGATCTGTTTCCCACAGGTCGCTCCATTGTAAATTGTCATCACCCTAAGTGGTTCCCTTTTTTAGCAGCCCCTGTTGTTAGTCACCCACATGGGTGACTAGGGGCTACTACCCTATTCCCAATGTCCATTTTCTTAAGCCCCAAATTTTCTTTTAAAGCCAAATTGGAGCACTTTTATGGTATTGATTGTAACTTTGGCCTCCTGTGTCCATTTTTTGTGCATTGTATACTGTTGGAAAGTTGGTTTCAACCCATTTCAATGGTTTTTGTCATTTTTCTAAATTCTACTCCTAGAGAATTTTACAAGGTATCGAAGTTAGATCTACCAATTTATATTTTTAGGGTCATAACTTTTGCATCCAAAGTCCATTTTTCATAAATGAAAGGGTGTTGGAAAGCTACTTCAAGTTGCTTATGTGCTCTAAATAGATCTAAAACTATTTTTCTAGAATATTTACCAAGTATATAGAGATCAATCTAAAGTGATTACTTCCATTTCTTACTTTTTTTGTTGTACACATTGTCCAAGGGTTTGGTTTTTTGTTGGGGGAAATTTTGTCATCATTCAATACCTCTAAACACATAAAAGTAGAACATGTTCATTCTAAAAACCTCAAAAAATCAAACACAATGACAAACACCTCTTTGATTGAACATCTTACGCCATACAACTATCATACCTGAAAATCTTAAATGACGAGATTGCTTATGTCTAAGGGTTTTTGGTCCACATTGGATGAATTTCAACCAAAATTGACTCATCAATTTGAGAGAATTCAACATAGGAACAAGATTGATGAGGTAATGGGATTGATATCACTACATGTTTTAGACACTCTCATGTTTCATATTGATTCTTGTACCACTCCTCGCGATATGAGGGAGAAATTCAAAGATCTTTTTGGAACCATTAATGAGTTCCAAGTACTTCAAATTGAGGAAATTTTGAATTCCTTGTGTGGAGTTGAAAAAGTGATTCTAGATCTAACTAGTAGATTAACTAGGATTGCCTCTCTTTCTTTGACTCCACGTTTGAACACAAACCAACAAGGTTTTGATTATTGGCTACTTGCATTATTGGAGATCCAATCTGCTAGACTTTGGTTCTCTTCAGTTGTGAAGAGGGGAGATATAATGTGTATTTTAACAAGCCTATTTGACATAAACCCTATATCAAAAAACGTAACTTATGGCACAGACAAAAATGGAAACTGATGAAACACACAAATCTGAAAAAATGGATACAAAGAGGAACCTATGATTTAAAATTGGACCTAAATTTGAGGGTCAAGGGGAGTACCACCCTTGACCAAAAGAGATACTTTTTTTTGGAATCGACAAAACCCTAATGGTGTGTTATAGTCTACTCTATGTTTCTTGTGATCTATTGTTGATGAAACGTTTGTGTTTGAAATGTACACATGAAAAAAGGAGGGAAAGGTTGTGTTGTATAGGGGTTTGCTAAGTCAAACCTTGTCTTATGTTTCCACCTCCATGTACAACAAATGATGATGCTAGAGAGGGCTTATCCTAAGTCTGGAAAAGGCCAAATAACAATAATTGATTGAAATGACAAATGAAAATGATAATACATTACCTTAGGTATGAAACCCTTGTTGAAGTGATGTTCACACCATAAGTTGTCACCGAATTTTTTTGATGGATGTTTTAATTGCGTGAAGACTTGCAAGAGGTTAGTACTCACAATTTACATAATAGATTGTTATAGCTAGCATGTAGAGGATAACTCATACATATTCATAATAGCATGATTGATCATAATAGCTCCTTTATTCATAATGATTTCTAATGTTCAAATGAGAAGAAACCTTGTTTATATGTGCATTCTAATTGATCTTTTTTATTATAGACTAACCTAGGGTCATTTTTCAATACACAAGGCCAACACTCAAAATGTTAGAATTTGAAATAAGTCACCCTTAGGTTAAGGGTTCCCCCATCCTTGATTGGGTGATTTTGCCCTAAATTTTTCAAGATGTAGAGGAATTTAATATGTTTTCCTAATCTGGCCTCGAAATGAATAAATTATTATTATAATTAAAGTTATAAGAAAAATAAGGTGTCCATGTAATGTGAAATTGTTAGGGTCGACAATTTACAATGCTACTTTTAGCCTCCACTTTACTGAGAGTACGATCTTACATTCATACTCACACTAAAGGAATAAACTCTTTCATCGAAACATTGGAGAGACAAGATGACACCAAGTTGAGGGATGCACAAGCCCCCAACTTAGAATCCCACCAATTTACAATGTTAATACAAACATGAGTAGATATATCGCATGCAAGACAAGGGAAAATCCAATCATATACATAGAGCAATCAATGGAGTATACATAAAATCATACACACAACATTCATAAATAAAATATGATGCAAACAAGGAATACATGAAGCATACATACAAGGAAAACACATAGCATACAAGAAGAAAACAAATGAAATACACAAAGAAAACATGTGAAATACATGAAGCAAACATGTGAAATACATGAGGAAAACACGTGAAATACATGAAGCAAACAAGATGCACACATAACATAGCCATAGAACAAATGTTAGTACACAAAACTAAAGACTCAAGTTAGCAAGGTAAAGAGACCTTAGTATGTAAGGTTGTCTCAATTACCAAGCATCTTTCATCAAATGCACAACACATCTAAAAGGATAAATAAAAGTTCTCACAAGGATACACGGATCTATTGGCTAGCAAGTTTTGCTATACTAGGTGTCCATGTAATATTGATAAATGATAGGTCCCATAAGGCTAGCAAGTTGTGTTATGCTAGTTTACGCATGAGACGCATGGATCCACAGGCTAGCAAGTTGTATTATGCTAGGTGGCCATGTAAAAATTCTCAAGTTTGAACAAACCAACAAGCTCTATGCTAGGTCTATGGACTGTTTAGTATATCATGCTTCAAGGAGTGCATAAAAGTAACATCACGAGGGAAAAAAATTCTAACCACACCTCACAGGGTGCACAAATGTTTAATGTCATAGGAGACAAATTGATGACCACACCTTAGGGGGCATTATAAATAACACCACCACCAAGGGGGTTTTAGTGTGAAAATAGATATTATCAAACTAGTTATCTTTTAGCCTATTTAGTAGAGTCGTATTCACACTATGTGCTTAAGTTCACTTAGAGGTTATCCAAACTTTTGTCTCACCTCATGTAGACTCACCAAGTGTCCCAACACTTGTCCATAAAGTCCTACACTTGTTTTATACTTGGAGGGGTAGTCAGAGTTTGACTCCTACCTTCTCACCTTTTCTTGCTTTCCTTTATAAGAAAGGCTCATTTGTATATTTTACAACACATTACATGCATATGATACTTTCTCATTTTGTATAATGTTCATTTGTGGATTTTTTTTATTTTACAAGAAGATCTTGGTTGTTCCAACATGGTACCATAGCAAGCTTGCAAATTGAATCCCTTTCTCTTTTGAACTTGTGAGGGTCATGGGAATCAAGTTTCAAACAGTGAATTCTAGAACAAAACAGACTTCATGATTATGCTCAAAAGTACTGAGAGATGAATTTTGATATATAGCACTTGCGTATTTGAAGAAAAAAAATCTTAGTTTTTGGGGTCCACTATTCAACGTATTGCTTGCATCAACATACCAATCTGTACAAGTTTCTTGATCTATGAGTAGCCTTTCCCTTTGTGCAGTAATTTTTTTAATATTTTTGCTTTTTAGTAATTTTTAATCATTAAAAATTACTTTTTTTGTTGTTGGTACAATTGCAGGAATCAAGGAATATTCTATTATTTTTGATAATTTTTAGTCAACTAACGTAAGCATGACATCATGAATTTTCAACAACCCCAAGTTTTCTCCTTCATCGTTGGCCTATTTTGATTTTTGGCTCAACTTCAGAAGCCTCATTCTCGAGCATACAAATGTCTTTTTGAGTGAATTTTTTTCATTCTACATATTTTTTCGTCCTCTATCCAGTGGTGTGATTTGTTTTGCAGTATAATGTATGGATTTTTTAAAAGAATATTGATTATTGGAAAATTGATAAATGGAATAGAATTAAATGCATTAAAATTAAATAATAATAATTTGCTAAAAATCTAATGTAGTTATTCTATGATAGATGCCAGGAAGTGATTCTAGGTGTAGAAAAAGCAATAAAGCTTAAGTAAATGCTCTAGAACCACCAAAATTTGTGTCTCAATTTTGGGCACTTCCACAACTTCAAGATTGATTGTGCACCTACGAATATGGTCTATGCAATTTAAATCCAATCTTTATAAACCTCTAATTGTTCACATTTAGCCTATTATAAATTTATGTTTGTCTCTACATAAATTCTTGGTTGTGTGGGCAGTTGTTTACATGTGGCAAGGATAATATCTCCCTTATGTTGAACCCCATAAGGATGTTGATTCAATAACTTTGAAATTGATTGAAGATAGTAAGAAAACATGGAATAGATGCCCTAAATTTTGATGCAAGAAGATAATCCAATAATAACTGCTCTAACTATGTTAAATAAATATATCTTAAAAGCTCATGTCAAATGCTTTTCTAGGTGTTTAGTGATATAAAAAATAAACCAGCTTTACCATTTTAAATACAACTTTAAGTGTCATAAATAAAATATTTTTTTAATATTAGATATAGTAGGCACAACAAAAATACAGATTGTTTTACATCCTAGAGATATTGTGTGTATCTTTCTAGCTATGTGTACTTCCCTTTTCCAAAAGATCTGTTAATTCTACCCCCCTTTACATGGCTTGATATCCAAGTATACAAAAAAAACCAATGCTTACATGGGTCTACAACTATACAGATATGCCATATATCATTGTTTTATAGATGTACATATATACCATAACTGTCAAAAACCATAGCAGCCCATATTGCCAAAAGACCATAGCTTGCAACCCAAACATTCAAAAGCCATAACAGCTTGCCCTGTATCAAGAAGTCGATTCCTCACTCAGTGTAGACCAGGTTCTTTATCCCCAAAAGTGATTTTTCTACCTCTAACTCTTCTTTGGTGAAGTCTTCAACACTGAGTAAGGCTAGAGGATCTTCATTTTGAGCATCTTTAGCCACTTTTTCATTGAAATATTTTTGGAAAACTTCCAAAGCTTTGAGCAAAATTTTTGAGCTTGGTTTCCCCACCTACCACATGTGCCCAAACCTAACTACCTAGAGATTGATTTACATTGTACCTTCCTCCAATAGTTTGAGAAACTTGAACTTGGACACCTTCACAGTCATGGTAACCTGCAATGCAATATTGTGCAATGTGAGTCTCTTTATGGACTCAGTAAGTTCCCTCTTTTCCCCATTAAGCCTTTCATCATTCCTTGCTTTCCAAATACTCCAACAAATTTTAGTAGATACACAAGACCAAAACAATGTTTGTTATTTTCCAAATTTATTGCTTTTGAATAAAATAATTATGTCAAGTCTGGATTTACAATTAACATCCCATATATCTTGATTATGACAAAAAAAAAAATCCATGTCTCCTTTGCATATATACAATAAAAAAATATGATGTATTGTTTCTAGAACCCTATATATCCTACAGATTTCAATGTCATTATAATTTATTTTATAAGGCAATCTTTGGAAGATCAAGAGCCATTTGAAGCATGCCTTCTTTGGCTCAATTGTTTTTGACCAGTTATTCTTGAGAATTTGTGTCCATTCATTTCTTTTTATATCAATGTTCCAAACCATATTTAGGTGGTTAAAGGTTTCTTGTTGATTAGTGAGAGTGTATTTGTAGACACCTAAAAATGGTCTGGAGAATCCAATTAACTGAATACGCCTTATTTGATTAATTAATCTTAAAATTCCTCTACTTAATAAATAAATAAGAATATTTATTTATATTAAGTTCATTTATCAAATTCTCCTATTTTTCTTTCCTAATTAAATAAACAAAATTAAAAACTTTGTTTTATTTAATTATTATCACATTAATTCTCTCTTAATTAAATAAACAAAATTAAAAACTTTGTTTTATTTAATTATTATCATTATCTCTTTTTATCTTAAAATTAAATACACAATTTAAATAATTCGTGTTATTTAATTTCACATTTCCTCTTAATTAAATAAAGATTGTCAAAAATCTTTTATTTAATTATCACTCTCCTTTAATTTAATAAAACCAAACCCTATAGTTTGATTTATTAAATTATTTATTCCTCATTTTTGCTAAATTTAAATAAATTAAAATTATTTAAATTTATTGCATAAAGTTTGCACTATTCCCTCACCAATAAATATTTATTTCCCCACCAATGAAATTAATGGCACTGCCATTCACGGGAAAGCTTCAGGGAAAATTTGCAGGAAGTTCTCTCAACAACCTTCCACCCACCTTCCCTCTTATCTTGCCTGGTGTTTTCATGGGGAGAAACCATTCTCCATGATCAGCTCCTTCTTCTCATCCCATGCCTTTGGATTCTCCAGAGGAAATCACAGCCCCTCATCCCGGTTTCCTGTGCAATTGTGCTGTCGTGAAAGCTATAAATATAGCTCTTGGGCTACAAGAAAAGGATCCCAACGAATGCAATCTTACTCTGCAGGTTTCTAGAGCACTCAAGCATCCAAACCATCCAGCATTGAAGCAACCATCCAGCATCCACCAAGCATCATCCTTTTGCAGTCATGGCTGCCATTAGCATAGAATTGCATACTTAAATCATATTAGAATCATCTTAGTTTAATTTCTCATTCTCTAAGTGTCACTAAATAGTTTAATTAGCTTAAGAATCTGAGAGCTAAATAAATTAGTTCAGTCTTTAGAGTTAGAGAGCAATAGGATAAATTTCTGTAGATTTTGTAGTTTAATTTAGTTTAAATTTCTTAATCTTAGATGCAATATCTTATTTAGAAGCGTAGAGGCATTGTTTACTTAGTTTTCCCCTTTTACACGCTTACAGAATGGCGCCCACCGTGGGGCAATACCCCGAATTTTACTAATTTTTGAAAATTTTGTCGTACAGGAATCGGCGTAAAAGTTTTCGCGGGAACGAGAGTTTTTACAGCGCGCCGGGATTCTGTTTTAGCGCGCCGGGTTCTTTTTCCAGCGCGCCCGGTAACTGTTCCAGCGCGCCGGGTTTCTGTTCCAGCGCGCCCGGTCACTGTTATAGCGCGCCTGGTTTCTGTTCCAGCGCGCCATTTCTTTTCAGTTAAAGTCATTTATTTCATCTGGATCCGACGCGTCCGCGGCCAGATTTCTTTTATTTCTTTCTGTTTGGTTAAAATTTACCAATCCTAGGGTAGAAACATTAAAATTTACCAATCCTAGGATAGAAATGGTTAAAATTTTATCAATCCTAGGATAGAAATGGATTAAAAATGTACCAATCCTAGGATAGAAACATCACACTTCTATTTTGAGGTTTTAAAATTGAACATTTTGCTTGTCATGGAGCAATATCTCCATTAGAAGTAAATCATTTGTCTTTTGGGCTTAAAAAGAACAGAATCTTGCTGTGTTTGGGTGACAGGTTTATGCTCTCCCCTTAACTGGGTGCATCAGAATACCAGACTCACCACTTACTTTATGCATTTTATGCTTTTGTTAAAACCTTTAGACAGGCCTGCCGTAGTGGGAAAAAGTACTCACCCTACGGGAACGACCTGAGTGGGGACAGCCAAAAGCCATGGTATTCCAACCCACTTTAAAATTTATGTGAATTTGGGGAAACCCTCTTTCAACGGAAGTGCGCAGGATAACCATCCCCAAAATCTTTGTTTTAAAGATTGGGAGGTCTCTCGAGGGAGTTTATCCATTTGCCGCTCCGAACGGAAACCATATCTAAGAACCTAGAACTAGAAGCATGCTTGTCAGTTTCCGAACATTGTAATACTCGGCGGTGCAGGGGCGGGGAAGAATCTACCCTCAAGCACTCACCATATAATTGCCAAGGACTATTTGCTCAGGGGATCCGGTATCCACTTCCGTCACTCTGAGTACGCACCTGGAAAAGACAAAAACACGGCGCCCTCTAGGGGGTGACATGGCTGTGTGAGTCGACGCAATTCCAAGCTGTGGGCCGTTCGAGTATATAACGATGACCTTTTGTCTCTAGGAGTGAGTCTGTTTGAATTGTCTTATCTTGTTATCAAACCGGTAAAAATCAAGAAGAATCATTGATTCTTGAGAACATACACTACTTGTTTAGATTCTAGGATTTTAAAACCATTCTATTCTTGATTGCTGTGTTTTCTGTCATTAAACTCAGATAAGATCATCACAAAAATCCTAAAAAAATCAAAACACTTGTGGATTTCTCATGATTCGAGATTGGGTATCCACCAAGTTTGTCAAGAAATCTCTTGCCAAACGAATCCGAAAACCAAAAAGGACACTTGCCTACAAACAACTCCTAAGAAAACAAAGGTTTCTATATCAAAGCAGGAAAGTTCTACTCCAACATAGAACCTTTATTCATAGGTATCACGATTTCTCTAGAGGTTATACAGACGACTACGCCGTAGCTCCCTTAGACTCACAAGCATACTTTCAAAGAAGAGCTCTTAGGCAACATCACAATCATAGTCAGAGAATTCGTCCTGAATACATCCCACAACCGGCCATCCAATATGATACCAGACCAAGTGAGTTTCATAGAATAAGGTAATTTTGTCTTAAACCCCTTTAGGTCATAGTTTCAGCGCGCCCGGTTTCTGTTTCAGCGCGCCTAGTCTCTGTTTTAGCGCGCCCGGTATCTGTTTTAGCACGCCCGGTTTCTGTTTCAGCGCGTTCGGTTTATATTTCAGCGCGCCTAGTCTCTGTTTTAGCGCCTCTGATCTTTGTTTTAGCGCGCCCGGTTTCTGTTTCAGCGCGCCTGAGTTCTGTTTCAGCGCGCCTAGTCTCTGTTTTAGCGCGCCCGGTATCTGTTTTAGCGCACCATAAAACCCGAAAAACAGAGAGTTAATAGGACATTCTGTCAGCTTGCCCATATCAAATACAAGGTTTCTATCAGTTCAAAACAATTTTTTTACAGTCCAGAACACAATAGTCATACAAAAAGAAAAAGCTTTACCCCTATACCTAAATCTTGCAGCATCTTGCATAGTGTCGTTATCACCAAAATCTAAGATTTTCTGTCAAAATTTCCTATCAAGGATTCTATCATCCTTTCATCACGAAACTAGACAAAACAAAATCAGATTTTAAATCAACAACTTGACACTTATCCAATCAAATCCAAGATCAAAGTCTAGGGTAAACCTTTTAACGTTTGTATGCCTATCTTCACGCGAGCAGCATATCAAAAACAACAAGAACAAGAAAACGAAAAAATAGCAGCCATGACTGAAGAAAACCCTTGGGGACGATATAGCAACACTGATCCTCTTATTAACTCACATGAGAAGGAAATAACTGCAGAAGAAATCGAGAAAGTGCAACAAGACCCTCATTTCCATAAATTTATGGAAAAGATGCTAGAGCAAGACATGGAAAAGTATCTTCTCTTATTAGCTGACAAAGGTGCTAAGCTTCCTAAAGACTTTGATGTCAATCAACTCAAGGAAGCAACCACACCTAACTCAACTAATATAGAGAATCCAAATCAAATAGATGCTTTGACAAGACAAATCCAACAGTTACAATTACAATTCCAGAATATCCAACAAGGGCCAACAAAGAGGTATCTATTACAAGACATTTGCCCTTATCCATTTGACTCAAGCATCAACATGATACCATTTCCAAGGTATTGTGAGTACCCAACATACAACAAATACAATGGGAGAACTGATCCGTTTGACCACGTACGAGAATTTCGAGCTATGAGCATAGAGTTCGCACACGAGGACTCTTACTTACTACGGTTATTTCCAAGAAGCCTAGGAAACACTTGCATGGAGTGGTTTTCTAAATTAGAACCTGGAATTCAATCCTTTGAAGAACTAATCAATAGGTTCATAACACACTTCTCATTCAACATCCAACATGGGGTAACCTTAAAAGAACTTTACAACACCAAACAAGCAAAGGGCGAAAAGTTTCTCTCTTTTCTCCAACGATGGAGAAGGCTATTTGCTAAATACCCTAGATCTATTCCTGAGGAGGAGAAGATAGAGATGTTCATTGATAACTTAGTAGATGACATGAACTACAGATTGGACTTACAATGTCCATCCACATTTGAACAAGTTATCGAAAAAGGGCTTAAAATCGAAGAGGCTCTAATCAAAAGAGGAACAATCAAACATTTCACTGAAGGTTCAAACAATAACCATTCCTCTAACAGCAACAACGAAAAGCCAAGATTTTGGCAAAAGAACAAGAATACCGATACCATAGTCGATGCACATACATCTAAACCAGTATTCACCTTGACACCAACTACTACAAACAAACAAAACAATGGTTTTAATATCAAACAAAGTAGTGACCAAGGAAATAATCAAAACAGTGGAGAAACGAAAACCCAATCATTCCAACGACCCTCCAATAAACGAAAATTCACGCCATTAGGACAATCGTTGGAATCAGTCCTCAAAGAACTTTTAAACGAAAAACTCATTCAAGTGCAAGAGGCTAGAAATTGGGACCCTCAAGTCAAACCATCATGGTGGAATGACTTACATTACTGTCACTATCATCAAAATAAAGGTCACATGACTGAAAATTGTTGGCAATTAAAACATGTGGTACAAGACCTCATAGATCAAAAGAAAGTATTTGTAGAGGGCCCTCAAACAAACAAGGATCATACAACATTCAAAAATCCTCTACCCAATTATCAAAAGGGAGAATCTTCTTCCACAAACACCAAAGGTAAAAACGTTGGTTATGTTTATGACGCAACAATCCTTTGTCTTTCTGCTGCCAAAGAGGATGAAGAGTTATGCAATCAAATCAACCAGAAAAATGACATTACACCTACCAAATTGGTACAACATATGGACAAATCCGAAAACCAAATCAATGTAGTCACACTCAAAGGGAAACAAGAGTACCAACCGGTTAATGCCACAACAAGGGCGCAATCCAAAGTTATATTGAAAGGAGCATCAATATCATCCCCATCAGTGGATCCCCCCTCCAATCAATATAATCTCATCGATCAATTGCAGAAAATACCAGCTCAAATATCAATCTTGGAACTTTTGAAGATCTCCCCATCACACAAAGAGGTTCTTGAACAAGCTCTCGTATCAACTACAGTACCTAACAATCTGGATGTGTGTCAATTCCAAGCTATGGTGGGACATCTATCTGCACCTCATTGCCTTTCATTTTCTGAACATGATGATGTATCACTCAACCACCCGCATAATTCGCCCTTCACATTGAAGTCCTTATCCACAAACATCGTGTAAAACGTGTCCTGATAGATGGAGGGGCTGGTTTAAATATTTGTACCTTAAAGCTGATTCGTGCACTAGGATACTCAGATGAAGCCATTGATACCAGAAGAAAAATCACAATCAAAGCATATGATGAAGAAGAAAGGTCCTCTACAGGATTGATCATATTACCCATTCAAGTTGGGCCTACTGTCCAAAAAGTGGTTTGCCAAGTCTTAGATAGGGAACTGACATACAACATACTATTGGGACGCCCTTGGATCCATGATATGCAAGCAGTACCATCTACCTATCATCAATGCCTAAAATTTCCCGTCAATGGACAGGAGGTAACAATCACAGCAGACTACAATGACACCCAAGCTTGTCATACATTGAAGACATCTCAGGATACATTCATACCTAACAATAGAGAAGTTGGCACATCAGATAGTGAGCAACATCAAAGTTTCATTTCAAAGTGGCTTCCAAAACAACAAAAATCACAAGAGATAAGGATGGCACAATCTAACTCTTCAAATGTTGGAGAACAATTGGCTCCACTCTCACATCAATTCACCAAGGAAGTACAGATAAGTGACAAAGGAATTAGTGAATATGGTGTTGGACACTCATTTCATCTATCACAAATATTACCCTCTTTACAAACATATGGACAGCCATCTACAAACACCCACACTTCAGAACAATCTACAACAACATTAGATGGTAGATTTGTAAAAGCTGGGAGCTTAGATGAAGAATCAGAAGATAAAGCCATACTAAATTGGCTTTATAAAGATGAGGAAGCCCCCGCTTCCACAAGTAACATCATAGAGACAACTCAATATGGGAAAGGAAAAACTATTCTTGAGAAGATGGGATATTCAGGACAGGGACCTCTTGGATTAAGGAAACAAGGCATAACAGAACCAATCCAGCCTCTTACGCTCCAACATAAGGAAAAAACTGGACTAGGATACACAGAAAAAGCAAGAGCAGAAATCACCAATAAAACTGTGGAGCGTATTCTTCAAATAAGAGATAATTCTGAAACAGATTCAAATGAGTATGAGTGGGACAACTTATCAGAAATTTCCTATGAAGATATTCAGGTTGACATTATCAAGAAGTATACCCTCAATCACGAGGAGGGTCAAAGCTCAAGTTTTAATCCTATTGTCTTTGAAACACAAAATTTCGATGACTCAAGTGAAGATGAACGGACATCGATTGAGATAAATGATGTGGAAGAAAATGCCTTTGTAGGCCTCAACATAACCATAGACAACCTAGACGACATTTCCGTCCGAGCTTTCACAATCGCTGACCTCAACCCATCTAATGATTCATTGCCTTTACTACATCCCAAACTTATCGAATGGGAAGCCCAACATCCTATTAATCTCCCTATTTTTGAAAATGACTCCTCCATTATTAACTACCTTTGCTGTGAGGAATACGATACTTGTTCTACCAATACTTCTTTTAATGATGCTTTTAGGCAGGAGGATGCCAAACCTTCCAGTTGCAAAAATATGAAAGAAAAAAATGGATCCAATGGTGAAAACCATTCTATGGCAGTATTTGATCCTAAAATAGTAAAAATAAAGAACGCATCCGATGGCGAAAACCTCATTGAGGCACCAAAGGATGGAAGGTTTGACATTCTCCCGCAATATTACCATGACAGGTCATCAGTATTAATAGAACCCACACAGTCTATTAATATTGGCACAGCGAAAAAGCAAGAATATTACACCTGGCCGCATCCATGACAGATACAGAAAAGCCAGATTTTATCAAATTCTTTGAAGAATGATGCATCAATTTTGCTTGGTCATACTCTGGCATGCCATGCTTGGACACAAATCTCATTATGCATCACTTATCCTTACCAGATGGCACTAAACCAGTAAAACAAAAGCTGAGAAAAATGCATCCACATGTTGCATTATTAGTGAAAAATGACTTGAAGAAATTACTTGATGCTGGATTTATCAGATCTATTGACTATGCGGAATGGATATCCAACATTGTGCCTGTTTCAAAGCCAGATAACACCATCAGAATATGTACTGATTTCCGGGATTTAAATAAAGCATGTCCAAAGGATGATTTTCCTTTGCCAAACATAGACATGATTGTAGATCTCACAGCCGGCCATAAAATGCTATCACTCATGGATGGATTTTCAGGATACAATCAAATCAAGATAGCTCCTGAAGACCAAGAAAAGACAGCCTTTACATGTCCATGGGGCACCTTCTGCTGGAATGTCATGCCTTTTGGGTTAAAGAATGCAGGAGCTACATACCAGCGGGCTATGACAACAATCTTCCACGACATGATGCATACCTTCATGGAGGACTATGTGGATGACATCTTAGCAAAATCTTACACCAGGGAAGGACATCTAGAGATATTGGCCAAAATATTTGACAGGTTGGAAAAATTCAAAGTCAGATTGAATCCAAAGAAATGTGCCTTTGGAGTAACATCAGCAAAGCTCCTAGGATACATAGTTTCTACAAAGGGTATTGAAGTAGATCCGGCAAAAGTCCAGGCCATTATGGAAATGCCACCTCCTAAGAATATCAGCACATTAAGATCTCTACAAGGCCGACTACAGTCCATTAGAAGATTCATCTCCCAACTAGCAGATCGGTGTCATCCGTTCAACCATCTCTTGCATATAAATGTGCCTTTCAAATGGGATGAACAGTGTGAGAGTACCTTCAATCAAATCAAGCATTATCTGATAACACCACCAATCTTGGTACCACCCAGTGAAGACAAGCCATTATTATTATATATTGCAACAACAGACATTTCTTTAGGAGCCTTGCTAGCACAAGAAGATAATGAAGGAAAGGAACAGGCTATATACTATATCAGCAGGACACTCAATGGACATGAAGTAAACTACACCTTCATTGAAAAATCATGCTTAGCAGTAGTATTTGCAACACAAAAATTGCAACACTATATGCTTACTCACACTATCAAGCTTGTTGCAAAATTGATCCTCTCAGAAGTGACTATAAATCAATTAGTTGACAAATATCGATCAAAAGTGTCAATCATCTACTTCGATGGATCCTACACACAACATGGATCGGGAGCGGGAATTTTATTTGTCACACCTCTTGGGCACACAATCCCGCGATCATACAGGCTTACCTTCCGTTGCACTAACAATGTGGCAGAATATGAAGCTTTGATCCTTGGAATGAAAGTAGCTATTGAATGGAAGATCACAGAACTACAGGTGTATGGAGACTCCCAGTTAATCATTTATCAAGTCAATAATGATTATCAAACTAAGGATGACACACTGATTTTGTACAAAAGGCTGGTGGATGACCTACAAAAATACTTCATAGAAATCAAATTTGAGCAGATACCAAGATCAAAGAACAAAGCAGCAGATGCCATGGCCACAATAGCATCTCTTCTACAAATGCCTGAAATGCAAGATCGTTATCGATTTATTGTAGAACAAGTATCAAATCCTGCATACGCAAATCCCAAATCCCAAACCATAAGCCTTTTGGATAGGGCCCAATCCTCCATTTATGGAGACATTTATACTTATCTGAAAGATAATGTCGTACCACTAGATCTTTCTCGCAACCAAAAGCGCAACTTCATACACCAATCTGCCAAACATACCATTATTGCTGACACCCTTTACCGTCGAGGCCTAGATGGTACTCTTTTACGTTGTCTAGAACATGACGAATCCGCTTCCGCTTTACATGAGGTCCATGAAGGAATTTGTGGTACACATTCAAGTGGATTATCTTTGGCCAAGAAACTCCTTCGTTTGGGATATTACTGGCCACACATGGAGCAAGAATCTTATCAATTTGTAAAAAGATGTGCAAAATGCCAGATCCATGGCAATCTTATACATGCACCAGCACAAGAGCTACATCCATTTGCAACTACATGGCCTTTCTGTCAGTGGGGACTAGACTTGGTAGGGAAAATCCACCCATCTTCATCTAATGGACACAAGTTCATTATCACAGCCACCGAATATTTTACAAAATGGGTGGAGGCAATTCCCTTAACCACAATCACTGGAAAGCAAATATCATCTTTCATTCTTAATTATCTCATTTGTAGATATGGGATACCCCAGTCAATCATCACAGATAATGGCAGGCCTTTCAAGAACCAAGACGTCCAAGAGCTATGTGAAAAGTTCCACATCCAACATCGCTTTTCAACCCCATATTACCCTCAAGGTAATGGACAGGTAGAAGCTTCAAATAAAACAATCCTCAAAATTCTCAAGAAGACTGTAAATGAAGTGGGACGTGATTGGCATGTTCAGCTAAACCCTGCTCTTTGGGCTTACAGGACAAGCATCAGAACACCAACAGGAGCTACACCATATGCTCTTGTCTATGGATCAGAAGCAATTTTGCCTATTGAGGTAGAAATCCCATCCCTTCGAGTTTCACTAAAGGGACTCATTTTAGATGAAGATTATAGGGTCTCTAGACTTCAGGAACTAGAGCTACTTGATGAACATCGACAACAAGTTGTTAATCATTTAACAGCCTATCAACAAAGGATGTCTAGAAACTATAATCATAGGGTTAAACCTAGAGTCTTCCAGATGGGAGACTTGGTCCTACGGGAAAACCCTAGAAATCAAGCAGACAGAGAAAAGAAGGGAAAGTTTTAACCTAACTGGATAGGACCTTATGTTATCATATCAGTCTATGGATCAGGAGCATATCGACTGTCTACACCAGAGGGAGACATGTTGGAGGAGCCCATGAACAGCATTCATCTCCAGCGATTCTACACTTGAGGATATCTAGTGCACAGTCAATAAAGTTGTCTTGATGAAAACCTGGCAAACAGGCGTCATGATGACAGAAAAAGAGAGAAATAAACAAAAACAAAAACAAAAAAAAAAGAAAAGAAAAGAAAGAGGACACAATAAAAAATAAGTGATGAAAACCTGGCAAACAGGCGTTACTTGTGATTTTCACCAGAGCTCCTCTATCTATTAGGTGTAGTGTTGTTACGATTGTTTCCTTTCATATCATTTCCTTCTATCATTTGAGATCATCACTATCCATATCATAGCATGGATACCATGTTTTACCTTAGCTTGGGGGCAACATCCTAATGTTATCTGGTACAAGTAGGCTTTCAGCTTGCATGGAAGGGCAGTTAAACATAACAACATCAAGTGGCAACCCATCAAAATCCAAAAACATCAGAAAACCCATCAAAATCCAAAAACATCAGAAAACCCATCAAAATCCAAAAACATCAGAAAACCCATCAAAATCCAAAACATCAGAAAATCCAAAATCCAAAAACATCAGAAAATCAAAAACACAAAAATAGAGTCTGCATCAGTCAAAAAGTGGAGTCTGTGTCAGTCGAACTACGTGGTCTCTGCGTGTATAACGTAGGCAAGAATAATCTTTGATCAGTCCCCGAGACCCCTAGGGTAGGTCTTTTAGGTTGCATCACTTGGTCAAAACATTTGGAAAAATCATGCACACATCAGCACACACATCTCGACACTGATGATCTAATCTGAATAATGATTTGAAAATACATTAAGTAGAATTGGAATTGTTGTACTTTTCATTTTATCATTTGATTATCATTTCTTTAGAGAGACTCAATGATGTATTGAACTAGAGAAGTAAGGAAGCGGAATGATATCTTTTCTTTGTTTGTTGTTTGTGAATTAGTCGTTATTATTTTGTGAATTGTCGCAGGAAGTGCTCTACCAAGTATCATGGATGACATTTTGATTCACTTAAGGAAATGATTAATTCCTGTCTGTTTACGCAAGAAATGCTCAGGTCATCATTGGTCTATCTCATACCATGATGCTTGTGTTCGCTTGCAATATCAAAAATCATGAAAGAAATACTCAGGTCATCATTGGTCTATCTCATATCATTGATGCTTGTATTCACTTTCAACATTTTAAAAATAATAAAGCTCAGTGATTATACAAAGAAGATTAAATGATTATTGAAGTGACACTTAGGTTTGCATTAATGAAATAGACATTTGCATGGTTAACATAGATTGCATTCATAAATTCATCTGCAGAAACGGATGGCACAAGTTACAATGATTCAATCGCAAAATGATGTTATCTTTTTCTTACTAACGGCTGAGTATACTTGACACATGCATAAATTCACAATAAAAATATCATTTCGTGACATCATATACACGTTATGTTACACCATTCCATTCATCATCACATGTTCATCATACATCATTAAATTACATCTATCACATATCATTTACATTTCATTGCATTACATCTTCATCATACATATTATTCCATTTATATCTAAACATTTATCATTACATATTTCATTTATCCATACATCATTGCATTACATATTCATCACATCATTACATTCAATCTCATTAAATATCATTCCATTCATCATCACATGTTCATCATACATCATTAAATTACATCTATCACATATCATTTACATTTTATTGCATTACATCTTCATCATACATATTATTCCATTTATATCTATACATTTATCATTACATATTTCATTTATCCATACATCATTTATCATTACATATTCATCACATCATTACATTCAATCTCATTAAATATCATTCCATTCATCATTACATTTCATTTACATTTACATCTCATCATTCATTAAAAATCATCTACTCATTTGTCATTACATTTTAAATCACATTTTATCTTAAATCATTTTATTCACATCTCATTATTCATCATACACTTAACACATATCACATATTCATTTATCACATCTCCATACATCATCAATCACATTTTATAATCATACATTACATCTCATAAGAAGATAAATACATCATCAATATCATTTCATCTATCACATCAATACATCATAAAATCCATACATCCATCACATCATAAAATCAATGCATCCATCACATCATAAAGTCCATACATCCATCACATCAATACATCATAAATACATACATCCATCACATCAATATCATAAAATCAATGCATCCATCACATAAATCATGTAAGATCATATCAGAGATCAATCGAACCGCTGCACATATATATCTCGTCAACTGTCAAAGTATACAATGAAGTCTGAAAAGAATAAAACTAACATCATGTCAAAAATGGCTGTATAAATCTCAATGGCTACACATAGAATCTCAAGTAGTACTCCCACCAGAAGGAGCAGGTCTCGCACCAGTATCTGTACCACCACCGGACGTCCCAGGATCTCTCGGATCTCTCGGAAGAGGCTGTGTCACACCTCTGCTCACTGTCCTAGACTGACTCCTCTCTGAGCGCGACTGAACATAGCTGGCTCTCTGTTCTGGGGGACACAGCTCATGATAACGGCTCCGGTAGAACTCTATCTCCGCACCTGCTCGCATAGCCTCTCGCATATAGTTGGCCACAGAAGTACCATCTGCCACTCTCTGTAACCTCTCTGCAGTCGCCTGTGCTGTCTCAGCTGTCCGTCTAATGGTATCCCGCTCTGACGTCAAGGCTGCGATCTGTGCCTGGACTGTAGACAACTGTGCTTGTAATCCTATCACCTGAGCCTGTGTGGTCGCTGCTGCCTGTAAAGCCCCATCTCTGTCACTAATCAGAGATGTGATCTGAGTCTGAGCAGTGGCTAACTGTGCCTGTGTCTGAGCCTGAATCTGGGCTAGTAAACCCTGTAACTGAGCTAGCTGACCTTGCAATGTCTGCACCTGCACCTGTAAGGCTGCCACCTCTGAGGGATCTGCCGATGAGGATGTCACAGCTTGCCTCTTACGAGGCGCACTAGAGGAGGGCTCGGATGAACCTGCTATGCTCGGTCCCCTCCCATCTCCACCATCATCGCCACTGCTATCCTCACTGCTATCAGAACTGTCATCACTGTCAGTCTCTTAGCTGCTCTCCACATCGACATCAACATCCTCCTCTCTCCCCCGTCGCTGACCGACCTGAATCCCCCCTGCTGGTGCTGCTGCTGGTGCTACTGCCGGTACAGGTGCTGGCTCATCTGGAATGGTAATCCGTGGAGGCAGGTGCAGAGCCAGATACTCTCCATACTCAGGTGTAATAGGTGCCTCAACAATGTCTCGCCGAACATCCCACGCAGATGGCTGCAAGGCACAGTAAGCCTCAACAAGTGCCCCGTAAGGCAAGCAAGAACCCCAATCAGGCGCATCAATCCATCGCCGTCCATAATGTGCTACACCCAATGGCATACACTGCACAATACCGTACTGTCTGTACACCCGATGAAATAGGAAACGCTCCAAGACCCTGGGGCTCTTCCCGATCAAATACATAGAATCGGATAAAAACCCCAACTCAATATCATCGTCGTCCCAGACATCACAGTCTAGGTACGGACGCCAGGTCACTGCCTCAATATCGTCAACAATCCGTCTCCAATACTCAAGCTTCCCCATCATATGCTGGGTAGGCCTACCTCTATATCGAAATACATATGGCCTCGTCGCTGGTCTGGCCAACACTGGTACAGGACGCGTAACAGCAATATGCTCCCATGCCCATACCTGGAGAAGGGTAGCCCCTGCAGATAAACTACTGCCGCCAAGATAAACAATCCAATGCAAATCATGGTACAACTGGGCAAGCATGCACATGCCCCAAGCATATCTAGTCCTATGAACGACTAGACCCTCTAGCACACGACCCCATCCAAGTGATAGACCCTTTGACCTCTTATCAGGACAAAGGAATCCACCAACAAAACCTGCCAAAACTGAAGGAAGAGGAGCATATGTCTCATGTATGTCTATCCATGGGATCCACTCTCCTGCAATGTGGGGATCCTGAAAGACCTTCTGCATGGCCTCTACCCCACCAACCTCCTCCGAGTCATGGACCACAATCTCTCCTACGAATGATATGCGAAGGATACGCCATACATCCTCTGGCGTCACTGTCATCTCACCAGTGGGTAAATGAAAGGTGTTGTGGTCACTATGCCACCTCTCCGCCAAAGCCGTCAATAGACCCCTATTAAGTCTAATATGGGGCATGTCCAACAATGTAGCTAAACCACATGAAACAATATGCTGTCTCTCGTTAGAAGACAGTCGCGAAATCATATCAAATGGCCATGGGAACTGCTCCCGCACCTGGATCACATCCAACTGCTCATGTACTCATGCAAAACAAAACATTTTTATCAGAACATCAAAAGATCATCAACAAATCAAAACATTGTATCTATCAGATTATCAAGAAACCCTCATCTATCAATTGGGTTCAATCATTCAGAATGCATAATTATTCCTCGCCTATCATGAGGGTAATTGTTATCAATCAAATAGGTCTCGCTCATCATGAGATCGTTTCCCATATATTTTTTAGTCAAAGATCAACACTAAAATAGATGGAATAAAAAAAAAAAAAAACAAAAACAAAATCTACAAAATGCACAATGATTAAATCAATTTTACCCAAAGCGCTACAAAATCAACCTAAAACACTAAAAAGTCTGGCGCGCTACAAAACTACCCTTGCGCGCTACAGAACAAACCCGGTGCGCTAAAAATCCTGGCGCGCTACCAAATTTCACGGACGCGCTATCAAACTAACCTGGCGCGCTAAAACTTCTGGCGCGCTGCAAAATCTACATGACGCGCTACGCTATTGACCGGACGCGCTAAATCTATGAAGCGCTACAACAGCGCACGGACGCGCTACACCGCGTTCCGTGCGCGCTAAAACTAAAAATCACGTGCAAATACATCAAAATCAATGGCGCAAATTACGAGAAAAGTTTGAGGTACATACCGGAGGACCATAATCGGCTGGACGCTGGTGACGGCGCACACGCTCGAGTCGGTGGGTGTGGTATGGGATCGGTATCCTAGCTCTGAATGCTCTAAGGGTCTCTATCTCAAAGTTTGTAAAAGTCAATGCACAAATGACTTTTGAAAATGACCTTTGGAGCATTTATAGGCTATTTTTGGGGAAATTTTGTGCGATTTATTTATTTC